>CM076078.1:5935000-6202500 GCA_038088235.1 Zacco platypus | reverse complement strand
TCACATTACTTTTTGGAAAAGTAACTTAGATATTTTGTTGTAAATTGAAAAAGTAATGGGTTACTTTACTAGTT
This sequence comes from Zacco platypus, assembly GCA_038088235.1. Taxonomy (NCBI): domain Eukaryota; kingdom Metazoa; phylum Chordata; class Actinopteri; order Cypriniformes; family Xenocyprididae; genus Zacco; species Zacco platypus. The sequence goes on along the minus strand of CM076078.1, from coordinate 6,202,426 downwards.
GAAAAAGTAATCTGATTACGTAACTTGAGTTACTTGTAATCCGTTACCCCCGACACCGCTGAGAATGAATGGGAGTGTGAATAGCAGTGGAAACAGCAGCTAAACAGTAAATAGCATGTCACTAAGAAAGTGTGCTCTTTTTATGTAGTGTAAAGAGTTGGAAAAACACGTAAATAAACTGACGCTCTTCACACAACACGTAAGCATTTGAAAGCAGCGCCTATCAGCTGGTACCAGATTGACTTTGAAATGTAAGTATTGACTTTGTACCAAAAAAACGATACTTTTGACAACAAGTCTACTAGTTTTAGATGTAGATCCTATTTGGATATGTCAGTTTTCATCTTAATGTTCCTCATCAGACATAAAAGAGAATGAAGGAAAACACCAACCCGATAGTTCCTCTGTATCTTCTTCTTTTATTCTGCTGAGCTCTTCCTCAAACTCCATCTTTACAATGTAGTTTCTCCGGGAGTAATTCCTCCTGCTTGCTTCTTTTTCTCCTGTGGGAAGATGGGAACATTCCTCAGAATTTAACTCTCATGAATGGCCGTGGGTGTGGCTTCACTGACGGTCGCTGTTGCTCAATTACTCACAAATAGTCATTTAGAAACAATTCCATGATTTGAGTTGTCTTTAACTTCTACGGGTGGCGTCTTGTGTGTAAATGGGGCCTAGTCTTTGCAGAGTCAGAAAAAAGTTAAATTCAGTCAGGGCTTGAATTTCGGCAAGGTATTGCGGGGATTGCACATGATTTAAACCTTTACTGCAAGTTTAGCTTTTAATCTCAGATCCAATTATAAAATAAATCCACAGACACACAAAAAAAAGCGTCAAAAACAAAGAAATGCTATGGCTAATGCTATCCAAACTGCAGGGGTTACCTAAAACTGCTTATTTCCTAGTAGAAAATGAACTGACCAATTAAAAGTTTCAGAATCTTGTGAAATTTATGAAGGAGATGGATTGTCCTTCTTTCAAACATCTAAAGACAGACTGTCAGAAATGCACCAAGTATAAGTCTTGTTGATGACATTGAGAAGGCTGTCCTAAAATATCCAGTTTTTTCCTTAATTCCGGATGAGTCTACAGACATAAGCAACAGCAAGCAAGCAAAATTGTTCAGAAACTCTGAAATTGTGGATGGAAAAGCACATTGTTAAACTGCTAATAGAGAGGAATTTAGATGGAAGAAAACTTGTAGTTTGTACAGATGGTGCTGCTGTTATGACAGGATGCTGTAAAGGAGTTGTTCAAAAACTCAGAGAGGAATACAATTCTGAACTGGTGCGAGTGCAACGAGAAGCACTTTTTGTGCACAAAAACAACAACTACATTCAACAATTTATTCTCTACCCGATCACAATCGTATGCAGTTGATGCAGTGAACGCAGTTCAGCGCTTCCATGTTAACATCCGAAAGCCAGCTCAGTGTTGGCCGGCTCCAGCATCAGCCAATACGGAGTCAAAGTTCTGATGTAGAAACTGGAAGCATAGGAGAATTACAGGGGTTAGAGGAATTTGTTGAACAAAGTCGTTATTTTTGTTTTGTTTTCGCACAAAAAAAAAAAGTTTCATAACATTAAGGTTGAACCACTGTAGTCCCGTTGACTATTTTAACGATATTTTTACTACTTTTCAGGATCTTGAATGTCAAAGATAAAAAAAAAAACCTCTTGAATTCATCAAAAATATCTTAATTTGTGTTCCGAAGGTCTTATGGGTTTAGAATGACATGGGGCGAGTAATTAATGACAGAAAGTTCATTGTTGGGTGAACTATCCCTTTAAGAGCAATTGTGTTTTTTCGGCAGCTCTGCTGACCAGTGGGAAGAATGAGTCTGGAGCCCTGTGGTGTATTTTTGATAATGTTTTTTGAACATAAATATATTCAGACAACAAATGAGTGTTGTGCTAGCCTACTGTATATAACTGGTCAATATTTATATGTCTTTTGTCTTCTCAAAACTGGTGTTATTATCATAAATGAGCTCTATATTTCCAACACTGTTGTATCAATCCCACAGCAGTTCAGAGAGAAGCTGAAAAGATATTTATGAGGATTGATAGCTTTAACCAGACATCGATTAAACGTGTGAAACGTCAGAAAATGTTTAAAAGTTAGTTATATCGTATGTTTGAAGTAAAATATTCTTCGGTTACACTCTTTGTTTTGAATATTAAATGGATATCACCGCACACAAAGCGCATAACTTTCATTATACAACATTTGTTCATTTCAATTCGGACATGAGATTCTGGATTCAATCTCTCTGACTCGCATTGATTCATTCCGGCTGGTTTATATGTGTTTTGATTCAGTAAAATGAGCGGAGTTTTAGGAGTCATTCGTTCGCGAATCGGACACTGGTCGAGCTCAATATATGTACAAGTTGTTAGATTTAAATTTCTCATAGTAAATAGTAAATGTACTCACAGTCTGATAGGATCCAGGCTGTGTTTAACACTGTTTATTTGGACCGAGGAGCGAGTCTTCTTCTTCTTCTGTTGTTTAAATGGCGGTTGGCATGAGATGCATTTTCCGCCGCCTACTGGATTGGAGGACGGAGCACAACTTGGTCGAAGGACAAATGAAAACGTAAAAAGAAAGTTCATTTTCAATTTAGCACAAACATAGTTAACTATAGACAGGGTTGGAGAGTAACGAAATACAAATAACTTAGTTACGTATTTAAAATACACAATTTGAGTAACTGTATTTCATTACAGTTACATTTTAAATGGGTGGTAATCAGATTACAGTTACATCTGAAAAGTATTTTAGATTACCAAAGTGATTACTTTAAATTTTAATGTCATTTAAACAGTAATTGGTGATTCTCTGACTCTGACGGTCTGAAAAAGCGGAGTTAAGTTTCATGTTTTCGACTGTTTTCATGTTTTGTGATAGTTGTTTGTGAGTCATTTTATAATTCACTCGTCACTGCAACTTTTTCTCACAATTTTTTTTTTTTCCCCTCACAATTGTGAGTTTGCATTTCACAATTCTGACTTTTTTCTCAGAATTGCGAGATTTAACCTCACAATTGCAAGTTATAAAGTCAGAATTGGAAGATATATACTTGCAATACTAAATTTTTTTCTTGCAATTGTGAATTTAGTATTGTGAGTTTATATCTCATAATTTTGACTTTTCTCAATATTGTGATTTTATATCTCATAATTCTGACTTTATAACTCATAATTGGAACTTTATATCATGCAATTCTGAGGGAAAAAGTCATAATTGTGAGATAAAAACTTGCAATTACCTTTTTTGTGTTTGTTCCACACTTATTAGTATTCCAAAGTATTCTAAAGTATTTAGATTAAGTTACTAAACATGAGTAATGTAACTAAATATGTTACAGATTACTTTTTAAAGCATGTATTTTGTAATCTGTAGAGAAATACAATTTAAAAGTAACCCACCCAGCCCTGACTGTAGAGATACTAGTATCTAGTTTTAGATGTCTGTTTTCATCTTAATGTTCCTCATCAGTCATTAAAGATGAACTTTTATTCTTCTTTAAACTCCATCTTTACTTATTTTCGCTTTTGCTCATTTAGTAGATGCTAATCACAAATCCAGGTGCTTTGCTTAAATAACTTTTTAGAAACAATTCCATAATATCTAACTTATCGAGTTACTTTTTACATTATACATTTTCTATAGTCAAGTCAAGTCATCTTTACTTATATAACACTTTTTACAATGCAAATTGTGTCAAAGCAGCTTTACAGTAATAATTGGCAAATAATTTTTGGCTGCACAGCAGCTCTTAAAGAAAATGGTGTCATTGTACATCTTATTCTGTTTATTATTGATTCATTCCGTTGCAAAGATCAATAGTTAATTTATGTAAATCAGCACTGGAGAAACTGATGTTATCGTCGGGCTCAGTTCGCATACAATGGTGTCAATGCAGGCATACCAAAAACACTGCTGAATACCAAGCAAGTGTCCCCAACTTAAGCAAGCCAAAGGCTAGGAACCAAAACTCCAACAAAATGGATATATATATATATTTTATAGATTTTATAGAATTTGGGTGCTTTTTGCTAGAACAAAACCCAAAATGTCTTTTGTTTTATATTAAGTCTGAAATAATGTTGGCCTATTGTTCGTATTGTGTTACACTTTGTGTCTGCCAGGTTTCATTCATACATTACATAAAATAGCCCAAATTAATACAAAACCTTCGTAAATTGTCATGTAAACAGCCGGCGTGTAATGTTCAATGCTTAAAATCGGACATGACGAAATTTCTTTCGGTTACCATTCAAGTTTGCTTCACCAAACATTTATATTTTACCTGAACAATAATACAATAAATGTACTTATTAACAATAAAAACACATCAGATTTACAGCAGCATGAACCGCTTTAAGATATGTTCACACTTGGCACATTTGGTGCGACTGAATAAGTGTGAACGCTGCCATACAAGCAGACCGAGACCGCTGAGAACATGGGTCTCGGTCCGCTTCCAGACAAAGGGTACTTCTCAAACGTAAGGCTGCATCATACTGGAGGGTGTGTCCTTCTTAGTTCAGACCTTCAGAGGCTTTCTAGAGTCCTTCTCAGCATGAAACGCTAGAATGAGCATGCCTAAGTGTTTCTGCCCCCGCAGTCACATCACACTAACAAAAGCACCCCTGCTGTTGGCCCCTGCAATAATTAACATGATAATAAACAGCTGGCTGACTTTCCCCTTTGTTGACATGGAATGGTTAGATTCAGATGTTAAATATCCACCTCTGTCCACCTTAGAGATAATCTCCGTATTTAGTGAAACCATCATATTTATAAAAAAAAAAAAAATCTCTCTCTCTCTCTCTCTCTCTCTATATATATATATATATATATATATATTATTTTTGTTTTATAAATATGATGGTTTCACTAAATACGGAGATTATCTCTAAGGTGACACCCAACTTAATGTATAATATTTAACATCTGAATCTAACCATTCCATGTCAACAAAGGGGAAAGTCAGCCAGCTGTTTATTATCATGTTAATTATTGCAGGGGCCAACAGCAGGGGTGCTTTTGTTAGTGTGATGTGACTGCGGGGGCAGAAACACTTAGGCATGCTCATTCTAGCGTTTCATGCTGAGAAGGAGTCTAGAAAGCCTCTAGAGAAAGCCTCTAGAGTAGTAACAATAAATTATATTTAATTATATGATAAGATTAATATATATATATATATATATATATATATATATATATATATATATATATATATATTAAAAACAATAAATTATATTTAATTATATGATAAGATTAATATATATATATATATATATATATATATATATATATTAATCTTATATAAAAAAACAATATATATTGTTATATATATAAAAACAATATATTATATTTAATTATATGATAAGATTAATATATATATATATATATATATATATATATATATATATATATATATATTAAAAACAATAAATTATATTTAATTATATGATAAGATTAATATATATATATATATATATATATATATATATATATATATTAATCTTATATAAAAAAAACAATATATATTGTTATATATATAAAAACAATATATTATATTTAATTATATGATAAGATTAATATATATATATATATAATATTAATATATATATATAAGATATATATATATATATATATTAAAAACAATAAATTATATTTAATTACATGATAAGATTAATATATATATATATATATGAGATTAATATATATATATATATATATATATATATATATATATATATATATATATAAATATATATATATATATATATATTAATCTTATCATATAATTAAATATATTTTATTGTTACTACTGTAAATCTATATTAAATTGTTATGGGATGTTATTCAGTGCTTTCAGAATACAGTTTACTTTTTACAGTAAAATTTCAACTTTTTAAAATCTATTTTTATATTAACAAATTTAAATGACAGTATATTTATTGAAAGAATGAATTCTTTTATTTATCAAAATAAACAGAAAATAGTACCAGCTTTGCTAAAGTGATTATTAACTTAGATATTATTCAAAACATCTTTTTTTAGCTGAATTTTTTATCAATACTTTGTGCCTTTTGCCTCATACAATGTGTGAGTTAAAAGGCCCACCTACAGTCTCGACTGGAAGACACCATCTGAAACGACTTGGAAAAGTGAGGGTAACTGTTTTTATTTTTAAACACTTTCGCACTTATATACGATATATAGATAAGTCGTTTTCATTAAACAACTTATGATAACTCTTTTTTGCTTTCTTTGTATGTATAAGTAAAATTGAAAAAGTGAAGTAAAAAAAAAAAAAAAAAAAAATCAAAATAGCGTTTCGGTGCGTTCAGCGCGTGTGAGCCCTACCAACTTCCGTAGATTCCCGAGCGCGTGCGTGACGCAGTAGCGTCCAACGGTCAGAAGAATTTTCACAATCAAGATGGCGACTTCGGAGCCGGTAAGAGGGAGCGGGCTTTTTTTCATTTAAGGCTTCTCAGCGACTAAAAATGGTAAACCGGCGTTTGTTGTGTTTTCTGTGGGACATGTTTAAACACTGACCAGTAGTGTTAAAAGCCGGTGGGGTCGTTTTGGCGTTCAATATGGTTTTTCAGGGCGGCACTGCTGCTGGTGACTTTAGAGACAGGGAGGGTCCGGACAACGACAATTCATCAGCCCTCACACTCGTTTACGGGTTATTTCGAATCGGTGTAATGATATCATAACGCTTTGGGGGCAGATGGTGTCGGGTTTTCTCTTTTCTCCACGTGATGAGCTCATATCTCCAGACATCTGGACACGTGTGTTCATGGCTAACTGTTCGGCTAGCGTGCTCAGTCGTGGCTTCTTAAAACGTTTCATAATTCACTATACCAACTAAACGTGACGTTTTAACGTGCACTGCTGCATTAACGTGTAGTTTGACTCCGTAAATAGCACCAAAGTCATTGATCGCTGAAATAAGGCAGCATGTGTTTAGAGAAGCTTATACCGTAGCGGACAGTAGAGGGTGTATGACTCCAAAATGAACTGGAAATCACACTTACAGACTCTATAGTGTGTGATCTGCACTACACCGCATTAAGTGCATGCTGTAATCTAACTAGTTGTCTTGGTACCCGGCCTAAAACAAGTTATGAGCAGCCTAAAAGTAAAAAAAAAAAAAAGCTGACTAGCTTGTATGACTAGTCTTAATGGTTCATGCAACCGGCCTCAGGTATCTTGGGGTTTCTGAGTATTGAGCCAATTGATTGCAATTGAAACCTGTTTCCATTCAGGATTTTTGCTATTTACCCAAAGAAAGGTCTCTGATTGTCCTGGGGCCTCTTTAGCTGTGCTGCAGGTCAGTTTAAGGTTAAGGATCATGACTTGTGCAATTGAGATGATTCTCAGAATTTCTCTACGTAAGGGTGGAATGACCCTGAACGTTGTTATCAGTCATGGAAAGTCCTGGGAATTTTAAAATGGGAATAGTCGTGGAAATTTCTCTGCTCTAAAACATTTAATTGGATTGATATCGCTTCTTGTAGGGTGAAAATTCCTCTGTGTGACTGGGAAAAGGTCAGGGAAGGTCATTAACTGTCTGTTTTGCTTTTATGTAGCGAGCAACTGAAAATGAAGAAAGCCGTGCTGAAAGTCCTACAGCTGCTGTGACAAGTCCTGAACAGTACATCAAACACCCTTTGCAAAACAGGTAAATTCAGTGAATTTCTGTGTATTTATATCTTGCGTCGCCTGTGTAGCGTAAGCCACACTGAGAACAGATGACGTAAACCAGTTGGAATTAATTGAACACAATTTTTATTCAGAATCTCTGAAACAAGTGTGTATATTTTAGCCCATGTTGATCTAAAACTAGCATAAACTACCGTTTAAAATTTTGTGGGCAGGAATAAAAAGATATTTTTGCAAAGAAATGTATACTTTTATGCATTACATTTATAAAAAGGGTCAGTATAGACATTACTTTAAAATATAAATCTTTTGTACTTATCAAAGAAAATGATCAGTTTCCACAAAAATATTCATGTTTTCAACATTGATAATGTTTTTTGAGCACCCAAGCAGGATATTAGAATGATTTCTGCTGGATCATGTGACTGAAGACTGAAGTAATGATGCTGAAATCTCAGCGTTGCCTTCAGAAGAATAAATTACAGTTTTAAAATGTAATAAAAATAGAAAAGTTATTTTAATTGTAGTAATATTTCACATTATTACTGTTTCAAAATCAGAGAAAATAAAGTACTGAATATACTTGACTAGGACGTCTTTAGAAAATGTGACGATTGCTAAACTAGTCTTGCATGACATGGTGTAGAGAGAGTCACATTTTAGGTGGAAGTAGTGTTTGGTGTCATTCGGAGCTCAAAAGTCATATGAGTGATGAGGTGGCAGTCCGCCAGCGTGCCGCAGGAAGTGCTGACCTCACATGTTGAGCTGTCTCATTCCAGCCCTTTCTGCCTTTTCACTAGCCATGGCTTATTCCTGTGATGTTTGGATCTGTGAGGACCTTCGTTCATTATAAAAGCCGTCGCTCCCTCAAGTATAACACTCACATTTCAGTTTGTGTTGCAATTGTAAGATGTAATGTTTTATTTAATGACAGGCATTTGTAGAATTTTCATTCTGCTCTTTTTTTTGTCTAGTCAGTTATAGATAACCTAAAGTTTAAAGTTCACCACAGGTCAGGGCTGCAACAGATAACTCTGTAGTATCAGTGACGGGGTGCATCTGTCATATACTTAGTGCTTACTACTAGGTTCCAGAATGATATCATCCTTTATTATGACTGTTTACATAGCTGTTTGTGTTTAGTGGAGCGGCGTTATTTCTCTGTCCTTTTGATTTTATGCAGCTGTTTAGAATGAAAATTGTCGAAGGTGAAAGTTCATTTTTGTTCTCTTACAGGGACTTGATATTTTTTCTAATGCACCATGGCTGGATTTATTCAATTTAAATTCGCATTTAATTTAAACTGTGGAATATCATTACAATTTAAAGTGTTTTCTATTTTAATATATCTTATAAAATATAATTCATTCCTGATGGCTGTATTTCTCCAGTCTTCAGTGTCACATGATCCTTCAAAAATTGTTTTAATATGCTGATTTGGTGCTCAATAAACACGCCTCATTATTATCGATGTTGAAAACGGTTGTGCTGCTTAATATTTGGGTGGAAACAGTGTTGCATTTTTTTCAGGATTCTTTGATGAATAGAAGGTTCACAAGAACAGAATTTATTTGAAATAGAAATCGTAACATAAATGTCTTTACTGTCGCTTTTGATTAATTTAATGTGTGTTCATTTCATTTTTAAAGGAATCTTTAAATGAACCCAAAATTTTGAACGGTAGTGTATGCGATGGGGTTCAAAAGAGTCCACTGTGAAAGTGTTTTCACAAACACTTCATAACGTTTGCATCTTTTAAATACTTTTAAATTGAATTATCAGTCATTATTAGAACAATTTTATTGAAATGTTTAACTGAAAAAGCAACATGAATTTGAGTGTGTATTAGCATTAATAAAAGCAGCGCTCTAGCCAATGTGTGATAACTGATGATCATGTTTTCCAGCGTGATTTGAGATGATCTAAAGAGCTTTTTGAGCTTCAGCAGCAGAAGAACATCTGACCATCAGAGTCACATGATCAATTTATATTTAATAATGATACGATAACCTGTAAAATTGAATTCAAAGCCATTTTTGCCGAACAGCCGTGGTTTTCCATTGGTTTACAGGACGGTATGAGTCGTCTTTCAGTTGAAGCAGCTCTTCATGAATAATATATGAGTGACACAAGGAGACTCGTTCTCACTGTCCCTATTTGCGCCCCTGCAGATGGGCTCTCTGGTATTTCAAAAATGACAAGAGCAAAAGTTGGACAGAAAATCTTCGTCTCATCTCCAAGTTTGACACAGTGGAAGATTTCTGGGCGTAAGTGTCTTTCCTTTGTCACGTGTTGTGACGTTAAGTAACATTATCACCCTTTTTTCCTCATAAAGAACATTTGAGAGTGGCAAATCGTGATTGATTTGACTTCTGTTCACTCCTCAGATTATACAATCACATACAGCAGCCCAGTAAGCTTGGTTTTGGCTGTGACTACTGCTTATTTAAGGTAAGATGAGGAAGTGTGTATATGGCCAAACTGAAATGAGTGGCTGATTATTAACCAATCATTTCATTGTAAAGCAGGTGCACTTCTGAATTTCTGGGCATCACTGGCCACATGACTGTGGATTTAATTATCTGCATGCTGATAAAGAGGTGAATGTTAGCATTTGGCAAAAATGAGAAAACACTCATATCCAGATTATGTATGTCTCAGGATGGTATTAAACCCATGTGGGAGGATGACCGGAATAAACTCGGAGGAAGGTGGTTAATGACCCTCAGCAAACAGCAACGACACAATGACCTTGACCGCTACTGGATGGAGACGGTAAGAGTTTTTCTTTTTTCAAATGGTTTTGTGGATGGCTCAGTGTGCGCTGCATAACTTAATATTGTGTGCGTGTGTTTTGCAGCTGTTATGTTTAATCGGAGAGTCCTTTGATGAGGCCAGTGAAGACGTGTGTGGAGCTGTGGTCAATGTCAGGCCAAAGGGGGATAAAATAGCCATCTGGACGGGCAACTGCCAAAACAGGGACGCTATCATGACGATAGGGTACGTTATTTACTTCATACAGTCCACACTAGGACACAATAGATTGCAATATTTCAATTACCATATTGTTCCGAATATAAGACAAGACACACAAACATTTCTTAGCACAAAGACGGTAAGAATTTCTTTGACTCTTAGCGTTTTTAACGTCTTTTTGCACTCGCGATCTTCTAACATTACACTCTGACATGCAATATACTCCTTTTGCGTGTATTTGGCGCCTCCTATTGTTGCGGGTGTATTATTGATGTAAAAATCTAGACCCTGAATATAAGACGAACCCATTTTTTTCAGATGAATTTGACTTGGCTCAACTTTGAGCACTGGTGAGTGGATTCGTAAACCCCTCTGATTGGCCCTTGTGTTCATGCGCTTCTCAGATATGTCTGTGATTGGCTACAATGATCAACGCTTCAAAAACTTTGTGAATGGACATAAATGACGTTCTTCACTGAGTGCTAACACATACATATGGGAGCATTTGAAAGCCTGCGTTCAAACGCTCCTGCTCTCACTTTCAAAACGCTTTCAAACACTTTTGTGTGCTTTCAAACTCGCCTGTGCATTGATCATTGTAGCCAATCAGACATATCTTATGAGCGTGTGAACACAACGGCCAATCGGGTGTTTACTAATCCCCTCAACAGCGCTCAAAGTGTCATCTTTTTAAAATTTCTTTAAAATGAATAAATGACACTAAATCTTTGAGTGGAAGGGTCATGTTGATTCCACCGAAATGCGGAATGTGTGTTTAGCTGATTTTTGATGTGAATATGCTGATATCTATTATATTTTTGTTCATTGTGACAGTGATATCTGTTGTTCGTTCCCTTTAGGCAACAATACAAAGAGCGTTTGAGTCTCCCAATCAAACTCCTCATCGGATACCAGTCACATGACGACACCTCTAGCAAAAGTGGCTCTACAACAAAGAACATGTACTCAGTTTGAAGAAAACTAATTTCAACTCATTGTAGGTTTATAAAATTTCAAATTTGCATCACATTAATACTTTTGAGTTGTCAACTACTGTAGTGTCCTTCCTTTTTAAGAAAAGAAAAAAAATCAGATATGTAAATGTAGTGCTCTCCTGCCTGACATGATCAGCACGTTACCGTGTGGATCAGGGGACGTCTGCTTGTTTAGACCTGAGAGAGGACCGCATCAGCTAAAACTATTACCAGTTAAGCTAGATGTTACTGATATCATTTTAGTGATTTGGGAGAGTTTAAAGGACTAATCGAGACTTAACTAGCTAAAGAGGCTCTAAGGCTTAGATAAGAGGCATACCATTCTTTGCTTTGACCTTTCGTTCTCTCACACGTCACGTCATGAAGTATTTCTCACCGTCAGATGAACAAATAAACCCACAACTTAATCCACACGGACGTTTTAAGGGCCCAAACTGTTTTAACATGCTTTGGTTAGAGGTGTTTGGCATGAGAAGTGATTGCAGAGGCGCCTGCAGACTGACTATCTTAAAGGTTTGTAAAGGATTACTTTTGGTCATGCTCCAAGTTTGGAATTTGGAGGAGTGGTCATTTATTGTTTCAGCTATGCTGAAATTGTGGCATCTTGCTTGTTTCTCCCCTCCATCTATTTATGATATATGCGTTGCAGTTCAACTATGTAGTGCGAGGAACATCACGAAAATTCCTTTCTTTTCTTTCAGTTGTTTTTGAGGTTCTTAGCAATGTGGACTACTGCTTGCTGTTTTTCCTTATTTGTTTGTTTGAATTTTTTTTTTACAGTGTATTCAGTGAATGCCTGGACATACATGCTTTTTAAGTTTTCTCCCACCTTTTCCCTCATTGATACTGTAGACATTTTCTAGTTTGCCCCACTCTTTGGATCAGTGAAAGAGAGGATATTCATTGTGAATTTATTTTGCTCATAATGTATCTTTATTATCTGTAATTCCAGGATGTATATTACCTTCTTTCAAAGTAAAGGTTATGTGCTTTGCATTAACAATTGAATCTCTTTCCATTTCTTTATTCTCTTATCAGAGCTCATAAAAAAAAAAACGTTTACATCTCAATACAAAAGGTTTAATTCATTTGCTCATTTTAAGTAATTGCTTGTTCAAACCTGCCTTAGTTAAACGGCTGTGTTGTGTAATTGTCATTAGCACAAACTAATTTTTCCAGTATCCTTTTGAAGAGACGCCACTCAAGATAAATTAATACACTGCATCTGAAATTACATATGGAGTAGGTACTTTGGGATTGTTTTAAAAAAAAAAAGTGCATTTATATAGTATGGATATGGGTAGTATGAATGAAATTCGGATGTCGAACATGAACTTATAATGAACTGCACTTCTACAGCATTTATTAATCTTTGTTAATCTTAATTTCAGCATTTACTAATACATTAATAAAATCTTGTTAACATTTATGTGCGATGAACAAACGATGAACAACGAACTAACGTTAACGAAGATTAGTAAAATACAGTAACATATGTACTGCTCACGGTTAGTTCGTACATTAATGTTACCAATTTTTTTGATAGTTACAGAAAATAATCTCTGACCAACATAAGTTTATGATTTTTTTCATGCTTTGCTCTTCTAGTAACACTTTAGAACAAAGGTCCATTATTAATAGGCAACTATGCCAGACAGGTGATCAGTACTACATTAACACTTCAGCTACTACTATTGAAGTCCCCCTGGAGTCAACAAATTTATCCCTTAAAAGTCATCTTTGATGACCAAAATTAAACATTTCAAAAAAAAAATCTGTGGGGTGGAAAAAAAAATCTTTGTGCCTTAAAATAGCTTGCATACAACCATACCCTTGCTTCATTTATTATATGTGGATCTATGAATGTTATTTCCCCCCCACCTCCACCCACTCGCACGAGCTCAGAGATCTGCTCGGTCAACTTACTGAGGTCAATACTGCACAGTGGTTTCGCTTTTTACAACATCAGACACATGACTAATTAATATGATTAGCCTTTTGCCTGACTACATTATCAAACAGCTGCTAATAATGTGTTGCTAATTTTACACAAACCACATTCCCGCTCGCGAGGTGACGTGATTGGTTACAAAGTAGTTTGTGACGTCACAAACACCAGCGATTTCAAACATCTTTTCAATTTTTTTCTTTTTTTCAATGCAGTTTTAAAGAGAAAATACTCCAATGGTGCTGACTTATGAATTTGCCCATGGTTTGTCTTAAAGCATATTAAAAAGATTTAAACAACAATATAAGGGACTTATAATATAGAAATTAGTTCTATATATATATATATATATATATATAGAACTAATATAGAAACAAGATTAGTTAATCAGTAAGTAATATCAAATTTAGGGCTGAGATAGTTCCTTATTAGGTAATCAGTAATTACTGAATGAGATTGGCATCATGAGGAACTAATAACTAATTATGAGAAATGATTGTATTACTATTTAATTATTACTAATTTATTACTGATCACAATGTTAACGTGTCTGGGATGAGCAATTGTCTTTTTTTAATCTCAATGTGGTCATAAAATGCATCACTAATTATTCAAGTGTTGCCTAGTTAATCTTCAGTACTACTAATCTGGATATTTTAAAGTCAAAAAGACTTTTTAGCTAGTTATTAGTACTTCATTTATGCCAGTTATCTCATTCAGTAATTATTGATTACCTAGACTCTAAAAAAAAATGCTGGCTTAGAAACAACCCAAGTTGGGTTGAAAATGGACAAACCCAGAGACTGGGTGAAATCTTTGCCCAACCTGCGGTGTAGTTTTATTATTTAAAAATTACTATATTGCTTTCTTAAAATGAACCCAAAGTATGTTGGAAATTAACATTAAATTTTAATTAATGAACATTAATAATAGCTAAAAAAAACTAACTTATTATATTTCTTATTAATAAATGTACAATGCCTTTGGGTATTATTGTTGCCTCTAGTAATTAAGTCTCTGATTTTTAATTTCCAACCTATTTTGGGTTCATTTTAAGCCAGCAATATAGTCATTTTTAAACAATAGTTGAGTTACATGAACATTTGGGTTTGTCCATTTTCATCCCAAGTAACATTTTTTTTAAGTGTAATAAGGAACAATCTGAGTCCTAAATTTGATATTACTTATTCGTTACTGATTGGTTTATCTCGTTTCCGTATAGTTAATATTAGTAGCTGAAATGTTAATGTTGTACTACTCATTTGTCCTGCATTACTTCCTGCATAGTTACCTATTAATGATGGATACTGATAATCTTCACAAATTAACAAAATTATTCATTTTGAAGCCTAAATCTAGTTGGAAGAAGTAAAAAGCTCAAGGTAGGATTTACTACATCTCATCAACTTTCATTCTTTAAATCTAATTGGAAAATCAAGTTGGAAAGTTTGAGTTAGAATAGTTTACAAGAACAGAAGTATGAACACATTGAGACTATAAAAGCGGATTAGAGAGTAGATGAGTTTACTTATTGGGTGTGATGACGTTTAATGTCCTCCGCAACCTCTGTTGTCCCATTTAGGCACTTGTTAGCAACCACCTTTTCCAAAACAAAATCTTTCAAGTGGGATATTACTGTATTTTATGTCAGAATAAAACATGCATATTTTTATTGATTCTTTGTCAACCTTAGTCCTTATTTTAGGCATTCAAACAAAAACCCACTGACTTTGGACAATGGAACCGGAAGTTCAAATATGCTTATTCATTGTTCAACTCGTTTCCGGGTTTGTTCACTGCTGCTGTATTCTATAGCACGGGTCCAAAGTCCTAAACGGCATCAATGTTTCTTAGTATGTGTATCAATTTATGTACATAACCTCTCCAAACAAAGTCCCTCCTTCAGCCCGCCTGTGAATGTGGAGTTGAAAAGCTCTGTTCTAGAAGTTTCTTTCCCATTCTAAATGATGCAGTCACTGAGATTGTATAGTTGGTACAAAGTAGACTGTAAAAGAATACATGTCAGATTATTCGGGTCTTAAAGCAATTTGAAGTCTACATTGTTTAATAATGAAAATGGGCCATGAATATAGCCAAGGCAGCCCGGATCGCGCTAAATCGTAAATAACAAACAAATAAATAATGAAAATGACAGTTGTTTTTAGACGATTACCCCATTAAACCTGACCTGTCAAATAAAATGTTAATAGAAAAACAGCGATAGAATCCTCACAGGCCAGAAGAATTACTACAGTGGTTTTCCTAGTTAAACACAATGGGTGTGTCAGAATTATAGAGAACAGGTGTTCCAACGACTTGTGCTTCCATTACGCACATGACTGCCATTATGTTGTGAAGTCATTTGCATTCCAGTCAGACATTTGGCAACAGGAGTTAAATCTATAGATTTTGTATTACAACATTAAACACATCTGCCCTTTTAAAAACAAGACTGGATTTCAGCATGCACTCTTAAAAACAAAGGTTTCAAAAAAATTATTTTTTTTTTTTGCTGAGATGCCATAGAACCATCTTTGGTTTCCCACAGAACCTTTCAGTGAGCAGTTTTTAAATAACTTTCTTAGTGTTAAGAACATATTATGCTAAAGAACATTTTTCCACTATAAAGGCCCTTTTGTGCAATGGAAAGGTTCCATGGATGTTAATGGAACCATCAATGCCAGTAAATACCCTTTATTTTTAAGAGTATGTAGTCAAATTGATTCATGCAAGTTGTTGCTTTCAAACTTAAGGCCCATTTACACCAAGAACGACAAATATATTAGTGTCCACACCAGCTGACGATATAATTCTATTTATTATAGGTGCGTTCACGGCATGTCGTAATTACCATAACAATTCTGAACTGTAAAAAGCCTTCATGTGCTTGTTGAACTTGTAATTACGACGTGTAAACTAATTTTCTGAGAGCTACGACTCTTGTTCGACTTGAAGCGTGTTGCGTAGACAGATCTGTGCATGACACCAAAATACGCCGAGAGCATTTCGAAAGCACACATCTTTATTTACGGTAATTACAACAAGCCGTGAACTCCTCATATAATCACACGCTGCAGATTTGTCGTGTGCTCTTCAAAGCAGGATGGACTGGTTGGCTATCAATGCTTTTATCGTTCGTTAACTGAGGGGGGGATCATTCTGAAAGTGATTCCAGCGATATTATTTCTCTGTGCCGTTGTGGTGTGGAGTCTGCTATTCTTTTGTAAATATCATTATAGTTATTCTTGGTGTGAATGGGCATTTAACACGTAAAGTTTGTTTTTAGGCTTGTCATAAATTACTGCATTTTAGCGTTGAGAACTAAATACATACATACATCTAGAAATGTCAAACTATCATACAGAGGCAATGAGCCGTTTGTTGCTTGTTTTGTCAAAGGAAACCACTGAACCACTATGGCTCTCCACAGTAGGCTTGAATTCACCCTATATCTAGAGTCTCTGAATTGAAGTTCTGACACAATAATAATAGATAAAGGAAAATAATTTAATTTGCGATAAATCTGTGACTATGAATGGGCTATTCTTATCTTTTTCTATATGGAACTTATGACATTTTCATTTCTGACAAATACACTTCCTGCCAGCAGCTGATTCCACATTTCCAGTGATTAGATAAAAAGTGTGAGGTAAACACTGAACAATTATTTAAGATGTATGCGCCAACAAAGTTACTCTTGCTCACAGGAAATCTAGATACGAGGCCAAATATTACATTTGTAAGTTAAATGCTATAGTATTTTGAAAGTAAAAGTGCTTTGGAAAAAAAAAACTGAGACGTTCAAAGTGCCTGTTGCTCCACTCTGAGAAAAATCAGAGTATCCTGCTCCAAACTAAATCCAGTGCTTGCAATCTCATAAATCCCAGCAACTCCAAAAAATATCTTCAAATGTCTCCTGAGTAGACCTACTGTTCGAATGAGGTTATAACATGTCATATATTATGAACCCATAACGGAAAACTGAAGAAAACAAAAGAGTTCCGTAGGATTTTTGACATTAAGACAAAATAAGAGGTTTCTCCTCTTCTTTCCTTGCTAAAAGTATTGACAGCATCGATGAGGAGAAAAAGTAGAACTCCACGGAGTAGCTAAGTTCATAGAGCTCCAGATTGACACACAGTAACCATTCAAACACAGCAGAGATGTGCTTATAGAAGTAATCGTCCTGGATGAAGAAGATGCCGTCTGATAAGGAATGTCATGGAGAAAAACTGTCGTGATTCAAAACATTTAATTTCTAAATAACTGTTTAATAATGTTGATATTTGATCAAACTTTAAAGATCTATGGTTACCCCAAAAGGTTTTTGTCATCAGAGAATCCTGAGAAATGTTTCTTGAGCAGCAAATCAGCATTCTGAAGGATCATGTGACACTGAAAACTGGAGTAATGGTAAGATGGATGTTGTTGATTTCATTCAGTTGGTATTAAAGCACTATAGTGTTTAATAATTTAGTTTAATATGTCATTACTTTTATGCACTTGCCTCGCAAAATGTCTGCACTGTAAAACCTGATAAGTTACGGTAACTCAAACCATTTGAGGAAACCGATTGCCTTAAGTTTTAAAACCAATAAGTATGAGTACTGTAAGTTCATTTACATTAAGTTAAAATCACTTATATTTTAGTGTTGGTTTAGTCAATAAACTCAACTTAAAGTTTTTAAGTTTATTCCACTCATTCAGTTTGAATTCAGGTAACAAATCTAAGTCTTAACAATATAGCTACTTAAATGGTTTGAAGAAACCAAATGCTTTAAATTCATCAAACTCAAAGTAATAAAGTTACATAAGACTAAGCAAAAACTAACATTAGTACACGATCCTGTATTACTGCATCAGTTTGGTTTTTTTGTTACTTAATGCAATGACATTCATAGATTTTAATGTATTTCTGTGTCCAAGTGTCCAAATTAGAATTGTTAGATATAAACTCTATATTCTGCCCTTTTCCCTCAGAATTTTAAGGTTATGTCTGACTTTTTTCCCCCTCAGAATTGTGATTTAAAGAGATTTAAACTTGCAATTGCTAGGAAAAATGTCAGAATTGAGAGATAAAAATGTTTTAGGTTTAAATGTAATCTATGTAAAAGGTTGTCTATGTAATGTTAAAGGTTTAAATATTTTGTTCAAATTCATCTTTAATGATAGGGTAACCGTGGCAGTTTCCATCGCTTTATTTTTATTTTTTTTATTTTTTTGCATTCAGGTTCTGACATGCAAAGGGTCAAGACTTTCTCTTATTCTGTAGATCTCTCCTGTTTTCCTCCACTAGTCACCACTGTTTTTCCGCCATCACAATGCTCGAGCAAATGCGGTGACGTAACTATGACATCTGCTCCCAATGATCTACACGGGTCTCCATTTTCACCTGTATTTCATGCTTCCTGTCCTTAGGCTTTTTGTAAGCATAGAAAATAGCATTACAGTGCATTACCATGAAAATTTGAGCATACAAGGATACAGAGGATGGTGGCAGAAATCTGGAAAGTCGAGGAGACGATGCGTAGTGGGTAGAGAACCCGTTCAAACCCCGTCAGCATACATTTACTAGTGAGGGAGGTCAGGATAGTCATGTACAGACACACACACACAAAGCTCAGGGCAGCACCCAGATAATGGAGCAACAGCAGCTCTACTGGCTGCAAGAAAAACACAGGAAACAACAACTATTCACATCTATTTGGTTGTTTCACTATAGAAGAGAAATGTGTCAGTTCATTCTGTTTTAGACAAACATGATTATAAAACCACAAGTTTAAGATGGTAGTATAACCTAGGTGTACTTCAAACCTAGGTGTACTGTATTATTGTATATGCACTTATTTTGTTGTCTTTCAAAATACTTTTGCTACTATTGAAATGATATATGGGTAAGGTTAGGGACAGGTGTGGTGACTCTTAAAGGGGTAGTTCACCCAAATTCTGTCAAATCTGTTCCAAACCCAAAAGACTTTTGTTCATCTTCAGAACACAAATGTATTTTTAATGAAATCTGAGCGATTTTTGTCCCTCCATTGATAGCTACGCAACTACCACTTTGACGCTTCAAAAAGTTCATAGAGATCGTAAAATTAATCCTTATCAATCAGGCGGTTTAGTCCAAATTTTCTGAAGAGACACGATCACTTTATGTGATGGAACAGATTGAATTTAGGTTTTTCATTCACATATGAACATTGATGGGCAAACACAAACAAAAGCTCAACTAAACCTGCTTGACACTCGAGAACAAAAGCTCAAACGTGTTGCGTAACACACGAAACCTCATTGGTTCTTGCACGTCAAGCAAAAATGCCCGACCTTTCATTTACCACGTTTATATGTGATTAAAAGTCTAAATTCAATCTGTTCATCACAAAGTGATCACATCTCTTCAGAAAATTTGGACTAGATTCCTATGGATTAGTTTTCTGATCTCTTTATTAACTTTTTGAAGTGTCACAGTTTGAGTTCGCACAGAAATCGCACATTTCATTAAAAATATCTTGATTTCTGTTCTGAAAATGAACGGAAGTCTTACGGGTTTAGACATGAGGGTGAGTAAATGATGACAGAATTTTCATTTTTGGCTAAACTATCCCTTTAAAAGTAAAGGCTCTAGTCTGTATAGAATCTTAAAGGGTTCTGTCCGGGGCTAATTATATCAAAAAAAATTTAGGGGTTCCTGTCATGGGATTTTATTTACTTTATCACTAGAAACAAATTGTCTAATGTGCATATGTTAGTCATATTTACACAGAGTACACCTACAGGAAACGGTCTACCAAGCTTGTGAAGAGTTTGCTTTGTGACTCCACCTATGTTCGACTTCACAGGAATGTTTTTGTACTACCTATTATCTTTAAATACATGCTTAAGACAAGCTTGGTTTTTGTCGGTTTGAGTAAGGCCACTGAAAGTAAGTGTTCTTTTTAAGGCTATTGTCACCTGAGAACTCACATCGTCACAACAGCACTGAATCGTTTATTAGCTATACATAAGCAGGAATTGAAATTAGTGAAGGATATTTATCTGTACTTACATTACAGTTTCCAGCCATGAAAGCACCCGCAGACACCACACAGCCTATGATCATAGCAACCTTACTGAGAAGAGAGTGAACACTGTTCCTGTCCAGGATGTGAGCATGATGGAAAATGCAGAAAACCAGAACTGTGGGGACAAAGACAGAGTGATGTACACTTACACACAGTGTTCAAATCACAATAAGATTCACTGGGACTGATATACTGAGAAAGTCCTCTGGATATTCTGTGCACTTTATTACACTACCAGTCAATGCCTAGTCAATGATGATTTATCTACTCAATGAGCATCAAAATGATTGAATTAATATGTTATTTAAATATATATAAAGATTTCATATAAACTACTAAAATTATGGGAATTATGTAGTGCCCAATCAAAAAAAATCTAATATACATATATATATATATATATATATATATATATATATATATATATAGGCCTATATATATATATATATATATATATATATATATATGAGAAAGGAAGCTGTATTGTATTTTATTTTTTTCAAGCATTTAACCATAAGACTTGTTTCCAAAGATTCAAATACTGCTGTCGTTTGTTTCCAAGCGTTTGACCGGTAGTTCTGGAATCCAATGCATTGTCTCGGCACAAATGTGAAATATTATTCGAATGTCTCATATACCCACACAAAAATGAACCAGCATTGATTGTTGCTGTGAATAGGGAGTTTTCTGGAAAATTTGCTCCGCTTGTGCTGCAAGATAAGCAGAAAACGCCTGTCATTCCTTTGAAATATGAAGTGGAAAATGTCAGGAGTTACAGAGGTTAATGTGTTCAACAGACCTTACGGTGGGGACATTCTCCATGGTGCAGCAATTCCCCGTTTCATTTGTGTGACACGAGTTTCTATATTCCCTGTTACGAAACCCAAACATGTTATCATGAACCATGAACAAAGGAAACATTAAATAATGAGGGTTAAATTCATCACTTTACCAGTTATTAAGTGAGCAGACATGGTTGAAACTTAATGCAAGTCCATATCTGTAGAAAAAGACAAAGAGAACCCTTTCAAACAAACGTCGTTTTAAGTTTTCAGCAAAACCACAGGAATAAAATGCCAATACTAAAATCAGACCCAAAACAGTAAAAATATTGTGCGAAAATATGGGAGTAGTGTATTTTGTTGTTCCTGTATTCATTCTGTTCAGTATTTTTGTGCTAGTAATGATTGTTTAACCTGTGGATTGTTCATGACTTAAACACATGGAGACTGATAAGCATCTAACAGTGTATGTGAAAATGATCAGACTCCCCTGATTAGATTCCCAAAGTGTAGACAGACCAGCCTTGGACTTGCCTTTGAGCTTTTCTGATCCTGACTCATGTTCGGTTACTGAGTTTAAAATATAATGTGCCTCGACACTTATGACATCAATACTGAAATTACTTGCCTCAAGTTGCCATGTTTTGTTGGTAAGCTGGTTATGCAACAATCTTTTACACGTCAACACCAATGTCATAATGTAGATATTAATAAATTCATCATAAATTACGAATGAAATTAGTCTGTCTGTCTATCTAGCTATCTATCTAATGCAAAAACATGTAACATGCAACAGTAATAATAGACTCTAATGAAAGCATCTACTCAGTTACCTGCAACAAAGTTTTGTTTTAGTAATGAAAAAGTAATGTTTTAGCTAACCTTAAGCAGCATATATCTGTAATATGTCATTTAAATTGAGAGGAACAACAAATAATTTAGTCAACTCACACTGTCCAGCACCCGATGAATGAGACGGCACACAGAACGATGGGTAGAACAACCCAAATAGCCATGATTCTTGGAGAAAGTTGCTTCAAGTTTAAAATAAAGTGCTGATAATCTCAGAAGTGATATTTCCACCGAGGTCTTGAAAAGCTGACTGACATATTAGCCCCTCAAAAATCATATAAATACATCCTTTTGCATCTTTCACTTCTCTCCTGGCCTTACCGGTTTACTGTCTACCAGATGAGTTACATTCTTACTTAAATACGCAGAGAAAGCTTTGAGTCGTGCCACCACATTCAGCCACTCCTTAATGGTAATCACCTTCTTTAAGACGAGAAAATATGACAGCCATAAGGCAACTTGGGTTGAGTCAACTCAGTCTTACAGTGTTTACTTATGGTCTTACTCATAGTTGAACTCATGTTTGTTTAGAGCAGGGGTTCTCAAACTTTTCACGCCAAGTTCAAACTTTAATAAAATCAGAACGTCTAGATACCACCTAGTCATGACAATACTTCCTCAAAAAATTTTTAGCATTTGGCAAATTTACTCTCTTTGAATGCATTCGGAGTAACATACCAATATAGTGCCATATTTTGACTGATATCAATATTCCTTTAGTAGATCTGTGGAAAGACACTATAAGAGTAGCATTTAATCCTCAAAAATAACATTTAGAGAGGATTACTATGTAATGTAGCCTAAAACAAATGGCATATGCTTCATAAATTATATAATTTCATATATTAATGCCTTTCAATACTCAATACATTTTGGAATTCTCAAAGTCACTGTGAAATCACCATTGACGGTTCTTTTTTATGGAATGTTGCAGCTTATTCTATTTTATGCACATCATTGTCATTTTTAAAATTCACATGCCCTTGTAATCTTTGTGCAAAATAACTTCTCCTCCCTCTTGCAGTGACATATCTTCTCCTCTCTGATGATGTATTTGCTGATGCGAGGGCAGGGCAGCCATTCACTCATGACATCACAGGAGCAAACCACGGCGATACAATCAATTCCAGACGGACAAAATCAAGTCCCGCCCTACACTTTTTTCTCAGTCAAGAAGCTGTTTCACTCGGATATTTGTCATAATAAAGACTATCTTATTGATTGGATCTTAGTGCACATGCAAACAATGGTCAACATACCACATCATGCATACATTAGTCACAAAGAGCTATGTTAAATTTGTAACCAGGGCTGGGTAGGTTACTTTTAAAATGCGTTTCACTACAGATTACAAAATACATGCTTTAAAAAGTAATCTGTAATGTATTTAGTTACGTTACTCAAGTTTAGTAACTTAATCTAAATACTTTAGAATACTTTGGAATACTAATAAGTGTGGAACAAACACAAAAAAGGTAATTGCAAGTTTTTATCTCTTAATTCTGACTTTTTCCCTCAGAATTGTGTGATATAAAGTTGCAATTGTGAGTTATAAAGTCAGAATTATGAGATATAAACTCGCAATATTGAGAAAAGTCAAAAATATGAGATATAAACTTGTAATATTGAGAAAAGTCAAAAATATGAGATATAAACTTGTAATATTGAGAAAAGTCAAAAATATGAGATATAAACTTGTAATATTGAGAAAAGTCAAAAATATGAGATATAAACTTGTAATATTGAGAAAAGTCAAAAATATGAGATATAAACTTGTAATATTGAGAAAAGTCAAAAATATGAGATATAAACTTGTAATATTGAGAAAAGTCAGAATTATGAGATATAAACTCATACTAAATTCACAATTGCAAGAAAAAAAGTTAGTATTGCAAGTTTATATCTCCCAATTCTGACTTTATAACTTGCAATTGTGATTTTAAATCTCGCAATTCTGAGAAAAAGAAGTCAGAATTGTGAAATGCAAACTCACAATTGTGAGGGAAAAAAACAAATTGTGAGAAAAAGTTGCAGTGACGAGTGAATTATAAAATGACTCACAAACAACTATCACAAAACATGAAAACAGTCGTGGATCATCAGGTCATGACAGGACAGTTAAGTTGACATTATAAATTCAGTCATTTTGTCTTGTTCAGGACAGTACTAAATAAAAATAACAACATTTTTATGATCCCTCTTAAAAGTATTAAAATGTTGATGAAACTTAACTCCGCTTTTTCAGACTGTCAGAGTCAGAGAATCACCAATTGCTGTTTAAATGACATTAAAATTCAAAGTAATCACTTTGGTAATCTAAAATACTTTTCAGATGTGACTGTAATCTGATTACCACCCATTTAAAATGTAACTGTAATGAAATACAGTTACTCAAATTGTGTATTTTAAATGCATAACTAAGTTACTTGTATTTCGTTACTCCTCAACCCTGTTTACATCTAGTGAGGGACTGACAGCCTCACCCTTTAATGCTTTTTTTTCTTCTACAAAATATGGTGACTGGAACTGTCATTCTTCCTAATATCTGTCACCTCTACTTTTGTGTTATGTAAAAAGAGAAAAGTCATCGTTTTGGAACACGGGCAACTAGGTAAATTATGAAAAAAAAAAAAAAAGTTAATTTTTAGGTGAACTATCCCTTTAAGAAATAAAGCACTAGACCACGTGCGCCTGACATGTAAGTTGCAATGCAACTGTTTTGCCGTCATTCACTCTGATTTCATACGCTTTTTGCGACAAATTTTAATAAACACAATATATTTTTTAAATTACACACAATATCCATTCAACATACATGAAGTCGTATTTTTAAACAGGAGTGTTATTGCCTACTCTGGGGTCCTAAATTTCAAAACAATCGAAATGGCGGCGTCTGTAAGATGGAGTCTGTTGCGTTTCATGCGGTCACAGTATTACAGGTTGGAAATGACATACTGCATCTTTCAACTTGTTTAAAAACCAATATGTGTATTGTTACATAATGTACTGTCTCATGACGGTAGTGCTAGGTTACTAAGCCAATGTTAATTTCCTACTACAGCCAAACAATTTCCTTGGTATTAACTTCCACTGTCATAAAAATGCATTTGTATTATTTATATTGTTTGTTTGAAATTCTATTTATTCATTTGGTCCTCAATGTATTACTTATTTATTATTATGTAATTTATTATGGTAGTATTTTAGTATCATATATATGACTGTAATCACTTATATTTTCTTTTAGGTTTCCTGTAAGTGACCAGAATCAGCATTATTCAATGTGGACTTCCCACAAAACACAATCTCAACAGTGTGAATTCAAAGCATTCCCAGGTGAAGCATTTTACTTTTATCAGATGTCCTCTTTGATGATCAAAAGTTTGTAATGCTGCTGAATTTTATATTTGCACAGTCCTATATTCTTACTTGAGGAGTTATTAGGGTTTTTATATTTATATATATTTTTTGTTGCAGTACGAATGATTTCAATTTTAACTCAAGACACACCAAACCCCAGAAGTCTAAAGTTTCTTCCCGGTAAGCCAGTGCTGGGGACAGGG
Organism: Zacco platypus; assembly: GCA_038088235.1. Lineage (NCBI taxonomy): Eukaryota > Metazoa > Chordata > Actinopteri > Cypriniformes > Xenocyprididae > Zacco > Zacco platypus. The sequence continues at coordinate 6,176,560 of CM076078.1, read as the reverse complement.
ACACGGGATTTTCCAACATCAAACTCGGCAGAGAGTTCTCCTCTAGCCAGGTAAACACAGTTTCGGCTTCATTGTCATCTGTCAAATCATAGTGTCCTTTTGCAAACAGTGATTTGAATGGATCATTAAATCCGCTGCATTGATTATCTGTCAGTTTGAGATGTTCAGTTGCTGGCGTGGATATGCTTGCTGTGTATTAAATACATTTGCTGTAATCATCCAACAGGGATCTTTTCCAAATCGAAGGGATAAAAAGCGTCTTTTATGGCCCAGATTTTATCACCCTGACTAAGGTAGCGTTCAGCGATTAGACATTCTGTTTGATTGTTAGCGTATGTACTTAAGTTTCGTAGTTAAATTCATGAATGAATTGTTTCTTATTAAAGACCGACGATGATGTTGATTGGACAGACATTAAACGACATGCGATTGATGTCATCACTAAGTTCTTTGAGCGCGGAGAGGCCATCACAATGGGAGCAACACACGCCGAGAGCAGTGAGCCGAACATCGCACTAAATTAATTGTCCTGCATGATGTACTGTATTTTCAGAACTGGTCTGATTTATTTATGGTGTTTTTAATCTTCAGGTGTTACAGAGGATGATGATGACATTGTCTTAATGATCAAAGAGCTGTTAGACACAAGGATCAGGTATGTTTACATTTTAAAAGAATTTATACTTTAACTCAGGAAAGATGCATTAACCCTTGTGCATTGTTCAAATTCACTACCCTTTCGTTATGTTCGTGGCTGATTTTAACTGCTTTAAAAATGTATCAGATAAATATTTTTTTCAAATTTTTTTGCTTGAATCTGTTAATCAACCTCAGTCCTGATCAAAACTACTAAATTTACAAAAAAAAAATTCAGGATTTTAACTCTTTAAAACGTTAAAATCTGATGGTGCACAAAAACTAACAACGCATCAAAGCCAATGTTGTTTCTAATCTTTGACACGTTTTTTCCCAAATCAGTGACATCATTTATGAATTTGGCAATTAAATTAATCAGTTAAAATCCTGATTTTTTTTTTTTTAAATTTAGTAGTTTTGATCAGGACTGAGGTTGATTAATAGATTTAAGCAAAAAAAATATTTATCTGATACATTTTTAAAGCAGTTAAAATCGTGGCTGTTTTCAGCCACGAACATAACGAAAGGGTAGTGAATTTGCCCACAGAGTACTGTTGAGTTTTTGAAAATTTTCAAAGCATTTTCCCAAAATATGTGTCAAAATAAGATTTGTCACCAAAAACCATTCCATTTGCTGAAACACGGAGAAAGTTATGGCCAAATTAAGACTCAAAAATTCCCCATAGTGGATGAAAACATCCCGAACAGCACATAAGGGTTAAACTGATCAAAAGTGACAGTAAACACATTTATAATGTTATGAAAGACTTCTATTTCAAATAATTACTGTTCTTTTCAACTTTAATTCATCAAAGAATTCTGAAAATATGTATCATGGTTTCCACAAAAATATTATGTAGCACGACAACAGAACAGAAATGTTTCTTGAGCAGCGAATCAGCGTATTAGAATGATTTCTGAAGGATCATGTGACACTGAGGACTGGAGTAATGATGAATCAGATTCAGCTTTGTCATCGCATTTTAAAATGGATTAGAAAAGATATTTTAAATTATAATAAAATTATATTTCAGAATATTACTGTTTTAACTGTATCTTTGAGAAACTTTTGAATGGTATTTTATATGTGAGTGATTTCATCCATTCCAAAAATATTGAAATCATATTTAATCTATATTATTTTATTTTGATACTTAATTTAATTATTAATGATTAAATCATTTTTAATGTTAAAAACATAAATATTAGCCACTCAAATGAAAAGCTTTTAGCATGACACAATAAAATGGCTGTTTGTGTTTGCATTCAGATTATTAATTAGTTATGTAATGAAAGTTTTTAGATGATCGTCAGAGCTCAATACTGTGTCTGCTTTCCTTAAGACCCACGGTTCAGGAGGATGGTGGCGATGTCATATTCAAAGGCTTTGAGGATGGCACTGTGAAACTGAAGCTGGTTGGCTCCTGTACCGGCTGTCCCAGCTCCACGGTTACCCTAAAAAATGGCATCCAGAACATGCTGCAGTTTTATATACCTGAGGTAGACAACGTAGAACAGGTGAGAGATATAAATCCATTAAAGATGTCCTATTATTTTAACTTTCTTTAGTGTGTAATGTTTCTGTTTGAGCATGAAAAGGGAGTTATTCTCCATATCAGTTTCTGAACGCCATGAAATGCCTTGATTGTAGTTTTATTCTGGGAACGTATACTTCACAAAATTCCTAATTAGAATAATTCCCGCCCGCCCGAGACATGCGGGACAAAAAAGGGATGAAGCCTAGCTGAGTTGCATTAGTAGTGTGTTAAAATTTATGGTAAGGGGCGTGACATTTCAGAAACATGCTCAAAACGTCAACCAATCAGAGCACATTTTATTTTTTTGAGGAGTAACTTTTTTTTTTCTTTTGAGGCCGAAACTAAAAAGAGCATTACTGACCAGACTGGAAAGAGAGGTGCTGCAAAAATGTAAAATATATATGAAAAAAATTTTGAACGTTTTTTGGAAAACTGATTCAAAAACAAAATCATGGTCTCTTTAAAGTTATTCATAAAACATCTTGAGCATATTTCAACTACAGTTTCTACTACTACTTTTTTTCTACAACAGTGATCATGACTTTCACTGTTCAGCCGACTATGTATATTTTTCTATTTAATAAGGTGGAGGATGAAGTGGATGAGATCAACACGAAGGTGTTTATAGAACTGGAGAAGAAGCTGCAAGACTCATAGCATGGGACCAGGCTCTGCTGTCAACATATTTCAATCACTATCATTGTGTTATAATTATAGTGGGAGTCAGACACTCCATAATGTTGCTGCACATTTCAGGTTCAGAAACTATAGAATATACTGTAATATTTAACCAAGCCTAAAGTCGTACATTGTTCCATTTCTACTATGTGCAATATTGTGATTGCAAGTACAAGAAAGCTGAGCTCTGCACTTTCCACATTACCGTTTTGTGTTTTGACTGTAGCTCTGAGCTGTAAGGTTCATGATTTTTAACAGGTTTGTTATTTGTCTGAGAGAAAAGGTTAATTGGTTATGCTTTTAATTTAAATGTTTATTGCACGTTGCAATTTCACCTAGATGTTTGGTGAGTGCTTTAAATAAGTGGGAGTTCTTTGGAAATTAATTCATTGCTGTAATCCTGATACATTCTTAAATCTGAATTGACCACTTGTAGTATTTGCAGATCTTCTACAGCGTTCAGAATGAGATCAGTTGTGAAAGCTTGTATTCATCTACAGCTGTCATCCAGGAGTTTGGGAGAACCTATAATCTAATAAAAATGTGTATAAATTAGCAATTTGTTTTGGTGTAGATATTTGTCCTACCGTTTTTCTCCTCCTCGGGTCCTTTTGAAGCAAATTATTCAACTTGTTTGAATTTTTCTGCATTTTGTTTTATTTAAGCGTCCATGTTTATTCTGCCTTTAAGTATAAAAAGGTCAACCCATTTGTGAACCATTTTGTTCGAGAGATAAAAATGTTCAGAGACGGCCCTGTAGAAGCAGTTACAACATTAAATCATCTTGTGATGTATGAGCTTTACACCTAGATGGTGGAATTTTGGAACAAATTCTTCAAATGTAAATTAGCTATTGGTGGACATCAATTTTCAGTTTTGTGTTATTTGATGTTCAACAGCAACAAAAAAACTTAGTATCAAAAATGTTTCACTTAGTATCAAAATCACTTGGAATTTAAGTGATTAATAAAATAGAAACTTAAAAGCTAAAAAATTTGGGACATTTACACAGACTTGCTTGTTTTCTAATTCTACATGGTTTGGAAATCCAAATTAAATATGTTTTTTTAAAAAAAAGTAATTTCTGACAGCAGTCTAAACAGTCTACAGCTCCAGCTTGTCTAAAAATCTGACTTTCTTTTAAATTTCATAAAATGGGTCTTGTATTTTGAAGGGAGAAATATGATTTGAAGTAAAACGATCCAATAATAATGTATATATACATACATACATACATATATATATATATATACATATACATACACATTATTATTGGATCGTATATATAAATATATGTGTATATATATATATATATATATATATAGATAAATGTATAGGTGTGTTATTTATTTTGTATATATATATATAAATATATACACATTATTGGATCGTATATGTATATATAAATATATGTGTATATATATATATATATATATATATACATAAATGTATAGGTGTATTATGTGTGTGTTATTATTTATTTTGTATATATATATATATATATATATATACACACATTATTATTGGATGGTATATGTATATATAAATATATGTATATATATATATATACATAAATGTATAGGTATATTATGTGTGTGTTATTTATTTTGTATATATATATATATATATACACACATTATTATTGGATATATATATATATATATATACACATAAATGTATAGGTGTATTATATTAATAACAACACACACATAATACACCTATACATTTATGTATATATAATGTATGTGTATATATATATATATATATATATACATAAATGTATAGGTGTATTATGTGTGTGAGTTATTTTTTTATTTGTGTGTGTTACATATTATCAAAGTCCCTTTTTTATTCTATAGCATTTAGTACTATTTGATTTCACGTCAGTGTGCGCCACTGTCAGGTTTCTAATCCATCGTCAACCGACCCTGGATCAGTGTTTCACTGGTGATGTGCTTCAAACTGCGCATGCGCAGCATCAGTTAATGTGTCTCAACCGGTGAATGAGGACGAAGGGTAAGCAGCGACAACAACAGCTAGCTTGCATGCTTATTTATCGGCTGAAGTTTTGTCATATTATTAATGCTTTGTCATGCACTTTGTCATGCTGCATACCTGTATACACTTCTGCTATGTAAACGAGACTAGAAAGTGCACGGACAGTAAACTACACAGTGTGCTCATGCGAGGGCCCGAATCAGATAGCAGCACTGCTGAAAAACAAAACACTACAGTTACACTCTACCACTGAGACTGCTGCTTGTTTTGAGTTTATACACTTCGTAGTGGTTGAGGGTGATAATACGGGGTTTTAAATGGTTAGGTCAGTGTTGTTGTGTTGCTCCGTTAGCTGCTTAGCTTGCATTGTGAATACGTTGGTGTGCTAAGCTAGTACAGATAAAAGATTGTGTAAAAGTGACCGTTTGAGTCTTTAAACCATGGCCATGAAGACATTAATGTGTCTTAACCACTGCTGGAACTGGACTTACTGAGTTTTAAAGCAGGAAGAGGTTGTAAACAATCTGCTGGTGTTCTGGAGCTGACAGATGGCATTGGCTGTGTTTCAAATTCTAGAAAGGCCCCTAACTAGACAGCATTCGAGTCACTGGCTCTCAAGATAACTTGGAATTATTTAAATTCAATTAACAATCTTGCAAACACAGCTCTCAATGATCAGTTAATGATATAAATCTTTTTTCAGCTACTGTGGTTATAAATGAAATCTAGACTTTTAATAAAAGTTGTTTGCTTTCTTTGCATTGGGGAATTTAATAATCATTGGCTGTTTCAAAATCTACTGAACTCTCTAACTTGACAGCCCCAGTTTCTGTTTTGGAAAAGGTTAAAATGCTTCTTTGCAGCAGTAGTGCAATATAAGATATCTGTCTATATATATATATATATATACACCCTATAAATGAAGCCCTTTGTTTCTTGTCTTGGGGAATGGGAGCGTTTAAAGTTACAAAGATCAATAACCATTGATTTTGAATGTCTTGTGGTAATCAGAAGTGTTGTTTTGGCAGGCAGCCACTGAAACAACTACTGTATTTTAGTTCCTGTCCTTCCAGTTTTATGCTTGTAATGTTTTGAGCTTGCAATTTTAGTAAGTTTGAATATCGTCCCGACAGGAAATAATCTGCCATCTGGTCCAGCAAAAAACGTGAGCAGGTCTCCATGGCCCAGTTCGGAGGGCAGAAGAACCCTCCGTGGGCGGCCCAGTTTGCCGCAACAGCGGTATCACAACCCGGCCACTCGGGACAGTCCCTGGACCTGAACAGTTTACACTGTAAGTCATCGTAATAAATACTTACATAAACGCAAATTCTTTGATTTAAATGATTGACGCTACTTTACTTTCAATACTTGATTATTAATCTAAACACGCATTAATAAAGGTGTCTAGCTCTCTAATTGTGAATGTCAAAGCTCAAGTTGCTTTTTGGTTTACACTGGCAGGTCAAAGTTTGCTTGTGTTTATTTGAATGTTGTCAATGGCAGTTACAATGTCCTTACATTATCACATGTTTCTCCCATAGCTTTAGGAGTACAGCAGCCGTCTCTCTTGGGAGCGTCTCCGATGTACACTCAGCAGTCGGCTTTAGCTGCAGCCTCCCTCAACTCGCAGTCAGCTGCAAACTATCAGCTCTCGCAGCAGACCGCAGCACTTCAGCAGCAGGCCGCCGCAGCCGCTGCCGCTGCCTTACAGCAGGTGAGGCCCTGGCTGTCATCCACCACTGGAGTTATTACTCAATAAAGCCTTTGGCAATGTTTGGAATAGCATTGTAACATGCTAGACTGACTATTTCTGCAGTATATAGTGTGTATACTGTGAACTGAATGCAGATTATTCCGGATTTTCACAAGATAACAATCAGCAGAATGTGCAGTAGCACACTATTACCAGTGTGAGGAATGAACTGGAAGCAATTACACATGTTTTAACAGGTTTTTGACACATTTTTTGATTGGATTGCTAAAAATTAAGGCGTAATTCTATATTACACAGAATGTAAACAGTAGCATACTACTGTTTAAAGCATTTATTGTGGAGTAATAGCTAGTGTAGTACCTATTGTTTTCCAGAAATGGTAGTATTTGATGAAAGAACTTGAAGCAATTATAGCAGCTTTTAAAGTCATTCTTTTACTTTTTTTTTTTGGATTGCCAAGAATTAAGTCATAAATTTACACAAAATGTGATAACAGAGTAGCATACTACTGTTTAAAGCATTTATTGTGGAGTAATAGCTTGTGTAGTACCTATTATTTTCTAAAAATGGTCATATTTGATGAATGAACTTGAAGCAATTATAGCAGTTTTAATGTCATTCTTTTACTTTTTTTATTGGATTGCCAAGAATTAAGACATAATTTAGCATACAGAGTAGCATACTACTGTTCAAAGCATTTACTGTTGAATAATAGCTAGTATATTACCTATTATTTTCAAAAAATAGTATTTTGATAAATGAACTTGAAGGAATTAGAAATGGTAAATGCCAAAGTTTGACTTTTTTTTTTTTTTTATCCCGATTGCTAAGAATTAAAACATTTTTATGCAAAATGCATACTACTTTATACTTTATACTACGATATTGTGGAATAATAGCTACAGTTAGTATAGTACCTATTATTTTACAAAACTGCTAGTATTTGATGAATGAAAGTAATTAAAGCAGCTTTTGAGTAATCTTTTGATTGTATTGCCAAAAGTTTTACACACATGTGACAAGAGTAGCATACTTCTGTTTAAAGCATTCACTGCGGAATAATAGCTTCCAAAGTTGTAGTAATATTGCACAGTAGCACCTAAACCTTACCAGATCTCATTCTGTTCATTGCGGTGTATAAAGTGCTTCCTCCTTCATTCTGAATTGTACTCCTCTGCATTGCTAGTATGCTTAGTGTTGCAGCGCTGTAATCTGAGCCCTTCCCCCAACCTGCAGTGAGCAGTCTTGAGTCACTGGTGTGTTTTATTTTAGTCGCAGATCAATTCAGCGCTGCAGCAGTATCAGCAGCAGCAGCAGCAACAGCAGCAGCAACAACAACAACAACAACAACAACAGCAGCCACCTCAAGGACCCCCGCCACAACCTCCACCTCAACAAACCCTTTACAACATCCCACATCAGGTGCATACTCACTCTCATACACACCACCTCTTAGCTTTCCTAAAGATAGTAGGTGCCCTGGTTTTATCGTGAAGGTTTTCAGGATTGTTCGTTGTGATGTCAGAAGGTCATAGATTTGATTCCCAGTGAGTTTATGTACTGGTAAATTGCATTTGCTTGAGTGCACTGTAAGTCTCTTTGGATAAAAGCGCCTGTCAGGTGCGTAATTTGTATACGCCATGACAGAAGAACTAAAAGGACTGCACTCAGCAGAGTGGCTATTCGAAAGAGGGCAAGTGCTGCAGTGCATGAGTGCCTGTCTGCATTATTTAACTCTCAGGACTCGCTTCCAGTCTCGCTCTTGGTAGATGTGGTCAGTTCTGATTGTGAATCCAAATATCAGTGGGTCACTGAGATATATATATATAAAAAAAAAATAATACTTTCAGCAAAAATGTAAATTGTCAGCAAAAATATAAATGGTCAAAAAAGTGAGAGTGAAGAGATTTATGATGTCAGAAAAGATTTATATTTCAAATAAATGCTACTCTTTTGGACTTTCTATTAATCAAAGAATCCTGGAAAAAAAGTAAAGTGTAATACATTGATAATAATAATAAATGTTTCTTGAGCAGCAAATCAGCATATTGGAATGATTTTTGATCACGTGACACTGTAGACATGATGAAATGCTTTGACATCACAGCAGTAAATGAAAATTTAAAATATACTAAAATAGAAAACTGTTATTAAATTCTAATAACATTTTAGAATATTACAGTTTTTAGTGTATTCTTGATCAAATAAATGCAGCCTTGGTGGATGCCTTACAAAAACATAAAAAAATCTATACTGACCACAAAAGTTTGAATGGGATAGTGTTTATTTATAGTTAACATGTATTCAATCCAAAATGTACTCAATCCACATTTGTTCATTCCATTTAATTTGCTTATTTTTAATGTGTAATATGTTCTTTTGATTTTTCTTTATATCTGACAGCTTCCACAGCCCCAGCAAGCCCTGCTATCACAGGTACACTGTGTTTCCAAATGTTGCATTTGCATCACATTTGAATTTTCCTGGGAAAGCCCATCTCGCCATTTTTAAATGTGTAAAAAGAAGCAAGAGATCCCCTAACCCTGCCAGAGATGAAGAGTTTATGATCTAATAGTGGTGCCATGTGTATTTTGCAGCCCCCTGTTGCCTTGCCCACCAGCCTGAGCCTGTCAAACCCACAGCAGACGGCACAGATAACAGTGTCCTACCCGACCCCCCGCTCCAGCCACCAGCAGCAGACCCAACCTCAAAAGCAGCGTGTTTTCACTGGGGTCGTCAGCAAGCTACACGACACTTTCGGCTTTGTCGATGAGGATGTCTTCTTTCAGCTCAGGTGCTTTATAGTAAATCTGCAGGTTTGAGTTATGAATCAGTCTTTTAAAGGCTGCGTTTACACTGCAAGTCTTAATGCACAGATCTGATCTTTTGACCATATCCATTTTTTTTTCCTGCTTGTTTACGACTGGTATCCTATATAATATATATATATGTTTATAATAATATTTTTACATTAATACCCACACACAATTATTCTGTTGTTGATCGCTTACTATTCGACATGGTTGACCCTCGGGTTTTGAATGGCTGTGGTTTATATGGCCTATATAATTTATTTACATAATCACATCTGGTGGTTCCATGATTACTTACCAGCATGGATCAGTTAAAAGCTGGATGTTTGCAGTGCAAAATTTGACTGAAAGGATATAGACTCGAAAATAGTAACGGTTATTTTATCTGCGGTTTGTTAGATCTAGAATTCTGAAGTGAAATAAAGTAGCTCCGTAAGATTTATTTGAATGCATTAACCTGTGTCTGTAGTGTCTCAATGGAAAAGCTGTGAATTTATAAAACAGCAAAATTATCACCTCGTTGCTGAGAAATGTAATGTAGCTTTGAGAGTAGTGTCAGCGCATACAGGCACGTCTGCTTCATAATACAACATGAATATTGGATGAACATGTCGCCCTTGGTGTGCTGTGGCTTGGAATTCTAAAGAGAATCAAATATAGATGTTTAGACGTTGGTTAGATGTCCAGATGTCGGATATGTATCTGATTTAAAACCACGTTTGGAAGTGGCTCAGAATGGAAATGACGGATCTCTCGCGAATGTTTGCCTTTCGATTTGTGTCAGATGTGTTCTTTTGCCAGTGTAAACGCAGCCTAAAGGTCAGGTGTGTAATCTGTGTGTGTGTTTTTGTAGTGCGGTTAAGGGAAAAACACCTCAAGTCGGTGATCGTGTTCTGGTGGAAGCGGTCTACAATCCCAACATGCCTTTCAAATGGAATGCCCAACGCATTCAGACTTTACCTCAGCTACCCAACCAAACGGTAAGCAAGCCCATGTGGTCTGAAAGGATCCCTGGCAGATACAGTCTGATATGGTTCTGCATCCACAGTGTGTCATGATGCTGCTGTTGATTCCTGTGTTCTCAATTTCCATGTAGCACCAGCTGCCTCAGCCCTTACCTCAGGTTTCCCCACAGCTGTCCAGCTTTTACTCTGAAGCAGGAATGCCACGCTACTCTGACATGCATTCTGCGGTGGATTCAAGACAAAATGTAACCCACGCCACTTGACCCCTGCGCCCCCAAATCCCCATTCTGTCTTCCTCCTCCCCTTTATCTTCTGCTTGATCCACTCCTCCACTCTTCTGTTTCACAAACAGGCTTTAGTCACATGTCCTTGGGTTTCTTTTCGTCCGCCCAAGACGAGTTGCTGTTGCTGCTTTTTCACCCTTCCCTGTATTACAGCTCACAGCTTGTGTGTTGGATTTGTAATTGAACATTTTTCAATCCATAGATTCCATCTTTAGCTAATCAGCACCGGCTGTGCACTTTGTATTGGGGGGGGGGTGCTGTAGTTTTTTTTTGAATTTTTTCAATTACCCAAACTAAATATTATTCTTTTTTTTTTTGCGTTTTTTTTTTCCCTTTAAATTTCATACCAAAATATCAGTAGTACTGATACCAGTGAAATTGACTTTTATAATGATTAACACTAATTACCTGAAGCTAATTTATTGTAAAAAATATATATGTAAATAATAAATTCAGTTAAAATAATGACATGTGGATGCAAATATTTATCAAATTAACACTGTTTAAATTTTATATAAGTTTTTATTTTTATAAAATGAACAAAGAAAGTCTGGTATTGTTACTACTGCTATTTTTATTTATTTATTTTAAACATGACAATGAATTAGCTGTACTTTTTACATCTCTACACCTGGACACAAACGTCACTCTGAACAGGTGCATGATGATAAAGCAAATGCAGACTGCTTTCTGTTTTGTTTTAGGTAACTAACAATAATTTTGAGAGTCCTTTTGAAATAACCAGAATGCTTGCCTTGCGTTTTCTATTGAAAGAAATATTATATATATTTTTTTTTCTTTCAACAGAGGCCAAATGTGGTACATGGTAACAGCAGTGCTTCTACTTCCTCGGTCTCCAGCATTTTCTAACCATTAATATTTATTTACTTTTTACTGGGTTTAGTGCTTCTTACTCATTTAGGCACCTTTTCCTCCCATCCTTTTAAACAGGTTATCTAAACTTTATGTACTTAATCATTTCAAGGCCTATTTTTGTAGCCCCTAGTTGAAAGCTGTCATAAACATTTAGTTTTTTGATGAATTAATATACAGCAATATGTGTGTTTTTGTTTTTATAGATGTTGATTTGTTGTTTGAACTAGGGCTAGTCGATTTAATTTAATAAATTGCTAAATGTAATTAATTTCCACAAAGACAATGTCAGTTTGGTTAAAATTTACTCCCTTCCTTTCATTGAAGGGGAATAAATGAGACATTTCAGGCTAAATAAATTATTTTTGAGGTCAAAATATCATTAAAGTTATAAATAGAGATATAGATTTAACTGTATCGCCCAGCTCTAGTCAAGCACTAGTTAATTAAAATGATATTGTGATTTTTCTACACTATAATCTTGATGGTTGTACATACTAGCAAGCCCATCTCTTTTGCTCTGTCTCTTCTCAGAACCAGCCGCCAGGCCCAAACATGATGAAACCAGGTCCCACCATGATGCAGTCTCTACCCCCACCCACCACATTCAGCGTCCCAGCCCAGGGACCTCCTCCATCTCTTCTGCAGGCCCAGCTCTCAGCTGCATCTCTGGCCCCACTGCTGCAGAACCCACCACAGCCACTGCTTCCCCAGCCACCCCCTAAAGGTGCATCAACCCCCTCGGCTTTTTGCAGAGTCACGCTTTTACAGAATCATATCTGATCTTCCATTTCTCTCTCTCTCTGCCATGTGTAGATTCTGTGTTCTCTGGGGGTTTGCTGCAGCCCCCAGTGCGGATGATGCCTCAGCCACAACAAGTGAGGCGCGTGGACCCCTCACCCCGCTTCCCCAGCCGCAATGACCGACCAGAACTCATTCTGAGGAAGGATGACCGCAGGTCAGTGTTCAAACATACACCTGAGTGTGGTAGTTGGTGTTACCGGTGTTATGTGGTGCAACAATTACATTACTTGGCCACCCCCATCCCTACCGTTTATCTTTTTTATAGCAATAAAACAGTTGGGCAAAGGATGCTTCAATTATAAACTGAAAGCGTCTGCTCCATACAGTGCTAGTTTTAGAGTCGTAGCATAGTGCATTTCAACAGATTTGGTGCTCAACAGATCCTGAGCGCTCACTATAAAGAGTATACGTGATCGCAAATTCAATAAGAAAGCCGCCTGGGAAGTAGTGTCTCTATTGAGGCTTAATGCTCTTTTAATGACAGTGTGCAATATCAGGCTCGTCCTGCAGTTTAACAACCGTGGACTGCATTTTACAATATTATTCGGTTGATTTGGGTGTTAAGTTTGGCGTAGGAACGAAAGAGCACCGCTGAATGTGGCAGCGGCACAATAATCATTTTACCTCATTTTCATAATCCTTAGAAGCCAAAATTTAAATGAATCGCACAGCCCTAATCCACCCCCAATGACACCCCTACTGAGATTACAACTGAGAAAAAATATGGGGTATTGAGAATTATGTGCTGTACTTGCTCATTCTTTATTTTGCCTCTGTGTAGTCGGGAAAGAGATAGAGAGCGAAGAAGATCAAGAGAACGGTCACCCACAAGGAAACGTTCTAGAGACCGATCTCCTCGCAGAGAACGTTCTCCAAGAAGGCCACGCAGAGTCGTCCCAAGATATACTGTGCAGTTCTCCAAATTCTCTCTCGATGGGTAAGTTAATTATTTTAGTGGAAGTATCTTGACAGGTATTTTGATGCAAATTAGGTTTTTTTGTTTGTTTGTTTGTTTTTTTCACTCAAGATTGAAATTGTTTCTGTACAGGTCCAGGCAATAATTTAACATTGATGTTACCAACATGACAACAATTTATAGAAAGGTCATTTTCCCTACCAAATATCAGCACTGATGTGTATGTAGTACAAATAAGCCAACAGATAAGGCAGCAGTCGGGAACCTCTGGCTCGCGAGCCAAACCTGGCTCTTTGACAAAAATCACGAGTTTTGCCAGATCTTACCAACAAATGATCAATAAAAAATCAGACACATTACCAGAAATTAACTTTCATCAGAAAATATATATGACCGCCTGTTTCTGTTCTCTGCAGTTTCAACTGTGACGTGATGGAGTTACGGCGGAGGTATCAGAGCCTCTACATCCCCAGTGACTTTTTTGATGCTGTGTTTACCTGGGTGGATGCCTTCCCCTTAACACGACCTTTCAACTTTGGAAACTACTGTAACTTTCATATCATGCATAAAGAGGTGGACTCTCTTGTGAAGAACACGGCTGTGCTGGACCCACCTGATGCCAATCACACCTACAGCGCAAAGGTAAAGCCTCTCATCTTTTTTTCCTGATAATTTAATACTTTTTTCCAGGTTTGATGCTGTGGTTTTTGACAGTCATGATTAATATTGATGTTGTAGGTGATGCTGCTGGCCAACCCTAGTCTAGATGAGCTGTATCATAAGTCCTGTGCTCTGGCAGAAGATCCAGCAGAGCTGAGAGACTCCTTCCAGCACCCTGCCCGCCTCATCAAGGTACAGCTCTCTGAATTACACTACTAACTGCAACAAACTAAATAGGTTTGTATAATCAGCTTGCATTATGTAATCACTAACTTGTGTGCACTTTAATGTAAATTATTTTGCACTTATACTGTAGTATTTCACAGGGATGGACATCATTACAGTGTCGCGGACTGTAGCAAAAAAATAATATTTTAAATGGCAACAACAGTGACAATTGTCTCATTTATTAGGTCTGGTTTTCACCGTAGACCGTTAAAAAACAGTTCCTCAATAAAGAGTTCTAAACCTTGAACTGAACTGATCCAATCCAACCAGCTCTGAAATGAATCATAACCTTATATAATTACAATTATTTACGGTACAATTTATTTAGTTCACATTTTGTGTACTGTTAATGAAGGGCAGTGACCAAGCATGTCAGAAGATACTACTCATTTAACCGGTTAAAGGCACAAAATGTAAGATTTTTGGATTAAAATATCCAAAAACCACTAGAACAATGTTATTTATATTATATTTTGTTGACTTGTGTACTTGCATTATCCCAAATGTTTCCAAGAATGTTTAAATCCAGAGAAATAAGCATTTTTAACCAGGACACGGACTATATCCGTGCATCACCTATCAATGACATCATACCCACGTTACCCTTGATTTCTGGTTTTATTTTGTAGAAACCATGGAAACACGAGACGGTTTGAAATATTATGTGTTTTATTAGACAAGTAAGCAACTGTTTGGATCCATTCATTTTTTTTTTACCGTGAGTACCATGTTTTACCATGCCTAATATAGCATAAAGACATATACCATGTCTTTATAGTAGCTGCCGAGCGAACGCACAGAGTAGCTTTATAACATCTTTCAACACACATGTATCTAATATGATAAAACAGCGCTGCGTTACCCCACATACGCTTGACTGGAAGAAGCGGAAGCGGCGACTGCAGCATAATAATGCTACATACAACACTTAATAAATCTTTAATAGAGTAGCTCAACCATGAATATGATTCTGCCTGAGTCTCGTCGCATTCTTTTCCACTGGCTGTAGATGTGAAGACAACACCTACCACGATTCAAGCTACAACTTTGTTTTGAATAAGTGACCTCTAGTGGTGAATTTTTTTGCATATTGCAGATTACATATTGTGCCTTTAATGAGCAACATCTACATTTCCTATCATTTGGAGCAGCATGAGAATAATGAAATACATAATGTAATAATTACAATATAGCATATTGCAAATAAAGGATCTTAGAGTGCTGAAAAAGACAGAAGGGAAACTAAGACTACTGATAGGTCTGCAGTTTCATATGTTTTAAGATCTCTTTGCATTTTTTGCTAGCACTAAAGCTTCCACTGTCGGGCACTGAGAAAGAAAGAAAGAAACGTGAAATTGTCACATCCAGCTTTTACTGACCATAATATTGCACATATCATAAGTGTTGTCATAACCAGAATTTTTGTTGTTTCAGTACCTATTTTAATACCGTGGGAAAAGCTAACCCTTTTTAAGTTTCAAAAGAACAGGATTTATTTAAAATAGAAGTCTTTTATTCAACTTTGCTGAATAAAATCATTAGTTTCTTTCAAAAATAAAATCTTAGTGACCCCATATTTTTAAACGGTGGTGTGTATACCAGAGCTAATGTTAGCCATCTGGGATTTTTACTTCCAGAATCCTGCAATTGTAATCTATTAAATGTCAATTACACTGAAACTCATTTTCTTGTTCCCCTGGACACTGAAAAATGTTAGTCCACTCCTGTGTTTCATGTGGGGGGGTTTTAATGGTGTTGGGGAGCTGACTGTGATGTCTCTGTCCTATTCCATTGCTGAATGCTTTGCTGTGTGGAATAAGCTCATCTGATGTTGTCTCTCCCTGTGTCCGCCGCATACGCCAGCTTCCCAATGTGTTGCATAACCCATTTGAACTCCTCTGTTTCCAGTTCCTGGTGGGGATGCGGGGCAAGGACGAGGCCATGGCCATCGGGGGTCACTGGTCTCCCTCTTTGGACGGGGCCGACCCAGAAAACGATGCCTCGGTCCTTATAAAGACAGCCATTCGTTGTTGTAAGGCTCTGACAGGCATTGATCTGAGTTTATGTACCCAGTGGTAAGTACGGCTTCTTTCTCGATTTGTGCCGACGCATCTCCATGTGTGCATCTTTAATATAAAAAAAAAAAAAAAAAAAAGGCCCAGCAGACAACATCCAAAAGTCTGTGACCCGCTGCATGGTTTTGATACAGCAGTGTATCTCCTGACATGTTTGATGCTTTTGTGTTCATAATTTCTTTTTTTTTTTGCAATGTTTATGCAATGTGTGTGGCAGTCCTGCCTCTATATCTATATATGTGGTGAATGCATTGATTCTTTTGCTCCGAGAGCAGAGCCAGAGGAGTCGCCGCCGCCATCGTTACTTTCTGTTCTCTCTGACCTTTGCCTTGTGTTAAATATCTTACATATTTAACTTGCTTTCACTGTGTCTGAATCTGTCCTTCTCTCACACCCCCGGGGGTTTGTAAGCTATCTTTCATGAGCAACCGGTTCAGATTCACGGGTGCCGATGGGAGGGGCCTGGCGCAAAGGGGGAGGGATCATTGTAATTTTTGTTTAGCTGTCGATATTGTCTGGCGACCTCCCTGATGCGTGGCTGCCGTTCATCCTGAGAAACCCCCCGTGGAGTTCCGCAGACTGTATTTTCATATGCGTCTCATTCGGGGGGTCGAGGGGATCGCAGCTTTCTGTGTGTCTGTGTGTGTGTATTGGGGGAAATGGGTGATGTCTCACAGAATGTTTCTTTCCAACGCGCTTCTTCCTTTGCGACAGGTATCGTTTTGCAGAGATACGCTATCACCGCCCTGAGGAGACTCACAAAGGGCGGACAGTCCCCGCACATGTGGAGACAGTGGTTTTATTTCTCCCGGATGTTTGGCATTGTCTTCCTACCCGCTCAGAGTGGGAGGGGCTGTCCCGTGGACTCAAGGAGCAGCTGGCAGAGAAACTCATGGCTGAACGGAAGGAGGCTGATGGAGAACAGGCACTGAACGCTAATCCCTCTCTTCTCATTTCCGCTTCTCACAGGCACAGGAATAGACAAACAAAACACTCAGAAAACACAGAAAGAAACAGACAAGTATCACAGGCATCATACAGATCCCACTTTACCATCCCTTCCTCTCATCCCTGTCTCATCCCTGACCCTCCACCCCATTTCTTCCTGCTCTCCCTCTGTCACGCAGTCTCACACACAGCGGAAGAGCTTAGATCCTACTTTATGACACCTGCGTCAACTGGTAAAACAGCTTCCAGCTCTGTTACATGATTGATGACTCGATTGAGATAACTATAAATTTCCAACAATCTTAAAACCAATCTTATCTGAAATTTGACGCATGAACCAATGAGAACAATTGAGAAATGAATGCTGGAATCTGGAGAGCCAGTTGCGTTTATGATGTTTGTGTGTTTTTTAGAATGTTTTGTTTCCTGTTCGAAATTCAGTATCTGCTGAACTCTCTGAGTTCTGTCTCTTGTCTGTCTCTTTTTTTATTTTATTTACACACTTCTCTGATTGGACTGTGTCTAGACCCTTTGTGGATGTGATTTTTACAGGGAGATTGTTTATCCGAGGACAGTTCTGGTTAGGTGTTTAAGAAAACAAGCTAAAAAGAGCATATGTGGGCCAGAAAAAACAGCAATTAACGTAGACGTAGGGTTTGGAGACCTTCTCTGAGTGCATCTGTCCCATGTCCATCTCTTAAACCCACTGTCATTGATTATCTTTTTGTATTCCACAGAACTGGCATTGATTGGCTGATGAGTGGGATATGGATCTGTTTCTGAAAGCTATAGAGCTTCCTAGCAGTGGAAATTTTTTTTTACCCAATCAAGAGCTCACTAGGAGGAGACAATGAGAGACAGTTGTGACCTTGCTTCTTGCACGGATCAACTTTTGTTTCAGAAAACTCCTTTGGAGTCAGAGAGTGGTGTGTTAACACGCTGTCTTTTCTCTCTTCCTCTCTTTCACATAACGGGCATAGGAGGAGGAGGATAAAGATGAAGATGATTCAAAAGAAGTCACTACGCCAACTCACTGGTCGAAGCTTGATCCGAAATCCATGAAGGTGAGATTCCTACAAACCTTGTCATTGTGTTGTCATCTTGTACATCTATATCTCTATATTCCATTTCATGGGGTCTTTATGTCCTTTATGGACTCCATAAAATATTCTTCTTAAGTTGAGGTAGAAAGGTTTTTTTTTTGTTTGTTTGTTTTTTTTTTTAAATAACCAGGAGTTTTTAGTTTAGTCACAGTCTCACAAAACTAATTGTTATGGACATTTTATTGGACAACACCCCTGCAGACAATATACAGTACCTTTTCAAAAGTTTGGGGTTTGTACATTTTTATAAATATATATATATATTTTTTGGAAACAAATGATGTTTTTATTAGCAAGCAATGCATTAAATTAATCAAAAGTGTCAGTCAAGGCATTTATAACGTTTCAAAAGATTTCTATTTCAAGTAAATACTGTTATTTTGAACTTTCCACAAAAATTGATAACACAGCATTGATGATAATAAGAACTTGATAATATCTTCTTGAGGATTAAATCAGCATATTAGAATGATTTCTGAAGGATCATGTGACACTGGAGACTGGAGTAATGGCTAGTGAAAAGCCAGTTTTGCCATCACAAAATTACATTTTTAATTAGAAAACAGTTATTTTAAATTAGAATACAATACTACTGTTTTTACTGTACTTTTGATGAAATAAATGCAACCTTGGTGAGTATGAAAAAAAACATTTTTTAAAAATCTTTTGGATGTTAGTGTATTTGATAAAAAGAGTGTGAAAATTTGTTATTTGATTTGATATCATGGGGATGATGAAACTTAATTGCACACAGGTTAATGACTTGCGTAAGGAGTTGGAGAGCCGTACACTGAGCTCTAAAGGACTGAAGTCACAGCTGATCGCTCGCCTCACCAAACAGCTGAAAGTAGAGGAGCAGGTAGAGGAGTCCAAGGAGCCTGAGAAACCTGAACCTCCTAGCGTGGAGGAGGATGAGTCCTGCAGACTGGAGGATGACCGAGAGGTGAGAAAAGACTAGAGGATCCTGCCCTTATTGAGACCCTGTCTAAATCAATTGCATGCAAAAATGGAAAAATTGTTTCTTTTCAGGAAGAGGAGCGAAAGCGACAGGAGGAGCAGGAACGTCAGCGCAGAGAGAGACGTTATGTTCTGCCAGATGAGCCCACCATTATCGTCCACCCCAACTGGGCTGCCAAGAATGGCAAATTTGACTGCAGCATCATGTCCTTAAGTGTGCTGTTGGACTACAGACTGGAGGATAATAAAGAGCACTCCTTTGAGGTGAGGGTCACCTGCACGGTTGCTGTATGTTAATGATTTTAAGAAAAAAATTCACATTTTCTATAAACTACAAACAGGTTTTAGGACATTTCGTTTGACTTCAGTTGATATAATTACTTAATTATAATATATAATTATAATTATATAATTATAATTAATATATTCTGCTTACAGCTATACTTTTGTAAATGGTTGCCTTTATCAGTGAAAAGAGGCACGTAACCTTCAGATAATATTCATCCACAACTAAAACTAAAAGTACACTTAAAAAAAAGAAGATATTACTTGAAATAAAATAAACAGTTTCCCAAGGTAACATTTCTCATTGCCATTTAGTTTAACTTAATGTATTAAAATAACTAAAACTGAAATAAAACTTTAGACAATTTTTAAAAGTCTAATAAAAATGACAAAAACACCCAGGAAAATGATTAAAATATTAACTAAAATAATAAAAATGTAAAATATAAAATAAAAACTAATTCAAAATAGTAATAACTAAAATAGTGTCTTAATGATACTAAAATAACACTGTTTTTTGGCTTCTGTTTCAGGTGTCTTTGTTTGCAGAATTGTTCAATGAGATGCTTCAACGAGACTTCGGATACAGGATCTACAAAGCACTTGCTTCTCTTCCAGGCAAGGATGAGAGGAAAGATAAAAAAGAGAAAGCTAAAAAAGAGGCAGAACGGAGGGACGTAAAGAAGGAGAAGGATGAAGAAAATGGAGAGCCGGTCACAAAGAGAATGAGAGAGGAGGATGAGAAGAGGAAGGTGGGGAAATACTTCAAAAGAGTAACTACGACCATAAAAAACTTGAAAATATTGGGAAATTTTAAAGCTGTTTCTTGGAAGAGTCATGTAAATTATTTAAAATTTTAGTTTACACTTTAAGGTCTGTTTCTAACTATTAACTAGTTTTTATTAACATGCATATTACTAGGATATTGACTGTTTATTATTACTTATAAAGCACATTTTAATGCCTTATTCTACATGACTATTTACATCCCTTAATCCTACCCAGTACTCAAACTTAAAGGGTTAATTCACCTAAAAATGAAAATTATCCCATAATTTACTCACTTTCAAGCCATCCTAGATGTATATGACTGTCAGTCAAACATAAAAAAAGCACATCCATCCATCATAAAAGTAATCCATAAAACTCCCGGGGGTTAATAAAGGCCTTCTGAAGCGAAGCGATGCATTTTTGTAAGAAAATATCCACATTTATAACTTTATAAATCCTGGTAAATTATGAGATAATTTTCATTTTTGGGTGAACTAACCCTTTGACAACTTTACAGTAATTGGGTGTTTATTGAGGCAAAAGTTCTAGTTAAGTTAGGAGTGAGAATTGGATCCTAAACTACAGTGACAAAATCTTAAAAGTCATGAAAATTTCTGTAATGAATAATGATCAGTGATTGTAGTTACACTTGGCTCCAAACATTCTTTGATCTGCTAGATTTTTTTATAAACATGTTTATTTGGCATCATGAACTGGAAAAGATGTGAAAAAAAATCACATAGATGTGTCATTGTGAGAACACTGTTTGGATTAATTCTGTGATTCATTCAGATGTCTCTGCTGTGATTTGTTTTTTTTATATGAACACTACAGTAAGCCCCTCAATTTGTGTCTCCCGGGTATAGGATGACGAGAAAGAGAGAGGTATTAAGAGAGAAGAATCCAAAGATGATGATGATAACGAAGATGGTAGCAGTAACAACAACGCTGATGAATATGACCCCTTGGAGGCAGAAGAAGCAGATGACTATGATGACGATGGTACAGGTCAAACTGTTTCATTAGCAAATGCACCTGGATCCTCAAACATACTTTTTGTCGTGAATTTCATGGATCCGTTTTTAAAATTAAGCAAAATCAAAGTGACAATAAAATATTCATATGTTAAACTAAGTCCATTGTGCTCCTCAGATAAAGATGACGAAGACTCCAATGGGAGGGACAGAAGAGACGATCGTCGAGATGACCGGAAATCCAAAGAGAGATCATCTAAAGATAAAGTAACTGAGTTAACAGCAGATCTCCTTTTACAGCTCAAAATATTTCTAATAGTGAGAGTGGTATTCTTTAATATTTTCGATCTGTCTGTAGGATGAGAAGAAAAAGCAGATGGTGACATTTAACAAGGATCTGTTGATGGCCTTTGTGTACTTCGACCAGAGTCACTGCGGCTACCTGCAGGAGAAGGACTTGGAGGAAATCATGTACACACTGGGCTTGCATCTCTCCAGAGCTCAGGTGGTGCTTCTGTGTTGTATTTTACATTGAATTTTCCAGATTTCATGTGTATCTTATCTGAATTGTTTGTATTAACAGGAGTCTTATTTTATCTTTTTGTAAATTCAATTTATATTGGATATTATTATTATTATTATTATTATTATTAATAATATTAATAATAAGAATCATCATCATAATCATAAAATAATAGTAATAGTAGTAGTAAATGTATTATGAATAGGTTATAATAATAATAATAATAATAATAATAATAATAATAAGTGTTGTTGTTGTTATCTTGCTTGTACAATTTTAACAATTTTATAATAATAATAATAATTATTATCGTTAAATTGAATAGGCAAAATAATAAGACAATAACAATGATTACTATTATTAAGACATTTGTTATATGTTATAATAATATTAATTATTATCATTATTATTATTATTATTATTTTCTTGTTTATTCAGTGTAACTATTATATTAGCTAATAATTATATTATTTTAAAAACTAATTGATTTAAATATTGTTAATACTAATCTTATTAATAACACATTATTTTTATTATCTTGTTTATTCAATGTAACATATGAGTTAATATAACAAATATATTATTTATTGTTGTTGTTTTAATGTTGTTGTTATTAATAATAAAAATAAGTGTTAATCATATTTGTAACGCTTTACAATAAGGTCTCGTTTGTTAACATTAGTTAAGGCATTAACTAACTTAAACTAACAATGAGCAACATTTTTTACTGCATTTATTAATCTTTGTTAATTTTACTTAATAAAAATGTTCAGGTTCATGTTTGTTCACAGTGCATTAATGTTGACATACTTATTAAAAAGTCTTGTTCATGTTCGTTCATGTTAACCAATGTAGATTACTAAGGTTAACAAATGAAACCTTATTTTAAAGTGTTACCATAATATTAGTCTTATTATTTTCTTTTTTATTCAGTTAGTTAAAATATTAGATTAGTAAATTATTTTAGTAAGAGATAAGAAAATAAGAGAAAAGGTAAGCAATGATGTTGGCTTGACCCTTTCATTGCATCTTGCCTGGTCAGGACGCAATGTGTTACTTGCAATTTATTAGTTGCAAGATACGTAGAATATTTATTTCCAGACTAACATATCTTGTTTGTATTCTTTTTTAGGTGAAGAAATTGTTAAACAAACCATTGGTTAAAGAGTCCTGCCATTATCGCAAGCTGACGGACAGGCCTAAGGACGAACCTAGCCCCACGTTGACCTCCGATGCTCAAATAGACAACCTTTTAGGTGTGCAAAGAGAATGATGGCTGGAACTGATAAGCTTATTTGTAACACTAGAGCACATATCCATGATGCTAAAGTAGACTGAAACTCTGTGTGTGCCCACAGGTAACCAAATCTTGCTGCCTGGTCAGAAGATCAAGCGGGAATCGGAGGAGAGAGCCGAGTCAGGTAGCCTGATCGACTATAAGGGAGCCATAGTGGATGTGGGAAGCATGATGCAGAAGCTGGAGAAGAGTGAGAAAACCCGAGAGGAAATTGAGCAGAAGCTCATGCAGCAGGACATTAAAATGGGTAACAATCTCCCTTATCTCGTTTTTATTGTGTGTTTGAACAACTATGTCTGCTTGTTATTAGGATGTGTTGATTTGGGTTCGCTGAAGCTGTCAATTTCAAAACTCAAATTCATCAGCTGATTTCAACAATGAGGATTTTTTTCTTCTGGACCTAAATGGATTTTATTTTTAGCGTATATTTTATTTAAATTAGGTTTGTCTCCACATTTTGTCATTTTTATTTTTCAAAAATCATTACTGTTGGTAAGCCTTTACATCTGTCTGTGGGTTTTGCAAATATTTAACCAATGACAACTATGAAAAAGAGCTTGTGACTAAACCTTGTAACTCCATTGGATCCTCAAACTGTTGGTCAAATATACATATATTTTAATTTAAAAAAACAAGCCTAGCCCAGGTGAGGGGAAAAAGTAACGCAAAAGTAACATAATACATTACTTTCTGTAAAAAGTAACTAAGTAATGCAATTAGTTACTTTTTAGGTAGGGATCCACCGAAATTTTGGCAGCCGAAAATGGCATTTTCGTTTTTTTGCCGAATGAGGAAAAAAGCCCAAAAATATAAGATAAAATATAATATTTTAAAATATGGCGCCCGCCTCTCCATGTTCAGCGATCATGTTTCACTCTCATGTAGCATGCTTTGTAACTTTGCGAGGTGCTCCGCTTCCGAAGATGCACAGCTTTGAAGCGACTGCTCGATGCTCTCTCTGCTCAGTCGCTGACGGCCCAAACGCTCCACTCATGTACCACTCACGCTCACTGGAAAAGCAAAGTCCGCTCAAATAATGTTTTTGGATTTGCAATAGCCCTACTGTACTGTAACATGGTGTGGTATAGCCGTGCTGGGCAATGCTGGTGAAATGACGCTATCCTCTCGTTCTCTCTTTCACTCCCTGCTTATTAAAAAATAAATCTGTTAAATCTGATTCTGTTGCATAGAAATGAATGAAGAATAATATATTGATATTTAACATTATTTTAATACAGTACTATTTTTTGTTACTTTAAATAAAAAGTGGTTTTTTATTGGCTTGTATTTTTTTTAAATTCAGTAAAATTATTGAATTGAATTAAAAAGTCTAATAATAATACAATTTATACAAAAAAACTAACTTGTAATAATTATTAATTTCTTACTTATAAGTAATTTTTGGTTTTTGTTTCTGGTCAAGTGCACCCAGAATTTTCAGTTTTGGCCAAAAAGAAAAAATGTCATCCCTATTTTTAGGGATAAAGCAATATTGTTACACAATACTTTTAGAAGTAACTTTCCCCAACACTAATGTTTTATGCATTGGAGTAGCGGAGAAGAGAGTCTTAGTCTAGCATTTGTCATTGAGTCAGTCAGTACTGTCTTAAAATGCCTGTGCGTAGCACTTCATCTTTAATAACATGATATTTTGGCCAAATGATGGGAAAAAAAACAAAACAATCAAACAAAAAAAAAAAACCTGAAAACCCACATAGCTACAGTAAACTTTATAACCTGTAAATTGATGAAAACGTAATGAGATGCACTTGTTGTATCAAATGTGGCCGTTCTAATGACGGACAGATCATGCATTTCTGAAATTCACTGGTAATTTGAGCTTGATTTTATTAAAATGTTAATAATATGTGAGCGTCTGACCATATATAAAGCCACAATGCAAATTTTGACAACACAGTGTTATTTATTGAAAAAAAAAAATCCCATTTGCTGCAAGGTTTCTGCCCAACAGCAACAAGTTTTTTCTTTACAAAAAGAAAATTTGGTGAATTCCATATACTGATAAACAATCATTTTTTTTGTAACCTCAATGCCATTAAATGTGCTAATTGAAACCATTTTTTTGTAGAGGAGGATTCAAAGCATATTTCAGAGCTAGAAGCGGCTAACCGCAGCCTTCAGAGGGAGCTGGACGAGGTGAAGAACAATCTCAAAGAGACGGAGAACAACCTGAGAGCCTCAGACCAGCAGAAAGGCAGCTATGAACAACAGCTCCACAGCACAGTGTCCAGCCTCGACACCATCATGAAGGAGATACAGGGGGTTTTATCAAACGTACGAACCTTTATTTACTCTGTGAAAAGTAGTAAATGTTGAGCAGGACTTTTGAAACTGTACAGTATTTTTAAATAACTTATGTTTGCGTTCTCTTTTTGATGCAGGGTGACCCTTTAGAAGACGGTGACCCAAAAACTCAAGCGAATGGCTCAAATGAGTGAACTTTCCTCTCCAGCTCATCCACATCTGATCTCCTTTCAAAATGTAAATGTAAATAAGCTTAAAACTAACACAATACTGAAGCTAATTTCATTTTGATTTTTTTGTTGTTGTTGTTGGTGGTTTCTGTGTACAAAGTTTTAATAATAATGGAGGTTAACTCCCCATTTCCTCATTACTCTATATTTAAAAATACATCTTTGACAAGTTAATTTGATCAAATGATTACATTATGTTTAAATCATTTGTTTGAATTAAGTCCACATTTTGGCCTTTTTCAACAGTTACTAGTCATTTTAACATGTTTTGCTTCATCAGCATATTTCCTTCTTGAAATGATACACAACTTGTGCCAGTACGTGAATTATTAGCAGAGTTTATTTAGCAATAAAAGTGTTATTTATGTTTAAATCAAACTAAGTTTAGAAACAGCAATTCGGATTTTATTAGGATCCACAATGAGCTGCTTTTTGATTCCTTATCATTGTTTCTGTGACAAACAGTGATCGATAAACATGTTTTGTTGAATATATCTTTTGTTTGTTTTGGTCACATCTGCGCATGCATTCGAATTGGCGCATGCATATCAGCTTAATTCCTGAATAATATTCTTTCGGACTTATTTTTTTACTTAATTTGATATTGATGCTTTGTTCTGTGATCTCGGTGTAATCTTACCAGGGTAGCTTTGTATGAATGGGGCCATGTTATTTGTTGTTGCAAACAAAACCAAGGCAGTTACCCTGTTAAAGATGCACTGACTGAGGTCGTGTCCATTCTGAGTCCTGGGTACTTCGTATCAGAGTGATTGTAATGTGTCAGAATAGTGCGAGTCGGATATTGTGTGTTTTTCCAGTCGTGTGTTATCCTGGAATTGTTTGGAAGGCGGTGAATTCTTTTTGTTTTTTATGTTTTTCCTGTTGTTGGAGCAGAATGATTACAGTGGGTGGTTTCTGCTGAGTGGAAATGAGCCCAAAGCAACCAAGTGCATATTATTTTTCTATTCTGGTGTACTCTATGGTTGTCCCGGTAAATGAAAATAAATAAAATGCTTCATTTTAACACTTCACTCAAGTTAATTTTGGGTTTCTCCGTTTTTTTTGGATTTACATGGGTTTTGGGAACTTTGCAATGTCAGTTTTTCCCAGTAGATGGCAACATTTGTTTGATCTGGGCTAGAGGGATCACGTGTGCGCTTTTTATGAGCGAAAACCACAAGGAATGGGTTTAATAAACACAATTATACTTCTTGTCACAGACTTGTTGACTATTGTAAAGTATTTTGATGATTTTACTTTGATGACTGCAGGATGTTTGGAATTGCTTGGGCCATTCTGAAATGGTGCATGTGTTGGTCTTGTCACATAGGCATTTAAATGATTGGACACTTTATATTAAATGTTTTAACTACTGTGTACTAACATTTAAATTAATCATTTGATACAATGTATTTATTGTGTGGATACATGTATTTACATTGTACTTATGTACTTACATCTATAGTTACACTATTGACCCTTCCTTTTACACTTTAACCCTTAAACCTAACCAGACCACCAAACCTGTCCCTAACCTTACCCGTATATCCCACTTCAATAGCAGCAAATGTGTTTTGCAATACAACATATAAATAAAATGTACCAAACAGTCTCTTTTTTGTAAGTACATAGTAGTTAAAGACAGCTAATATGAAGTAGAACCAAAATATTTTATTCATGTAAATATTTCTGTTCTTCTGTCAGTAGCAGTGGTTTGGTAGTGAAAGATATGATGGAAATCAGGGTTATACTATACTGTGAAAAGTTACTATTTCTTCTTGATGATGTATTACCTATAACAAAATGAATTTCTTTAAAAAAAAATTCCTTCTTGAGAAGTACAAACTTCCTGTGCTGTTTTTCCTCAATTAAAACTATTAATTCTATGGACTAAATTTAAAGGTGAACAAATACACTACAAAAGTGTAAACCAGAATTAAATCTTACTTTTAACGGTGTATGTGAGATCAACTTTACAGAGAGTGCCAGCTTATTTAAGATCAACCTGCAGTGAAATTGCGTGTCATAGGTGCTCCAGAGCTGTTGAGGGCAGCAGAGAGGCTGATTATTGCTGATTAGCAGTTAATTTGTGCTGAAGTTATATAACTCAAGTATATTAGTTACATGGTCATCAGGGAACACCGTTGCCATGAAGGGGAGTATGTGGTCTGCAACAATCTTTAGGTAGGTGGTTTGTCACTAACTAATATTCACATGAATGCCGGTACAGTCAAATTAATATCCACATGAATGACAAGACCCGAGATTTCCCATCATCCCAGAGCATTACACTGTCTCCGTCAGCCTGCCCTCTTCCCCCAGTGCTGCCATCTCTTCCCCAGGTAAATGACACACACGCACCCGACCATCCACCTGATCTAAAAGAAAGTGTAATTCATCTTCTTCCGTTGCTCCATGATCCAGTTCTGAGACTCGTGTACCCATTGTAGGTGCTTTCGACAGTGGACACGGGTCAGTCTGCGGCTCCGTAGATTCTATCCATAGTAAACCTAATCTCAAATCTCACAGCGCATGACATCTGTGATTTCATAAAGCATTCACTATAACAACACTCTCAATCTTAGTTCCTGGAGGTCCACAGTACTGCGGAGTTTCAGTAGCTCCTCACTGCAGAATACATGAGATCCAGGGGGCGGAGACGGGAAGGTTTAGGGCAGGGAGGGCCACTGTCCTGCAGAGTTTAGCTGCAACCCTGATAAAACTCACCTGTGTGTAATCCTGAAGACCTTGATTGGCTGTTTCAGGTGTGTTTGATTAGGGTTGGAGCTAAACTCTGCAGGGACAGCGGCCCTCCAGGACCGAGTTTGCCCATGCCTGGTTTAGGGCTATGTAAAGTGGGAGGAGTTGGATCCAGATCCAGGGGTTGGGGATGGTTAGGTTTAGGGATGTGTAACGTGGGAGGAGTTGGATCTAAATCCAACCCCGCCCCCTGGATCTCTGCAGTGAGGACCATCTCAGCAGGTGAGTCCGCAGGGTTGTGGCCCTCTAGGAACAGAGTTTGAGACCACTGCATAAAACAAAATACACAATCTCCCCTTTGCGCTGCAACATTGAAAAGACCCTGTTTATAGCCCAATGTCACTCGGCAGGCCAGCTGCAGCTGCGGTGTTGTGAAATCAGAGCCGGTACAGGTAAGACAGAGGGCCTTTGTACCCCCACCTTCCCCCTGCAGTCTGGGTAACACTCATACACTAGAGAGCCATGAGACAATCAGCTTCTCTTTGCTTCAGAGGGCTGGGCAACACTCTCACACCGGAGCCAGGAACAATCGGCTTATTTGAATTCAAGCTGCTGTGTTTTTTTCTTTTCTTTTCTGGGTGGAGAGTTTGGTTGCATCTGTTATTGCAGCATTAGAGGGCAGATTATGTTACGACTCTCCCCTCATCTAACAATCACCTCTCTAAATAGCAATGCCTTCTCATTTGCCTCATTCCAGAACAAACCAGCGACTTTCTTACAGTGAATGTTGTCCTGTGTATTTCAACAATCACTGAAGGTGTTGATCGTTCGATGTTTCAGCATTTCTCCTTTTGTTTCTGGATGGCTCCTGTTGTCTGCTGTTCCTGGGTGGCATAAAGAGGCTAATGTTTCCTCTTTGTCTGGGGTCAGACCCATTATCCCCTCATCTCTGTCTGAGTTGTGTGTGTCTGTGCTGACATTCGCCATCCCCTCCCCCTGTTTTCGCACATAGCTTTGTTTCAGAAGACCTCACACTTTGTCCGAGCCCCTCTGCTGCTCCTCCTCCTCACACTATATCACTCTTTCCATTGCTCCTCCTGTGAGTCTCAACGCCTTCAACAAGTCACTTGTGCAAAGGTGTAATTAACATGACAATGGAATGCGGCCTCTGAAGACTTCGTGATAGTTTTTCATAACATCTCATGCTTCTCTGTTTTTGTTGTTATTCGCTTGACTTCTTGGAAATAGAATTGACTTTGTGGCCTCACAGAAATTCAGAAAGTAGAAAGTCTAAGAGTGTTTGCTGACTTGTGTTCTTACATTATCCCAAACGTTTCCAAGAATGTTTAAATCCAGAGAAACAAGCAATTTTAACCAGGACACGGACTGTGTCCGTGCGTCGCCCATCAATAAAATCATACCCGCGTTACCCTCGATTTCCGGTTTTATTTTGTGAAAACCACGGAAACACCAAAGTCGCTTTAATATATTATGTGTTTTATTAAATAGTTGAGCATCTGTTTGGATACGTTCATTGACAGAAAAAAAAAAATCATGTTATATAGCTCAACACGAAGTCTTATTGTTTAAATCTCGTTTTCTTGATTTGCACGAGTACCATGTATTACCATGCCCAGGGTTGGAGAGTAACGAAATACAAGTAACTTAGTTACGTATTTAAAATACAAAATTTGAGTAACTGTATTTCATTACAGTTACATTTTAAATGGGTGGTAATCAGATTACAGTTACATCTGAAAAGTATTTTAGATTACCAAAGTGATTACTTTGAATTTTAATGTCATTTAAACAGCAATTGGTGATTCTCTGACTCTGACCGTCTGAAAAAGCAGAGTTAAGTTTCATCAGCATTTTAATACTTTTAAGAGAGATCATAAAAATGTTGTTATTTTTATTTAGTACTGTCCTGAACAAGACAAAATGACTGAATTTATAAAAAAATTGCCCAACTGTCAACTTAACTGTCCTGTCATGACCTGATGATCCACGATTGTTTTCATGTTTTGTGATAGTTGTTTGAGTCATTTTATAATTCACTGGTCACTGCAACTTTTTCTCACATTTGTTTTTTTTCCCCTCACAATTGTAAGTTTGCATTTCACAATTCTGACTTCTTTTTCTCAGAATTGCAAGATTTAAATTCACAATTGCAAGTTATAAAGTCAGAATTGGGAGATATAAACTTGCAATACTGACTTTTTTTTCTTGCAATTGTGAATTTAGTATGAGTTTATATCTCATAATTCTGACTTTTCTTAATATTGTGAGTTTATATCTCATGATTCTGATTTTATAACTCGCAATTGCAATTTTATATCATGCAATTCTGAGGGAAAAAGTCAGAATTGTGAGATACAAATTTACAATTACCTTTTTTTGTGTTTGTTCCACACTTATTAGTATTTCAAAGTATTCTAAAGTATTTAGATTAAGTTACTAAACTTGAGTAATGTAACGAAATATGTTACAATTTCCTTTTTAAAGCATGTATTTTGTAATCTGCAGTGAAATACATTTTAAAAGTAACCCATCCAGCCCTGACCATGCCTAATATCAATCTAGCTTACTGCAGTATGTATTAAGTGTCTGAGAGTAGCCTCAGAGCGGATGTGAAGTAGCACTATAACAACTTTCAACACGAAAATGTATCTAATGTGATAAAACAACGCTGCGTTACCCCACATGACCGGAAGAAGCTCTCATTAGCAATTAGCAATCGCTCCAGCGCCCTAATAATGTCATCCGTGAACATGATTTCTGCCCGAGTCCTGTCTTAATTATTTTCCACCGGCTGTAGATGTGAAGACAACACCTCCCATGATTCCGCGAAATCAAGGCGTCATCAGGCTGAGCCTTTGTTTTGAATAAGCCACCTCTAATGGCAAATTTTACATAGTGTGCCTTTAAAAACTTTTTAAAATTCTGATCAACCCAACTTTTGAACTTTAATAAAACCTAATAAGAGTATTTATTCATATTTCATACTCATCATTCCTTCAAATAACAGTCAAAAACAAGAAAAACGCCTGCTTACGTGTTGCTTTAAGTCTGTGATACATGAGTAAGACCATTGATGGGCATCTGTGCCAGTGACATTATTATCAACTGCTAGGCCCTGCAGTGTTTGAGAGGCACTTATATGCAGTTCTTAGTCAGCTGGACAACCCCAGGGACATGCAAAGTGGAGCAGTTGTTGAGGAAATTATCCTTTTTCCTGCCTGTAAAGCAAGGGAATACTGGGTTACAGTGTGAGAAACCTGTGAGGTTGTGTTTGACTGGCTCTTTGGCATCTCCCGGTGGGAAAACCACACCTTTATGCTGTCTACATGGCTTTATGGAGGTAACTGGATTAGTAAATAGTACCATGTTTTGTTATTTTAGGTATGTTTTATATTTATCATTATGGTCTGATGCTTTTATAACTAAATGATGCTGAAGATTGTATAAAACACGCTTTGGGGAACCAACCGCCCTGTATTATTTACAGTAACTCTTCCGGCATGCATGTTTCAGTCTATACACCAAGCAACAATGGAAACAAACACAGGAAAACACAATTCCTTTGCTGCTATAGTACTAGGCTGATTTGTAGCGCCATTGACCATTTCTCAGTCTAAACAGTCTGAAGGAAGCCATCTTGTACAACATAAACCCCAACATGAACAATAATGAGTAATCACCATCAGATATGCATTATACTGTTCAAAAGTTTGGGGTCTGTAAGTGTACAGTTACTTGGTCAAAAATACAGTAAAACAGTATTGTGAAATATTATTAAAATGTAAAAGAACTGTTTTCTATTTGAGTGTATTTTAAAATATAATTATTACTGTGATGAACTTTCAGCAGCCATTACTCCAGTGTCACATGATTCTTTAGAAACCATTATAATATGCTGATTTGATGAATTTTGTATTATCAATGTTGAAAAATATTGCTGCGTAATTTCTTTGATTAATAGAAGGTCAAAAGAACAGCATTTATTTGAAATAGAAATTTATCACATTATAAATGTTTTTACTGTCACTTTTGATCTACATCCACACTAAATAAAAGTATTAATTTCATTCAAAGAAAAAATAATTGTTACCAATTCGAAAATCACTGTGAAAAAAATCCTGTTAAATTTACGGTAAAAAAATGGCAGCTGTGGTTGCCAGAACTTTACCGTAAAAAATATGGCAGCAACATTTTAGGTTTTATGGGACAGCTGTCTATTTTACAGTTCAAAACCGTACAGTTTAAAGGTTTATATAGGTTTATACATATACACTGTAAAAAAAATCTGTTAAATTTACAGTGAAAAAAATGTATTAACTGATATAATGTTAATTTAGCAACCTATTGAAGTACTAATACCTGTTTTTTTACCTTTTTAATACAGCGTCAACCTGAGAGTCACATGATGAAACAAATCTCATCACAAGCAGTTTTTCCAAAAGCTGAAAATGACAATACTAATATATAGAAGGTACGGTAGACTAATATATATGTCTTCAATAAAATGACATCACATTTCTATTACGGTTATTCACCATATATATAGTACAGAAACTTTCAATTAACTGTTTTTCACCGTGGCATTTCTACAGTCGTTTACCGTTAAAATCGCAGTCATTTTTTACAGTCTATATCTTGTCTAACCACATGAAATGGACTCTGGAGCTTTCTCATGATGTTTCAATAAGACGTCTGCCCTTTTTAGTGTAATCCTACACTGCGCTGACCCGGATATCTCCCTCATTGATGTGAAAAGCACTAACACAGAACAGGAAGTCCAAGGGAGCCAGTTCCTGCATGGATGTAGTCACCCGGTGCAGGGTCACTGGAATCAGCAGGAGTCTTTAAGATGCCAGCATTTGCCTAAGCAACCTCTAATACATGTTACGTTTGATGTTGATTTTTACAAGGCATTTGCGGCAGTGATTTTTCTTTTAGTCAAGTAAACAATGACTTAATTACGAGGTGACAGATGACACGGCACAGGGTTACATGATATGACCTAGACCTTTCCTAACCTATGGCACAAAATGTGTCTTTTCTATCATTCAATACACTGTGTAAACCCGTAATAACAGACATCATCAAGTGCACCTGCAGTGGAGCGTGTGTGTGTTCCCGTCTCGCCGTACACCCTGCAATTACTCCAGCGCTCGGGTTTAAACTCTCACTCTACTGTGAACATCACCATGTTCAGACACATGTTTGAATAACAGCCCCGCACAGTTGTGAAGAATTTTGTGGAGCGCTGGACTGCCGTCTGTGTGTCTTTGAGCTGAATTTATCTTGACCTATAAAAATGTTGGGATAAAATCACAATAGAATTAGCATATTGGATTATATTTTCCACAGATGTATCATTTTTAAATGCGATGCATGTCACATAAACATTGACTGACAGTGTCTTATATTATTTCTAAAATAATTAATCAAGATATTCTTTGAAATAGTTTAGATCCTGTAGACTGCCGTCTAGGAAAAACAAAATAATTTTGAACATTTTGATGCACCAAGTACCACGTTGATTTTTCTCTAATGTCTAATGGCATTCTTAACTGCCTTTACATCAGCTCACACCATAAAGTTTTAACAGGAAGCAGTGAAAAGTGTCTTTGATCCAGTTTACTGCGGGAGGGTACATGTGCACTCTTAATGAAAGAGTAATGAAGGAGTCATGTTTCAGTCTGAAAAAGAAAAAGCACCGTCAAAGGCGAGTGAACAGACAAAGTATGGCTTTTTAAACTTTGCACTAAAGATGATATTGAAATCCCATTTTTGAAATACACTCTTAAAAAAAAATAAAGGCTCTTTATTGGTATGTGTGGTTCCATGAAGAAACTTTTGAGCCTTTTCATTGCACAAAATGCTCTTTATAATGGAAAAAGGGAAGATTATTCAAATGTTCTTCACAGAAAAAATTTAAGAAATGATCACTGGAAGGTTTTTTGGGGAACCAAAAATGGTTCTTCTATGGCATTACACTCTTAGAAAATAGAAGAGTTTTGTTAGGCGCTTCATATATAGAACATTTTGGCGATCCCATCATTCGATCATTTTGTGGATTTAGTTTAAAATAATTTTTAATTCATTTTTTGTTTTCACTCAATTCTTATAAATTAAACAGCTTGCAAACATACTTTATCAATGAAAAAATCTGCAAATATTATACAATTATTTACTATATTTCTCTTTATAAAGAACATATTTTTTGCATAAAGCATTGTTTAACATTGAACCTTTCTAAATAAAACCCTATTAAACCTTTTTTCCAAGAGTGCATGGTGAGAACCCTCATTTGAAATCTTTATTTTTAAGCATTAATGGTAATTTACACCATTTCAGTGGTAATTCACTCCATTTCATTCCCTTGTGGACATCCTAACTTTAAAATCCTTCCTTCACATCAGTGAATTTGAAACTTCAAAAATTCTAATTGACTTTTTCAGAATTTGATCTTGGGTGATTTATTAAATATACAAAATATTGTCAAAGCTAAGTGCTAATGCATGACTAAATCTATGATTTCATTTCATCTCTAAAAGAGCATGTTGGTTAAGTTCTGTTGAATTCTTTGCCAGGGCATTAAAGCTTCGAATTAAATTGACCTTGGAGAAACTGGATATATACAAAGACCATGACCAGTCCTGATGTGGTTGTGGTCAGAACAGATGCTTTGACTCATTTTTTAAAACACAGATGCATGAAGACACAAGGCCTTATTCATTTAACATGAAGACTGGAAGGGCTCTTTAAATGCGACGTATGGCAATCTTCCAAAGAGTGTGCCGTCATGCACGTCTACCTTTAACATGATTTATGGTGGGAAGAGGGAATGTATTCTTTACATGCTCTGAGGAAACAGAATATCCTGTTCCCCTGCCAGACCTTCACCCTATAGTCATACATACATTTCAGCCATCTTTTGATCTGTCTGTCATATGCCAGACCTTTAGGTTTGATTTCACTCATCTAACACACAAGACAAAGCTTGAGTTTAAACAGGATTTCAGATGTCAATTTTTTTTTTGAATGTGTATAAATTTTAAAATAATGGTCTGCCTAGAAAATGGTTTCAAGAGCTATATCTCACATAATAAAGTTTTGACTCAAAGGTTTCTCTGGCAGGGGCTTTCAAACACCTAGATAAAAACCCTCTTAAATTATAATTTTATGAAATCTGTTATCCAAACAAAAATCTCAAATACCAAAATATGATTGATAAAGTTAATTGTAAAATGTTTACTGGGGAAAGTTGTCACGCTTTAAATTCTATAAATTTATTATTAATTTATTACAATATTTTTTTGGACAAAGCAATGCATTTATTGATTTTCTTTTCTTTACATTTTCAAGAAAACTTTTTGTGCGCCAAAAAACCACCCAAAATAACGACTTTTCAAAAATATCTAGTCATGGCCGATTTCAAAACACTGCTTCGAAGCTTTACGAATCATTTGTTTCGAATCAGTGGTTCGGTTCTCTTATCAAACTGCCAAAGCCACGTGAACTATTTATGACGTTGCCTCGTTTACTGAAATCACGTGAGTTTGGCGCTTCGAGCCACTGATTCGAAACAAATGATTCGTAAAGCTTCGAAGCAGTGTTTTGAAATCGCCCATCGTTATAAGATATTGTTGAAAAGTCGTTGTTTTGTATTGTTTTTTTGGGCGCACAAAAAGTATTCTCCTCGCTTTATAATATTATGGTTGAAAATATTGTTTTAATTATGTTTTAGAGTTATCTTAAAGCCAATGCAGGCCTCACTGAACTATTGGATTTTATATTAAAAAAAAAATCATAATTTGTGTTCCGAAGATGAACGAAGGTCTTACGGGTGTAGAACAATTTTCATTTTTGGGTGAACAAACCTTTAAGGTGTGTTCATATAGAAACTGAATTGAAATATTCGCTGGAATGAAAAGTTAACTCTAGTGCTCAACGAATATGAATTTATAAAATGTAAAATAGATGAGTTTGATCATCACACTTACTTGCTGTTGTGGTTTAATGACAAAAAAAGAACAATCACTGAATAAATACCTCACGAACTTTCCTTGCACTCTTTGTTTACTACCTGTAGATTCTTTTCAGTGGGAGTTCAAACGCGAACGCGCCCGTATAATTAAAGGAGCGTTTTGATTGGTTCGCTGCCTCGCGCCTCCCCTGCGTCAGTCAGTCAGCAGCGGCGGTTGCCTTGGAAGCCCGTAGACAGCGAAGTACACACGCCGAGTCGAGACGTACAGGGCGGCTTCAGAAATGTGACACATTCAAACTGGGCTGTTGGATTAAGTAAACCGAATTATGATGTCTCATTTGATGTAGATTGAGGTTCGTGTGAAGGCAGAAATGTCTGTGCAGCACCGCTCGGTCCAACTGTCAGCCGCGTCGCTCGCTGTTGTTCTCAGCCGGGACGAGGACATCAAATTCAGCGCGAGCAACGCTAACGGACAGGACGTGTTTGCGGATTTCAAGTCGCAGAATTCGCGAAGCTTCTGGAATAAAAGACTCGTGAAAGCGGTGGCGGAAGTTTCTTTCCAAGGATGGCTGGAGAACTGCGTGCTGCTCGTGCAGGGCAATGCCAATAACTTGGAGGTGTTGAGGGAAGCGTGGATGCGCCGGGCGCTGAGGTCCCCAAAAGGATACACTATCAAAGCAGTGGGTAGGTGATCCGCATTTGGGATGTTATAATCGTTCCTAAGTGATCCTTTTGATCGTCCCAGGCCTGAAAGTGATCAGATCGATGGCATTACAGAAGTGAGTCCCACGAGAGCGAAATAGAGTTGCCTAACATTCATTTTCTTTGCACTGTGTTGATGAGTGACATGGTGAAATCTGAAAAGAACACCTTTGGTCATGTTGGTTTAGCAGACATGCGTGCTTAACACTTTGTTTGACCATTAATACTATACTGAAAGTTATGATGAATGACTCATTCTTGTGTCCGGATCTATTCAGTTATTTTATTTTAAAAATACAACTCTTTATGTTAAACCTCTTTTTTTACCATAGTTGAATGTCATCCTAAAAGCCTGAAATTTTTAAATTAGTAAATCGATCAAAATGCAAAGTAGTTTGATATAATCTTTTTTTAAAAATTATTTCTAAAATCTTTAAAAATAAAAATGACTATTTGAAAAAAATATTTAAATACATTCTTGAAATCACTTTGTCTGCCAAATCAAAAATAGAGGAAGCAAAGAAAACCAAGAAATGGAGATGATGGACGAGTTTAGACCCTTTATGATTGTGTCAAGGTCGTATATATATATATATATATATATATATATATATATATATAAGAAAATTACATTTTTATGAAAAGAGATTTTCTTCATTTCTTCATATGCATGAAAAAAGTTTTGTCCTGAATCATGTTTGAAAACTTTTTTTTGTAGATTAAGTTGCGTTCACTCAAATGTGTTCAAATGCACATATTAGTACTTAGTTGTACCATTTGACATCTTTAAAGTCAAAGTCTTAGTAGAAAGTGATATAAATATTTTCATAAATATATGAAACTATCATGAATACAAAGAAAGCATTTCTATGAACCTGGTACTTGGTGTGTTTTATGCTAGATTTTTTTTTTTAAATGATTTCTTCTTTTTATCATCTAAAAGATCCTTCCTGACATTGACAGATTTCATTAGAAAATCAAAATATAAACTTCATTTGGGATTTTGGACATTTTCCCAGCAGATCTCTCCTGCTCCAGGAGATCCACACATACTCCACTGTCCTCATGAATGCCTCTTCCTCCAATGTCTCTCTAAAGGTTCCCAGATTGTTTTTCCCCAGCTATAATAGAAAACCACATAATTTCCGTTCGCTGTTGAAGGTAGCCTCTTAACCTAACCTGACCAACAATTCCCCATGAGACCTCAACATGCTTTAGGCGTAACTGTGTGCGTGCAACATAAGTGCATTATTTCCAGATGACAGGAAATATGATTTCTGGGGAGCTGTGAGTCTCCTGACTCAATTTTCACTGCTCAGTTTCAGCTGAAGCAGTTAATTTACAAGAAAAAGGGGCATTGTGATTTGGTGTGAATACATGCCCAGTTTTGCATTGGTTATTTTTGTGTTTTGATAGAGGATGAAATTGTTTTCGTTGGTCACATATTGAGGAGCCAGACCTTTTGTGACAGTGTGGATTTCTGTTGCCTCAGGTGTCGCTGCTTCTGGGAGGCGTCTGGTTTGCCCACTACAAACATGAAGCAGATTGTAAGGACCGCCATTTGCTCCTGCTGTCACAAGTGATGAAGGTGCATGTTACCACACTGAGTGTTGCATGTAACCGGGGCGTTTTTGAGCTAGGACCGCAATGGGACTGGGAATATAGGGAGCGAAAACCCACAGCTTTTTCACTCGTTTAATTTTTTCTCGGAAATTGGAAGCACACTCTCATATGCATACAAATTGTTGAGACCTCAGGTCAGGTTGTCCATTGTGGTGACAAGCCCAGCCCAGTGTCTTTGTAATTTATTGCCCATTCTTCAGAGCCCATAGTGCTGAGTTATGTCCTGTCCAGTGGTTGTCCACTAGCCGGGTTTACAGCTTGACCACTGGAGCCGATGTCCCTTGTTTCATTCTTAGAGCGGTACCATGGAGTTTTTTTTTATTGTTGTCTGAAGACGGCACCAGGACATTGTGTTGGGAGTGAAATGTCTGCTTGTAGATAAGATTTGGTATGGTTTGATAAAAGTATTGAAGATGTATAACTGTAAATAAAATTAAAATTGAAATATAACTGGCAAATAACATCTCCAAGAGCTTCACTTTAAAGGTCCCCGTATACTCATGGCGAACTTTGAAAAACTTTTGTAGCGAACATCTGGATGCCTCCTCCTATGCTGGGAACGGTGTTTAGATGAATATGTTAATATGCACGCTTTTCACTAAATAACAAAATTAACACAAGAAAAATGACAGCGGCGAAATGGATAGTTCACGCAACAATGAAAATTATCCCGTGATTTACTCACCCTCAAGCCATCCTAGGTGTATGTTATATATCTTCTTTCAGATAAACACAATCAGAATTTTATATTTAAAAAAAAATATCCTGGCTATTCCAAGCTGTATAAAGATGAAGGGATTTTGAAGACCTAGAAAGTTCATCCATCCATCATAAAAGTAATCCATGCAGTGTAGGAGTGGCGTAAGCTTAGACGTCTCTCACGGTTTAAACAAATACGACTGGGCAACAAACTCAAGCGGCTCTTTTCTTATATCGAAATCCTCTGACATTTCTCTTTTAAATTTCTCTTTTAAGACTTTGTCATTTGTCTTATCACAAGTCACTCTTTCTTCGTAACTCGATGCGTACGGCCTTTTACCGGAAGCTAGTTGTTATAGTTTATAAAGTTTTAAAAATGGATGTTTTCCTTAAAATACCTAATCGCTTTGCTTTAGAAGGCCTTTATTAACCCCCTGGATCCGTGTGGATTACTTTTATGATGGATGGGTGCACTTTTTTGGACTTCAAAATCTCTCTCAAGTCACCTCACGTTCATTTATAGTACTTTATACAACAATACATTTCTTTAAATCAAGCAGCTTTACAGTATTAAACATGAAAAAAAACTTAAACTTAAAAAAATTAATCGGAGAAGAGCCCCAGAGCACGGTGTTTATTCCAGCCAGAGCTAACTTTTCCAGAAAGTTCACTTTGGCAAGCTATTTTGGTCTAAGAAACAAACTCCAAATGAACTTTGTTTTGGCCTAATTTTGTTCGAAATGACATTGCACCAGTTCGTTCTTCAATTTCACGCTAAGTATACATGGCCTTAAATATTACACACGTTCAGTACTTTAAATACTTTCAGTATTTTTCTAGGCCTGTGTTTGGTCAGCAGGAAAGGGTTAGTGGCTGTGATTACCCTTCAGCAGATGGGATGATGAATGAGCCTGCCTCGCTCTCTGTCCTCTTGATTATCAGTATACATTAAGTGAAAAGACGGATTGCTCACTAGGGCCAGCACTGCTGTTTTTGGCCTCTTTCTCATAATACTCATTGACCTTTTCAGCTCAAATTTTTTTTTATGTTCCCTGAATCCCAATAAATGCATTGATTTTGACCACTATTTTCGTGACTTATTAGTTAAGAAGAATGAAAAGTCTGTTGTCATTCACTCACCTTCATGTCATTCCAAATCTACCTGCTTATTTATTTACAAAATATTCACCTCCACCAAACTTTTATCTAGCCTGCATCTGTGTCCACATCCAAAAATGCCATGTTGTCATAATTTGAGCCAAAACGACAATGGAGCATAACACGCTTTTTGAATTCTAGACGTTAACATGGGTTAGACGCGAATATGGTTCATTTGTTTTGTTTGACTTTAAATGGCTTGAAATATAGTGCACAGGTCATATGGATTGTTTTATTATAGTTTTTATGTTATTTTCGATTGTTAATTGTCCTTTTTGGCTGCCCCTCATTACTATGAACTGATGTTATGGCATGTTCCATTGAAATAATAACATCTGGGAATGGCAAATGGGTGAGAAAATATTGACACAATGTTTTTTTTTGTGAACTTTCCCTTTAAGTTAAGCATAAAGCAATTTAAATGGCGGGTTTCTAAAAATGAAAAGCTGAAGAGTTAGTAATGCAGTGCAGAAACTGGATGTGCTCGATGTCTTCGGCCTGTGGCCTTGAACTACAGAGAATTCTCCATGCATCATTTATAAGTAAAGCTGTATAAAATTCAAGGCGTAGAAACAATGTGCATTGAGCTATAGAGATTTAGGATGATGACTGTAAAAAGCATGGGAAAAAACAAGAAATTCAAGGCTGCCTCACCCTTTTCCGCGTGTGTTGAAATCTGAGGTGCTTACAATGGCTGAAGTCTCTGCATTATTGAGGAGTTTTGGATCATGCCGTCATTCCTCAGCTGGGTATAACATTTACACTAAGTTCTAATAAGGTGTTCAGTAGGGTTGAGCTGATAAGTATCACTGATAAGCTCAATAACATACTATGTCATCTGGCTTAACTTAATTTTTTTCAGCTGGACCATGTTTGTTAGTACACATTTATGCTATCTTTAAACCTAACTGTGAACATATACATGTTCTCTGGAGTGCCTCTACCAAAGCAAACTGATTCGTTGGAGGTTTATGCAGTGTAGACCACATCTCTCAGATCTCAGCTCATTAGCCGTGACATGGCGTCTTGCTGGACTCTTTTATCCCGAGGTCAACACCCCGTGGTTCTCATGCATTGAAAGTTGCCCTCTTGGTTAACAAGGCACCAGAGGTCAGTGCTCTCCAGTGCTTTCCTCAAAGATGTCATTGCTGACCACAACACTTCCAGGTGTGCACCGTAAACAGAGGAGGCACAGTTCAGCCAACATGTGTTTGTAAAAGAACAAAAGCTTTCTTATTCCCATGAAAGCATATCTTTCCTTCACTTGAGGAAAAACCTAATAAAAGCAAAAGAAATTTGTTTACACATAAAAAGCTTTTGTAAGACTTTCTGTTTTTGAGTAAATAGAATATTTAGTTCAGTTACACAGTAAACTATAATTTTGAAAATAAAGTTATTTTATTGCAGAGCCCCACACATGATATGCAAAATAAAAAGGAAATCGGTCACACAATTTTTTAATTTGTTCCCTCGATTTGCTAAATCGTGCACACAATTTACTATTTCGTTCCCTTTATTTACTATTTAGTTCCCTCGATTTGCTAAATCGTGCTCACAATTTACTATTTCGTTCCCTTTATTTACTATTTAGTTCCCTCGATTTGCTAAATCGTGCACACAATTTACTATTTCGTTCCCTTTATTTACTATTTAGTTCCCTCGATTTGCTAAATCGTGCTCACAATTTACTATTTCGTTCCCTTTATTTACTATTTAGATCCCTCGATTTGCTAAATTTGTGCGGACGATTTGCTAATACGTATGGACAATTTACTATTTCATTCCCTCGATTTATAAATCGTATGCAAATCGAGGTAAAAAAAAAAATTCTGTGTGTCGTGTGGGTCTCCATTCTTTTTAAATTAAATTGAACAAAAAATGACATGCAGTGTCATCACAAGTAGAGAAGACATGATAAACATGGGTTGCTATTTATTTATTTCAATGTTTAAGTAAATAAAATAATCCACATGTTTTATATTACGTTATAATTTTGGCCCTTTGAATTCTGATGCAGAGATTCCAGAATAAACATGTGGGTTAATATTTATTAATGTTTTTTTAAAGTAAATAAAATAATCCATGTGGTTTATAGAACCACAGAAAACTGTCATCATTTTTTTTTTTTACTATATTTGATTAAAGTTTCATCACAGACAGAGATTCCAGTATAAACATGTCAGGAATGTTTATTTATGTTAAAGCATTTTTTGTTTATTTAAGTAAATTAACTGATCCATGTGGTCAGAATAAAAGGGAGTCATATACATGCCCAGTTTTGGGAGATAAAGGTGGAGCTGGATCTGGTTTCTAAGAAAGCAACCAATGGAATGTTTTCCAAGATAACCAAACACCCTGCCACGAGCAGCCGTGTGTATTTCTTCCAGACTTCTCCTTTTTTCACCTATTGAAATCATGTATCCTTTATCCATCAGTGTAGTCAAACAACCCTGACAAGATGCTCCCTTCCTTTTCCTTCATAGAGCTCTTCTCTTTCCCTCTGTCTGCTGATACTAATTTTACATTTGAAAAATGCTTCTCTTCCCATGACTTCAATTATATCCACATCCAAAAATTCATGTGTCCATCTAAATTCTGTCCAAACACAGCACATAAGACTTCTCATTTTCAGATTGGGAAGTTTGGAACT
The DNA here is from genome assembly GCA_038088235.1 of Zacco platypus. Lineage (NCBI taxonomy): Eukaryota > Metazoa > Chordata > Actinopteri > Cypriniformes > Xenocyprididae > Zacco > Zacco platypus. The sequence continues at coordinate 6,133,497 of CM076078.1, read as the reverse complement.
CTTTTTTTTTTTTTTTGTGAGTATGTGTATTTTTGCTTGTCTATGGGGTTTTTTCTGTCCGTACATGGATGATCCGGAGATATTTCGTCATGTCTCCTTGAATGTAGCTAAAACGGATTTCCCTTTTTCATCCTGATTTGAAGGCATCTCCCTATATATATCATATTTCAGAATCTGATCTTTGCTTTAAAATATGTTAGATATTGCTTGCAGCATCCTTTTCCCATTACACAGGAAGTGAATCTTTAAGTAGTTCACAGCCAGGTGGAGATCTAGGCCAGACAAATGAAAAGATTATCCCGTTCTCCTACTGTTAAGCATTGCAACTAACATGTTTGCAATTAGTGCACAGTACTTCCGTCATATGAGTTAAATGAGGCAAAAATGTACTGTTGAGTAGACATGACCTGACTAGATTAAAGCTTCACTGTGTGAAGGGCCTTCACATCTAAGGTTAACAAACCTAAATTCTGCTGTAGCTCAGCCTTGGTCAGAGGAAATGTTTCTCATCTGGTGGAAATTACCAGCTTGGAACTTGATTAGTGGTGTAAGAATGTTGTAAACTGTGGCTTCTTTAACTGCTAGTAGTAAAAGAGCATGAAACACTTTAACATCAAGCAAATCATGAATCTGTATCCTGAACATAACTTGAGAGATGAGGAAAAGGTTATACACAGACCATCAGGATGACTTTTTGACAGTAGTTTTAGCTTTTAATTTGACTTTATAATGAATTATATATAATTGTGCTTGATTATACATGATTAATTCAGTTATTGAATAATCACACATTGAGAGAATATACTCTACAGAGGTCAAGATTTTTGAATAATAAATCTCTTATGCTTGCATAAGCTGCATTTATTTGATCAGGGATACACTTAAAATGGTAATATTATGAAATGTTATTACAATGTTAATTATAAAATAATTTATTTTCTATTTTAATGGCAATATGAATATTCTGATGAATATAATTGATTTAAGAACAGCATTTATATGAATAGAAATCTTTTGAAACATTATACATATCTTGTCACTTTTGAACAATTTAATGCATCCTTGCTGAATTACAGTATTTAATTTCATTAAAAAAAAAAAAAAACATACTGACCCCAAACATTTGAATGATAGTGTTGACATTGTTATTCCAAACACATTGCTTTTCACAATATATGGTATTTGTTACTCCAACTCTATGGGCCAAAAGGTCTAAAAACCTTTATTTTTCCTGTGGCAGGTAACATGGTCTTCAAAAGGGTTTCTAGTCTTTTACATTGAAACCTGAGATATGTTGCCGATTGATATTGACCTCCTTTCGTGAGACCTGATACAATATGCTACAAAACATTACTCTCTCCAGTACAGGAAAGCGAGCTTATGGGGCTTTTCGTGACTCTTTACAAAGTTAAAATATTGGTGTTTGTCAGTGTCAATCACTGTAACGGCTGTATGATGAATCACGTACTATTTGTTCAAAATGACAACATAAACGTGGATACATATTTCGTCAGCAGTGTTATCAGCATGAGGAAGTTAATCAATACACAAGTGCACAGAGTATCATGAAGCATGTCAACATTGTAAAGTGGCCCTTTTAATCAGCCTAACAAACCAGAGAGTGAGTCCATCCATCATGCCTCTGTGGGAGGATCAGTAGAAGAGCTTCATTTTCCCCTTGCAACATTTGACATGGTTAACATTTAACACAGGTGGTTCATTTCAGATCTACACCAGACACATGCCTGAGAGTTAAAACGCCTCTCACTGAATGTTTGTTAGTGGTTAAAAGGGATACATTTTTAGGGCCTCTTTGGATTTATTGACCTTTTTACTTGTGACATGGCCGGCAAAACGTTGTAAAGCCTTCATTGCAGAAGATGTGACCAAGAAACCTACAGCCACTAATGACGGCACAAAAATATTTTAATTAGTCATGTAAAGCTAAGAAAACAAAGACTGAAATGAATGTGTGCATGCATGAGAACACAAATATAGCGAATGGTGAACTGAAGCTAGCCCAAAAACAACACATGATTCTGCTTGCTTCTTTCTTTTTCATGTTAATAGAGCGTCCTTGGGGGTGGTCTGATGTCATGAACAATTTCTGTGATTAATGTTTCAGTTCCAGCTGAAAAACTCAAGGGGAACCGAACCATCTCCACCGAAGCTTCATGTGACTGAGACATAGATCTTTCACCTTGTTTTTGACCTTTGCATGAAAATTAAAGCCTTTTAGTGCATGCTGATTTTTATGATTATGCACAAGTTTGTCGTTCTCTCTCCCTGATTTTCTTGAATCATGAACTTGAATGTCTTAACTGACATTCATTTTATGAGATCTTTGACCTCTTGACCTTCTGAGGTTATTCAGACATTGTTTTCATTTCACCACAAAAAAAAATTCAAATTGGGCTTTCAAAACTTGCATTAGTGTTTCCACCTGTATAATGCAGGACTTTAATGTTGAGATAGCTTTGTAAAAGGCATATTTGTATTGTAAACTTACAAAAATAGTTAATTTTTCTTGATTTTGAAATCTTCGGTGTACTATTTGTATTTGTATAAAAACATTTTAAGACAATTGAGCATTTTTAATATGTGACTAGACCTGTCACAATCATGAATTTTAAAAGGAATCCCTTACTTTTTCAAAGGAATTACAGTTACAAAATTACAGTAATAGTAAGTAATAACTTAGTAATGCATTACACCCAACACTGAATAAAAATTATAATAAAATATGCTCATATGATTTACTTAAATGCTGTAAAGATATATAACTTAAGATAAGATAATGCAGTCTGATTAAACCCACAAGCCTTCATTTTGTATAAAGAAAGACCATCTTTGTGTCCTTTTATAATAGTGTTTTTTTTTATATTCTTTATTTTTTACTCCCTGCTTCTCCCTACCACACCGAAAAAATAGACACAATATCAAGCATTTGATGGCATTTCTTTAAGCGCTTAAATCTCCCTTATATGGATGAAAAAATATGATTGTAATTTAAATGTCACAATTATTGAATTATTATTTTCTCAAATAATTGCGATTAGATCGAACAATCATTATCAATAATCCTAGAATCTAGAAAAGCATGTGACAGCCACCCATGAAGCACAGAAGTCCTCAGAGGCAGGAAGTTGCCTATAGGGAGTTAAACAACATTTATGGCATTATCAAGTTACCTTTAATTCACTTTCTCTTTCCCGCCTTCTTTCGAAGGATCACAGTCCACTGTGTGTTTTTGTTGTTCCAGCCACTCAAAGTGGTTCAGAGAATATAATGTAGTTAATGGTTACAGCTGTGGTTAGGAATGAACCTTACCACATTCAAATCTTGTATTTATTAGTACAAGCTCATTCATCACTGAAGAGCACCTTATATGTGGTGTATATTTGTGGTGCTTGAATAAACAGAGCACCTCTGTGGATTCCTTCTGTGAAGTTTGACGGCCACGGTTGACCAGGTTGATTTTAATGAGAAACTCGAACAATAATTAAACTGTTTTGGTTAACCTATGTGCCCCTTGACTAAGCCTTGGTTGAAAAAGATCAAAAACATAAATATTTGTACTTCTGTGGTTCTCTTAAAATAGCCACTAAAAGATCAAGATCAATAATATTATTACATGATAAAGGATGAAGATATTTTAAGTATTTTGCGGGTCTCGTTCACCGGTTGAGAAGACTAGAAGAAACACAGACTACACATTTTCATTTCTAAAAAATTAAAATAATATATATATATATATATTATTTTCCATATTTTATTTCTAATTTATGATGGTATTTATTCACTGTTACAGTTTATTTTTGTGTGGTCAAGTGATCAAGTAGTCAAGTGACCTTGTTTGTCATTTGGGTGTCATGAGAGATGCTTGTTATTACTTGTGATGAATGGGAAGTGCTGTAGGTTACTGTGATGAAGACAGTTGAGGGTTGAGTAGACAGGACATACACAAAATACTCACATGTCACATTCTGCTCAAAAGTCAACCATTTTTTTTATATTAATTTGTATTTTGTAATTAAAGAGACTTGTCCCACTCCCTTTCTACTTCTTCCTTGAATCCATTTGCATTGTGACATGGCTGCCATGGTATCTGGTGAGGTATTCCTGTGACAAAAGTCTTAATGTTGTTAGAGCGGCTTCATGATACAAAGAGCCCAGGGTATTTCCCTGGAGAGGGGAATTAAGGGTACATGTGTCCTTCGTAAAAACCCCATTCCCACGTCAGCTCATTTAGAGCTGGAACTCATTTGTTGTGCAAAACATTTCCCACTTTCTCTCTGAAAAGACACTTACTCCTAAAAAGGTTTTTTATTGTTCAGTAGTTTCTGATGTTAAAGCATCTAAACAGTTATCCCAAAGACAACCTAAGGATGTGGTGTTCCCACATTTACACCACCTTCCTGAAAATAAAGGAAGACAAGGATGGATTTATCAAGTGCATGCATCAGGTTTTCCTCCCATTACACCTCTCAGACTACATGTGGCCAGAGACCTTAGATGAGATGTTTCCTGTTTAAGTCCTTAGACGGGATGTTTTTCCCATGAAAATGAGTGATGAGCAAAGGCATGTTTCAGCTTACTCTGAGAACTCATCTTACTCTCTAGTGCTCTTACAGCAAAGAAAAGTGGATTTGTTGCTAAGCGAGAGAGTCAGACTTTTAGACATTTAATGGGAATTAGCAGATGAATGAAGCTAAAACGGGAATCAGGAATAGGTCTAGAATAGGAGTGGCTTCTTGTAAAAACATGACTTTCATTTACTTTTACATATCCTAGTAATATAGTAAAAAATTATATTTTTATAATATTATTGTTATTGTTGTTATTATTATTATTATTATTATTACTACAAAATATACTGTTGTATCTGAACCAAATAATAACATTTCTAGGTTTGTGTGAGTTTGAGAGTGAGTCTTACCTGGTCTTATTTTTCTGGCTTAATTAATAAACAACAGAACGGAAAGTCAGTTCTGGGAAGTGTTCAATTAATCTTGCCATCCCTAGTTAACAATCAAGACTTTGGGTTTCTAAGTGAACCTAAGGTAACAGATAACTTAAGAAACCACTCGCATTTGATCAATAGTTAAAACAGAAATGTTTTGAAATGTATTAGATGTGGAAAATGCATTATAGGCCTTGATATTAATACTTGCTTTTCCACAAGCGGTGTGGAAAAATTGTGGAACAACAAGCAATCTACGCTTTAGGACAAGTAAATGTTCCAAGTACCTGAAAAGCATAATGCCTAGCCCTGCATTAGCTTAGACATGTTATTTGGATCTAAATGTTAAGAAATTCTTTGTGTGGTATTCACTTTCACAGAGCTATGAGGCAAAACAGAGATAAAAAATGACTTGGGAAAAGAAAACACCTCCAGTCTTTAGAAGAAATTCCTTGAGCTAATTTACAAGTTTTATTTATTTATTTATTTAGAGATTCATCTGCACATGTTTTCTTGTTGTTTATTGGTTGAAATACTCCATCATTCAATCACACTCCTGATTGAACTTTAGTCCTCTTTGGAGTTTAAGGTTTGTTGTTTTTTCCATCACTCTCATGACTTTAAGGGCCTTTTTTTATGCCTTTCATCATAAGCAGACTTCAGACTGCATTGTGTGCCTTTAATTAACAGTTTCAGAGTCTCTTTTATTTTGTATCCAATAAAGAACATTTTATTTAAATATATTTTAAAGTACATGTTTTAAATGATAGTGACTCTAACTAACCATTATATATATTTTTTTTCTATAGGTGATCTGTCCCCTGTGCAGATGGCACCAATTTCCCAGTCTCAGTTTATTCCACTGTCTGAAATATTGTGCTCTGTCATATCAGACATGAATTCCACCCATGTGGTTGTAAACCAGGAAGCATTGATCAATCACATGGTGAAAGCACACCCAGGTAACACAATATTGAGTCATGTTTCACTTATATGTGCACTACCTTGTTACATTTTTATTTTAATTAATTTTCATTATGGCTATATTTACACCAACAAAAATTTGTTTCAGGAATGACAATTCCTACTCAAGACATCCTGTATAATGCTTTGGGAACACTTATTAAGGAGAGGAAGATCTATCACACTGGTGAGGGCTACTTTGTTGTCACCCCTCAAACATACTTCATCACCAACAACATGGTGAAAGAGAGGAATTGGTGGAGTTCTGGTGATATTGACCTGCCGTCACCACCTCCGATCACGTACCTGGTGAGCAACGAGAGCTGCATGGACACCTCTAGTGAGGTGCCTGTCATGGCCCACTGTAAGTCATGCAGCTGCTTCACCCCTCCGTCCATTGTACCTCCATCTGTCCAAGACCATCAATCCATCAGCATCAGTGAGTGCACTGGGAAAAGCCTCAAGTGGCCCAAAGAACACAAACCCTCCGTCCAACATCAGTCCACATCTACTGCGGCAGACTACCAGGCCAGTGAGATTAGCAAATCCACCAACACAAGCCGCAAGGACAAGGAGAAAGCTGGCCGCAAATTTGGGCTTAACCTTTTCCGACGAAACACAGGGAAGAAGGACAACAAACCAAAGAAAGAATTTGCCACTTTCTCTGGGCAATTCCCACCGGAGGAATGGCCTGTCAGGGATGAGGATGACTTAAACAACCTCCCCAGGGATCTAGAACATGCCATCATCAAACGGATCAACCCAGTGCTGACTGTGGACAATCTAGTAAAGCACACGGTTCTTATGAAGAAGCTTGAGGAGAAAGCTGAGAGAGGCACAGAGAAATCTGTGGACAAGGGCATTTCCACCGAAGTTCTTCTAGCTAAGCAGAGGCACCATACCTCAAAGACAGTGGGGAAGAAATTAGCTCCTAAAGCTACTCGTAGCAAGAGAAGAGGACCTTCATCCAAAGAGAAACAAAGGGCGAAGGAAAAGACTTCCCAATGTACTAAAGATTTAGAAGAAGATGATCAGATTATGCCTCACCTCAGAGCAGAATATGCTTTGGATGAACCTGACAATAATGTTGAGAGTACCATTCTGAATCCAAAATGTGTATACAAGAAACGGATAGACAACCCATTTTTGGGATTGCCAGGAAGAGATGAGGAAACAAACATCAACCATAAAGAACAAAGGAGAAGAGAAGCCAAGATTCCAACCGCTGGACGACGGGAAAGACCAGGTCACAGGTCAAAATCCTGGGATCCTCACAGGGCTAAAGCAATGGCTGACAGCATGGAGAAATCTCTCACATTGAAGGATGCACCTTGCAAACAAGTCCATAAAATAGCGCCGACTGTGGACTCCACTCTGGATGTTCATCCAATTCAAGAGCTTTCTGGAGATTACAGCTCAGCCTACCCTGAGAGCAGCACATTGAGGATAGAGGACAAAATTAAGCTGAGAGAGAATAAAGTCCGAAGCAGAGAGTTCAGAAATGACAGATTAAAAGAAATGAAACATCAGGATGGACACTTGACACATGTTCCTGACCAAAATAACATTGTAGATAATCCTTCACATTTTGATACAACAGAAGTACCCCTCTCATGGCCTAAAAGTACAATTCAACATAGACTTTCCCTACATCTACTTAACAGTAAAGAAGAGTCTCATCACCGCCCTGATCTGCTGTCCTCACACCAGCAAGTTGACAACTTAACTTCCAATCAGCTGCCAGATGGTCAAACCTTGGACAGAAAAACAAGCCAGACCGAGAGTGAGGTGTATACAGATGATGAACATCGCATCTATCAGAAGTCAGTTGAGGATGAGGATGGTTGTAGCTCCATCTGCCTGACTGAGGAATGCGTAGTTGACCGTGAGCTATCACAAACCAGTGTAGCTCGTTACCATGAGTCTGTCTGTGCAGATGGTGGCTGGGATGGCCATTTCACCGAGGGACATGCTCATCACAAACCCACCAGAACCACACACAGGCCGCATGAATACAGATGGCATTCCTCTGAACACCAGATCCTTCAGAAAGGTGCTAGCCCCAGACAAGAGGTCCAGAGTCTGAGGAAAAGACTACATGAAACCAGTTTGGCAGATAATGAACATACTGAAGCCCTGGAAAGCAGCATTTTTGACTACTGTCAGACCAGCGAAGTGGAGTCTGATTCTGAAACCATACATAAATCTGCAGATGAAGCTGATGCTAGCAAATCTAACAACTGGTTCCGTCACCAAGAATTGAAGGACCGCCATCAGAGCACAACAGAGACATCTGAGGATACGGGGAACATCAGTGCAAACCTGAATAACACTAAAGGGGCCTGTGCAGGAGAAACCACAGAGAGTCAAAGTTACACAGCAGATAGTGGGATTGACTCTCCAAGGTTAGTGTATGATCATTAATCTGATTGCCCGTCCACACGGAGACGCGTTTAGAAAAAAAATTTGTATCGTATTGGCATTTCGTCCAGATGGATCCGGCATTTTAGGAGCCTTTTATTTTTTTTAAACTGGTCCCAGACTGGATAAATCTGAAAACGACACCATTGCATTTTCGTGTGTATAGCCAATCCATATATTTTGTGAAACGATGAAGTCTTCACCCCATGCCTCAACCCTAGTCAGACACAACTACGTCGCATAACAGCACGTTTATGCTGTAGAAGCTACTGAGCCTGTTAGCTTTACTTAAGTAAAGCTTTATTTCTAAGCTTTACTAAAGTTTGTATACAACGCGCAAGTTATGTGGATGCTCTGAGTATTCTCCGTTTTTAGTGTATCCCTGTGGCAGAATTACAGCGCCACATACTGATCTGGCATGTATACTACATTGTTTTGAGTCTTTTTCAGTGGTTTTGTTTGTATGCAGATATTTCTTGAGACAAAAAAAAAAAAAGATTGGATCGGGAAAGCTCTGGCTTCATGTGGATGTGATCTTAGATATATGTTTGATCCATAAATATAGTCACTTAATGTTTCTACTATTGAAAGTTTTCTCAAGTATTTATACTGCAATCAAACTTAGCTCTAGGTACAGTTTAAGGCTTCATGGTTGCCTGTATTTAAACACTTTACTTACATTTGGAGGTACATATGTGAAAGTTTTACAGATGATTTAATTCCAGATTAAATATTTTCCTTTTCACTGATTATTTGCAGGACACATATGAGCGTAACCTCCAGTAACTCCGCAATTCTTAATGGATTGAAGCATCGTGGATTCCTGCAGAACCTTGAAAAACTCCAGTCCAACAGCATTCATCCTCAGGGTTCACTGCTCAAGCTTACACCCGTCATGAATGTTTAAACATATTAAAATGTAGCTCAGCATCTGGGTATAGTTATATCATGTAAAAAATGTATATAACCCAACAAATGTAAATACCCCCTCCCACACAGAAAAACTAGTAATGGAATGTAGGTTGTGCTTTTTATATACTTAATTCAGTACAGTTTTACATTTTAACTGATTAATAATGTTAAGGGTTTTTTTTTTATTAACATAATTTTGTATATTGGTCTTTTATTGCTTAGAGAGGAAGCCTGAACATTACAAGGAATTATCTGCTCAAGTCAGTCCTCTGTTATCTTTGTACAAATGGTGGGTATTTCGCGGAAATAAAGTGTTGCAACATGGCGTCTTGTTAGATACTCTTCTGGCCTGAAATAAACAACAGTCAAAGGTGTCAAAACTAAATTATATATTTTTTTAGGGGAACAGACAGCCTTTTGAAACTATATAAATAAATCTGTCAGCAATGGAAATAAGGGCATGTGTACTAAAAACATACATTTATGAAATGACATGAAGATATCATTCCCCAAATATTTCATTTAATAATTTCCAAATCAAGCAACGTTTTGTTAGGAATACATTTTAACCTTCCTATAAAACACGGCGAGTAAGATTAAAATCATAATCTCTAATGTGTGCCTCAAGCACGCATATTTACATCTATAAATCTCCATGTCCAACACATTAGCTTGAAAGTTTTCATCTCTACTTCCACAAATGAATGGCTTGGCATCCAGTACAGTGGAATGGCGATGAATCCTTTGTGAATTCACAATGCCTCGTGTGGTCTTGTCAGTTGACTTATTACAACAAAGCTTACCTTTACAATGCCACTGCGTTCCACTGGCGGTCATGAAAAATTCATGACTGGCCCGCAGCAAATCCAACATTCAAATCAAGAAGAGGTAGCCTTAGCTTACTGTTGTGTGATACCGACACATTTTAGGACACGTGGGACGTGTACCCAACCATTTTAGATTAATTTTCAGCCATAGTTTTATTCCAGCACCTTTAACCAGATGGCTGAGGTGAGAGGCTCTACAGGTTCAGGCAAGAGCTAAACAGATGGGGTTTCTGAATGACACGTATTGAATGATGGCTGACTGTGTCATGTTTCATTCAGCCTCACTGGCAGAGAACAAAGGCCAAAGCCTTCCTACATGTGTTCCTAAAGGACAGCACAGGCATACTGTAAGCTACAAACCACTGTTGTTTATGAGGTCAGTGACATAGAACATGTATAATGTTGTCAGTTTGTCAAGTATTCTTGGTGCTTCGAGAGTTTTAAATTCTTTAAAATGTTGACAAAGAATAGTTTTAAAGCAAGGTCTCGTGTTTTTCTTTTCGATAAAATAGAAAAACAATGTATTTATCCTTGCCCTTTTCAGAAATGGGCAAAAAAGCAACTGTGTTTGTGTTTTTCTAACTCTTTAAGTGAAAGGATGCACCCTAGTGGTTTCTGATCACAGTGGGGACAGTTTGTTTTGAGGAAGCCATGTTTGCTCAGTGCTTTTTCCTCCCTCACAAGATATGCTACCTCTAGGGCATCCTAATAGTTGTTTCCCACATGACAAAATGTGCTATTCATGTTTTAATCATATTTGATACAGTGGTTTTACAACCCTACAGTTTTTTTTCCTGTCAGATGAACTCCTGACATTTCAAAAATGGCATTTAAACTACTGATGGATCATATTGAGCAGGAACACTGACCTCTATGGCTCACCTGTGCACACACAGTCTGTAATTTGTCCGTTTTCTTTTATTTGTGATCATATAAATATCAGCCAAAGTTTATTTATTCACTGATAAATCCTTTATAATAAATACGGCAATATTCCTTTTTTCATTTGATTTATTCGTGACATTAATAAAATATAGCCTATTTACTTTTAAAATGTTTCACTACAGATTACAAAATACATGCTTTAAAAAGTAATTTGTAACGTATTTGGTTACATTACCCAAGTTTTGTAACTTAATCTAAATACTTTAGAATACTTTGGAACACTAATAATTATGAAACACACACAAAAATGGTATTTGCGAGTTTTTATCTCACAATTCTGACTTTTTTCTCAGAATTCCATGATATAAAGTTTTAATAATTAGTTTATAATTATAAACTCCCAATTTTGAGATAAAAGTCAGAATTGAGACATAAACTCGCAGTTTTCCAGAAAAAAGTCAGAATTGTGAGATAAAAAGTCACAATTACCTTTTTTCTTTTTTACAATTACAAGGGACTCAATTTTTATAACTTCAGTCAAAATAGCTTATTCAGTATGAAATAAAAATTTCATTTTGTTAAATGCATTGAAAACTTATGAAACTTATGAGCAGGATGATTTTGCAGACCGTCAGTTTCGGAGAATAACCAATTTCTGTTTACATTTATTGCCCGTAACAGAAATTACTATGCAATTTCCCCACTGCGGGACAAATAAAGGCTTTACTTACTTACTTACTTATCACATTAATGTTTAAATGACATTAAAATTCAAAGTAATCACTTTGGTAATCTAAAATACTTTTCAGATGTAACTGTAATCTGATTACCACCCATTTAAAATGTAACTGTAATGAAATACAGTTACTCAAATTTTGTATTTTAAATACGTAACTTGTATTTCATGACATATTCGTCAATTTATACCATAGAAACTAACAAGATTAATTAATGCTACAAAAATAGTGTTCATTGTTGGTCTATAATACTAATGCATTAACAAACTGAACCTTAAAGTAAAGTGTGGACCTATTTTTCCTTTTTTGTTATGATTTGGTTGGGACCACAGACTGTATTGGGACTGAAGGCGAAGGTGCCCTCATCCAGGACTATAGGGGGTGGTCGAGCGCTTGTTTCTTCGCCGCTTTGTTGTTTTTTTGCTCATGCGCTCCAACATAGTTGGCGCCAGATGATCCGCGGCGCCATCCCGCTACGTACGTACGGAGGGAGGGAGAGAGAAAGAGTGACAGAGTGCAAACCGCAACCAGGCAGTACAGACGCAACAGAACGAAGATCTTCAGGCCTTTGACTACTTGCAGCGCATCTCGCAAAAAAAGCCATTGAAAAGGCAAAGAGGTCGGACATGTTTTTTTTTTATTTTTTTTTTAAAAACATCCAAAAATAACCGTTTAGTGTTTATGTGCGTAAGCGTTTTACATACCTTAGCTGGCTAACTAGCGTGCTATATTTGACAGAATGTTGTTATTTAATTAACCTTACACCATATGCTGTGGCGTATGCTGAATTTTGACCATTTATTGAACACGATGTAATAAGTGGCGCTCGGTCGGTTCTGTGGACGTCACGAAGTTCGGAGGTGTTCTGTAGCAATGGCGGCGGAGGCAGCTAGTGTTCCGCTAGCGAGGCAGCTTAGCAGGGCCGTGTTTGTTTCACACGGCTAAAAACGGGCTAGGACCATAGCATAAGCACAGCTTATAGCAGCGCGGTGCTCGTGTCAACTGATATTGACGATTTCAGTAATCGCATATAGCCACAAAAGACGTCAAATACATGTTTATGATGTTTTTAATTCGACGCCACAAAAGAAAAACGCGTTATGTAAGAAGGGGGGCGCCTTTCCCGGGCTTTCGCGAATAGCGTACATCAGTGATTAGCCATTAACTCGAGAAGTTTGCTTCAATCTTGAGTTTTTAGAGCTGTGACGGCGCATTTTCACAGCCAGCAACAAAACTAACCAATTGATGTGACCTGGTTTATTTGCATTTCCTCACAGTGCGTGTTGCATCTGCGTGCTTGCATGAGGGGCGGAAGCTAGTCGCGGCGGCCATTTTACAGCTAGTTAGCTGTTCCAACCTCTGGTGGACAAGATGCCCACCGTAAACTCGCTGTATTTCCTAGAAGCTGTAGCGTAAGTCTCTATGTAACTCTACCGTGCCTAAAAGCGTATGTATGACTAAAAGTGATTAGTGAATTTAAGGCATTCTGTCAGCTTTTCAATTCAGTATCATTTTATGACACCGCTATAGTGCTAGTTAGCCAGCTAGTTAGCAGATATTGCATGCTCAAGGAAGCTAACTAGCAGCTATTTAGCCCGCTAACCTAGCCAACAGTGACAAATAAGCAGTGTGTGATAGTTGTAAGTATGTATTTATAGTTTATGTATATATGTGAGACATGTTTAAACGAGTTGGCTGTGAATCAGTGTTGCTCATGTGAGGGAAGTGAATGTCTGATGTACGTGCATGTATACCTTAGCCTGTCAAGATAGCCAAATATAAACTATCCATAGGCTAACCTTAGCCAATTTGTAGCCACTGATATTTCTGCTAACTAGCTTTGTGATTGCTTCTAGATTTGGCTAATTTTTTGTTTACAATTTATTTGTATTTTTTTTTAGCTTTTTTTAAAGATGTGTGTATAGCACATTTCCCAGTTCTGTTCATCTATGCAACACTCTTTCTACCTTAGAAGGATGTTGTTTATGTTTGTTTATGCATCAACTTATTCTGTTGGCTCTTGACTTCTTCATGTTTATGGCCAGACATTTTATCTTGCCTATTCCACATTTAGTTGAATCGGTTTCTTTGTCACATGAAATGGCATCAATTCATTTCTTGGTAATTTGCTTTATAAGTAATTAACTACTTTATTCTCTGTTTTGCATGCCTTATTTTATACTTTTAAGATTTCTCAAGTAGTAAAATCGAGATAAATGTTTTCAGCAGAAATGTTTCTTTATCATTATACACATGAATTTAATGATGTTCCTCCTTCCAGCAGGCAGGACTGCTCCTGACTCAAGAACTGACTGAGCCTGTGGCAGGCACCCTTTAAAGTTTCTTTGCGAGAAAGCGGGGCTCGTAGAGCAACGCTAAGTTTCACTTAACCGGGAAGACGGAAGTCGTCAGGCTGGAGTGCGTCCTGATGGCTGAGTCAGAGACTGACTGTGACACACCAGGTCTCGATACGTTGGGATCTGAGTGTGTCATAGCCCATACTCAAGTCGGTGACTTGCATTATGGAGCAGAGACTGAGATTATGACTCAAGAGGACAAAAGACTTGACCTGGAGGCCATTCATGGTGACTTAGGGGCAGTGACCTGCGTGGATGTGGTAACGGAGACGGACCATGACTATATTAAATCTGAAATACACCACGATCATCATCAGTATTTCAGTAGCGCGGAAATAAAAGGCAATGAGCATTTGCTTGGAGAGGTGCTGTTAAAGACGGAGATGGGTGGTGGAGAACATATTGTAAAGGTGGAATCTGACCATGGAGGGGAGCTTACAGTGGAGTCGGAGAATGGCGTTATCATCCACGAAGCCCATGGCCTACAATGCAGTGAGTGTGGCGAGATTTTTGACTGCATGTCTGATCTGCACGAACACTTTGAAATCCACAAAGCCACTCACCCCTACATTTGCGTCCACTGTGGTGAGAGCTTTGCTATTGAAGCCAGCCTAAGAAGTCACATGAGGATTCACATGAAAGAGAAAAGTTACACCACTGGTCTTGAGATGGTTGGTAAAGGAGTTATTGATGCATTCAACTTGAAACCACACCAGATGATGCACTCTCCTGAAAAGCCACACAGATGTTCAGAGTGTGGCAAGAGCTTTGCCGCTGCCATCACTCTCCGGGAGCACATGAAAATGCATTCGGATGACAAACCCTACAAATGCACCCAATGCCGAAAAAGCTTTGTGCGCAGACGTCATCTCAAGAAACATCAAGAGCTGCATGCACACGACAAGCCGTTCACATGTCTTCAGTGCGGTAAAGGCTTTACGACGGCTTCTAATCTTAAACAGCACCAGAAGACTCATGCTGGTGAAAAGCCGCACAGATGCACCCAGTGTGGAAAGTGTTTTGCCGCAGCAGCCACTTTGAGAGAGCATCAGAGAATCCACTCAGGGGAGAAGCCCTACAAATGCACCCAGTGTCGAAAGAGCTTTGTCAGGAAACGCCACCTCAAGAAGCATCAGCTGGTCCATCAGGGTGGAAAGCCCTACCGTTGTTCTCAGTGTGACAAGGGTTTCAACCATTCCTCTTCCTTGTCAAGACACCACAAGGTTCACCTGGAGGCCAAGATGTATGCCCAGGGCGATAAGGATTTCCCCTTCGATACGACAATGAAGAGGGGAATGCATACAGGTGAAAAGCCATACAGCTGCAACCATTGTGAGAAGAGCTTCAATCACTCGTCGTCGCTATCCAGGCACCAGAGAACTCATTCTGATGGAAAGTCCTACACCTGTGCTCAATGTGGGAAGAGGTTCAATCATCCGTCATCTCTCGCAAGACACCAACGGGTTCATTTGGAGGATAAGTCGACTTATAGTGCTATTGCGACAGGAAAGGGATTCCCCCACACTACCATCTTGAAACAGAGAATCCTTCAGAGTGAGAAACCATATAGGTGCGCTCAGTGTGGAAAGGGTTTCAATCATTCGTCCTCTCTGTCTAGGCATCACAGAATTCATATTGACCAATAAGCTTTGTTTTCCTTTCCATCACAAGTGGTGCAGTACCATTTATCCCCATGATTCAGGCCAGCTTGTAATGTTAAAGGGTTTGGCAAAAGATGCACGAAAATCCAGAAAGTCGGTGTGGACCTGCTCTAAGGGAACTTGTTCTAAATTCAAGTCCTATGACTTTTTAAAGAGGATAGAATTTCAATTTGGTATGATTGACACTGAAAACCCCTGTGTAATGTGCTCATAACTAGATGCATATGTAATTCTGGAACTTGGTGTGTAATTAAAACCATAGATAAAAGCTTATTGAGATTCCATCATCACTGACTTGTGCTTTAAGCTGGTTTTGGAAATTTACAGAAGCCCGGCACAATCTTGAAACTGAGTATTAGGTCAAGTCGGTTGAGTGGCAGACATTTACGCAAATGGTCTAGATGCAACGATTCACTCCCCTAGTCTGTATCTTTTAACCATCTCTGCATCATTAATGGGTTGCGAAAACTGATATCATGTGTAAATATGTTGAATTTCTTTTATATAGATATGTATAGGTAAGTAGTGCTGTTATTTTCTGAAAATGGAGCATATTTGATGTATGGTCCAGTTAGTCTTATCCATCTCTTGTGATGAAGTGGGATGGTGCTTTCATGGGATTTCACTAGTTTTGAACAAGCTTAAAAAGTTAATCATCAAACCCCTTACGATGCAAACCAATAGAGTCTGTAACCTAAACAGCATATTAACTTGACTAACTCGCTGAAGTTTGCTTGTAAGGGCAGCACATAGGTGAGGGGCAATAGGTGATGATCTACATCAAGTTGAGTAGAGTTAAATAGATCTTGTTCGTATAGGGTCAATTCAACAAAATCTGATAATATATACATTTCTTTTGGGAAATTTGGTTCACTTTTCATGGTGCAACGAACAACTGAATAATGAATAATATAGCTGATTTGTTAAACAAGGCAAACGTGGTACAGCCTAAGTGTTCCCCTAAATCTCTTTAGTGCTTCTCCCTGCTACCAGTGGCTGGCTGCGTTTAAGATTTTGTCATCCATTTCCAAAGTCAGACAGCAGTGTATAGAATTTCAACATTTAATAATAATAATAATAATAATAATAGATTGTGTATACTTTAATGCAAATACAAAATATAGCTTGCGTTTCTTTTTTTGTTTGTTTCTTTTTTTAAATAGTTTGATTCATTTTCTCACCTTAATCCATGAGTTTGTGCTTTCTATTTACAGTTCTGTGTATGGAGAAAATCTTTTACAAATGGATGTATTTTTTTAATAAGGTTTAGGTAATTGAAAGGGAAATGAAAGGAATACTGTTTTTATGGGAGTGAACATTGTATCAGAACTATTCTTTCTTTTCCATTGGATAACAATTCTGCTTCATCACGTAGCATAGGTTTATTCATTGTGTTAGTTAGGTGCCTTATTGCATGCTGTGTAGAAGTGTATGCTGAGCTATAATAGAAAAAAATAAGGTTTTGGCTCCTGCTCCCTTTTTGTTTCTTTACATACTAATCAATGTTTTAATTTGATTTATTTTATTTTTTTTGCTTCTGTACATGAATGTTTACACTGTTACTTATGTCTTTTAATTTACTGTCAACAAGCCTCTTCATAGATTAGAGGTTAAAGAAAGTTACAATGCCATTGATCCATATGTTGATTGCCCTCTATAATGGTCAATGCTTGTCCCATTTGTCTATTCCCCCATCTTTTGAGTGGCTCACATTTATGGATAAATAAAGGTTGTTGACTATCAACAGGTTCATACAGTTTTTTTTTTAATAGTACCTTCTTGCATCCATCAAGGTCTACTGTATGTAGTGTATTTGGTGAATTTATCGTTAAAAGATTTGTCACTGAAGAAGATGTCTTATTGGTGATTTAATATTTAGAGGGGATAAAACAGATAAAATCTAATAAAAGGGAGGGAAATGGGTGGAAATTCAACACCTGCGCAAAGGAATTGTACCTTCAGTTGTTTTATTTTTTTTGCATTTATTTTTTGATGTGAAGATCAGACCGAGATTCGTTATTGGCGAGGTTGACAGAGTGACTTTCTGCTTCAGTCTCAGTTTCTGACTGAAGTTGCCAATAATTGCAGATTTGACCTTTGTGTCAGATTTGTGTGCAGGGCCATCTGCTAGCAGCTCATCATCGGCCAGTGATTTAACGGGAATATTACATGTGTGGATATTTTCGTAATTCTTAAAGGTACCCTATGTAACTTTTTTTTGTTTGTTCAAATTGTTGTACAAAATTTATGTAATGAGCAAGTGTGTGGTGAATCCATCTTTATTTTTTGTCTTCTTCTGAATCCCTAATCCTGTAAGTGTTTATATTCTGACTATTTTAGACCAGGCAGGATGACAACCTTTGCGGAGTAGCCTAGTATCTGCGTGACTCTGTAAGTAGCTCTGCCTGCATTATTCCCCAAGATACATGCAATTTTGTTAATTAAACGTTAAAAGTTGCCAAAAGTTACATAATGTACCTTTTAAAGTATTACTAATCCACACCATTAACAATTAAGTTTACAGCTATGGTGAATCTGAATTTCAGATTAGGGCCAGTAATTTTTCTACTCAGCAGTCAGTCACATGTGTCCTATGTTGGTGATAGTTCAGAATGTGTATATGTGAGCATTAATAATTCATGGTTGATTTATGCATCTCAGAAGACATTTTTTTTTACAAATGTGGTTTCTTTTTGTTAATTCATTTGACATGTTTGGAAAATTACTTGGTCATTTAAGATTATCAGTATAAGCACAGGCCTACTTCTCTTGACACTGTTTTTCGACAAAATTCCCCAATTATAAACCCATTGCATTCGTTTGTCATACGAGATGAACTCAAACAAGACTGGTTCAGTTATTTTATTTATTTTTTTCCGTTTGACGTGGAGAAAATCTTGAGTTTCTTCACTATAAGTGGTTTCATGATGTTTTTCCATAGGTGCTGGAGAATGAAGTAAGTTTTCTTAATGTAAACTTGTTTCTCATTTGTTTTATTGTAATTTTTTGTAACCTTAGATTACTGAGAATCTGCACTATTCATGCAATTGGAAGAAACCTCACCTCCAAACCGCCCAGTATTCATCTGTTCAAACTCTGGATTTTAGTTTTAATGTTATAAAACATTTACAGAAGACTGTATTCCCAATTTTGTCTTTTCTGTGAGTTCTTGATCTGTCAAGGTAAGCAATGTTGTTAAAATTTAAAACTCTGGTTGTATAATGTTCTGTAAATACTATTGAATTTAATTTTAAAACAATGTGGCTCAACAATTATCTGGCACCACTCAAATCAGGTATTTGAATTCAGATAAATTCAGATATTGCTCTTGTTGGATCATTTTATGGACTCGATTCCCTTGAG
Source organism: Zacco platypus (assembly GCA_038088235.1). NCBI lineage: Eukaryota > Metazoa > Chordata > Actinopteri > Cypriniformes > Xenocyprididae > Zacco > Zacco platypus. Next base: position 6,114,408 of record CM076078.1, on the reverse strand, counting down.
ATTCTAGATTTCCACTATCATTTTATGTTGATCACAGCATAAAACTGCTAAATATAACTACATTTACACGACAATGGCTTTTAGCAATAGCAAGCTTTAGAAAACTGGTTTCAGAGTTAAAGATTTTGAAAAGGTTAACGCTATCACAGTGTAAACAACAAACTCAAATTTGTTTATTACTTTTTTTTTATTCAAGAATCATACACACAGACAAACACCTTCAGGAGAACATTAGAGTTAAGGGATAAAAGACATTTGTATGTAAAGTCAAATAATTAAAGGAAATGTTAAGATTGTTTATTACATGTGTATAAGTTCAGTTTATAGGCATGTAGTGTTTCTTTACTGAGTGACATCGCCAACTAGTGGCCTGGCATGCATAACACTGTTTTTAATCATTTTCACAGATCTTTCTTGGTTGAAATCGCATGGCCACCCCAAAGGCTGGGGGTGCCTAGAATCGTAACCACCTTTTTCCCCGCTAGCTATGGCTGCTGCTTAACTTGTAGACCAATGGACGAAATGTTCCTCCAAGCATTATTTTTCGTATTTATATTGTGGTAACCAGGATGTCATCTGATACAGACATAGATGCTCGGAGATTCCTGCTAAAATAAAGTCATTGTACATGTAGAATGTGATGGCTAGTTGTCCCACTCCAGCTCCACTGTGATTGAACAGCTGGCTAAATAGCCAAACATGGCGTCATTAAATACATGGCTCTCCTATTGCAGCAATTTTAAACAATATGCTGGCCTCTGGAAAGAAAGAAATTTAAAAACTCACTTTGCAGGATTGTTTCATGCATTTAACAGCTGTTAATCTGTAAATTGCTTAAGATGCAGGTATTTGCACAGAGACACTGCGTGAAAGGGTACAACTGTTTAGCGTACCTTCCCCAATTAAACATGTTTCCAGCCAGCAAAATAATGATTTAGCAGAGGAATTTTCCTGTGATGCAATGATTGTATGAAAATGTATAATGACTGAATCTTTAATATGTGATATAAATATAGTACTTCGACTTTGCAGAATCTCAACAACTAACTGTCATGCAGATTCATGCTACATAAGGAAAATCAGACCTTACCTGATTATGCTGCATAGCTCTAGTCCTGCCATCTTTTATCCCCAAACATTTCTTCCACCATGCTTGTACCTGCTGGCTTTTCAGGTCCAGATGATCCGGGGTGCATTAAATAGAAGTGTTGCCTATACAAATAAATGTACACAAAGTCATCCTTATTCATTTTACATGAATTGTAGAGGCAATTCAATATATTGTAATTCATTTATTAAGGAAGTTACGTCTTCATTCAAGATTTACCAAATTAAGCCCAAGCCTACTTCTCTATGACATCCTTTCAACTAGTTCCCCCATTGTTGAAAACCGTGGCATTCGTTCCTCATATTCAAAGATCGCTACTAATGCTGACTCACATTTTTATGATTAAGATCACTCAAAATGAGTTTCTTCACTATAAGTGCTCTCATGATTTGTTTTTCAATAGGTGCTGGAGAATCATGCACTGAAGTAAGTTTTCTGAATTTAAATGTTTTTCATTACTGTTTTTGCTGTTATTATTATTATTATTTTGCTGTAGATTACTGAGAATCTGCACTACTCATGCATGGGAAGAAACCTCAGCTCCATTCCACCCACTATTCCTTCATCGGTTCAAACTCTGGATTTCAGTTTTAATGTTTTAAAACACTTACAGAAGACAGTATTCCCAGTTTTGTCTTTTCTGCGAGTTCTTGATCTGTCAAGGTAAGCAATGTTGTTACCATTTAAAACTCTGTTGTTGTATAATGTGTTGTTCTATAAATACTATTGAATTTATGGATTTACTTTCAGATGCCACATCAAGCACATTGAAAATTATACTTTCTACAATGTGAAGAATTTGACTACTTTGATTCTCACTGGAAACCCGATTACATATTTTGGACCTGGATGCTTGAATTCTTTACATAATCTACAGCGACTAGTTCTTGTGGATGTTGGTCTCGCATCCTCACAGCTTCCAATGAACAACCTAAACAAACTGCAGGAACTTAGAGTTGGAACAAATAACATCCAGTCCGTGTCTCTCCCTCCATTCATGAGCGCCTTTAAAGACTTCAGTTTACTAGATCTACATGCCAATAATATATCCATCATCAAAACTGATCACACTGTTGTGTTGCGAGAGATTGGCAGAAACATGACTTTGATTCTCTCTAGGAATCCAATATTACACATTGAACCAGGAGCTTTCAGAGATGTTTATCTCAGACAGCTGGACATTCGATCTGCCTTTGTTTCATTTGCTGCTCAGAAAGTTGGTCTGAAAGCTCTTTATGGTCTTAATGTCAAAAAATTGTTATTTGGAAAGTTCAGGGGAGAATTCAAAGTTGAATACTCCGATGCTAATGTTTTAGATGGGCTTTGCTCTATTTTTTTCCAGGAAGTATATTATTATATTTGTGATAGGCCTATTGGATCAATTTCTATCTTTCCATGTATGATTAATGCTACAAATGTGGTTGTAAAGGATGGTGTAATTGGTGATATGGAGTATGTATTTTTTCGTGAAATCAAGGAGCTTTACTTAATTTCTAATCACTTACGTATTTTGCCAGGTAAACAACTTTCACATCTCCATACTTTAGAAAAACTAGTAATTATGTACAACCATGAACTTATTAGTGCTGCAACCTTCATAGACATGCCTAAGCTTCAGTATGTGGATCTGAGCTCGAATCGGATTACTTTAAAACGATGCTGCTCAACACTTTTCTCTGGCACCCCTCAAATCAGGTATTTGAATTTGAGCCTGAATGCAGAAATTTATCTTGATGTAGGAGCATTTGATGGGCTTGATTCCCTTGAGATTCTAGATTTCCATCATACAAAGGTTATAGATATGGGGTACCATTCACTTTTGTCTAACTTAAAATATTTGAGGTATCTAGATGTTTCTTATTCCAGTATCATCTTTACTAACATATATTGCTTTTATGGACTGAGCAGTCTTAATGTTCTCAAGATGGCTGGCAGTCATTTTCAGGGTGATGTGGTAAGAGACGTATTTAACAATCTCACAGTTCTGGAGTACCTTGACATGTCATACTGCCGTATGGTGGAGTTACACTCAAGCTCTTTTAAAAATCTTCAAAGACTTAGACTTCTGAATGTGCGAGGAAACAATTTAATGACTATAGATTTTCTTACCCACCCAAACCTGAAGCAATTAACATCATTTTATGTTGATAAAAACAGCATTACTAGCGTCCCACTTCATGTTCTCCAAAAGTTGCCCTCAAACCTTTCAGAGTTTGATTTGTCCTCCAACCCCATCGATTGCTCCTGCATTCAGACAGATTTTATTTTGTGGATCATCCGAAATCAGAACATTTTAAAGCAACCAGAAAATATTTTCTGTAAATCTTTTTCGCAAAGCTCAGATTTTAGAGCAACAGACTTTGACATTGACAGCTGTGTGCACAAGAAAAGACTCACGATTGGTTTATCGGTATGTTTTGTTGCATTAGTAGTCCTGTTATCAGTCTTGGCTTATAGGTTCCAGTTTTATCTTCAGTATTGCTGTATTCTATTGAGATGCTACAGAACGGCTGGACAACAAGAAAGCTCCTATGATGCATTTGTGATTTTCTCCAGTCATGATGAAGTCTGGGTCATGAATGAACTCATGGAGAATCTGGAGAACGGTGTCCCACCTGTTCATCTTTGCCTTCACATGCGGGACTTTCAAGCAGGGAAGGCCATCACCGACAACATTATCGATGAAGGAATAATGGGCAGTCGTAAAGTCATTGTGGTTGTGTCTCAACACTTCATTGATAGCGCCTGGTGTCGCTTCGAGTTTGAATTGGCTCAGTCCCGCTTTATGATGGAACGCAATGCCAACATCATCATCATCATTCTGGAAGATGTGGAAGAGAGGAAGACTAAGAAAGTGTTTGGTCTTCATAAGCACCTGAAAAAGAACACATACCTGAAGTGGAGCAGGGACCCTTTGAGTAATATGCGATTCTGGATACGGCTCAGGAGAGCTGTTATTGACACAAAGCACTAATATTGTTTAGAAAATGGATGATTCCTATGCACTCCTTTGGATAGTTTATCAATACAGCTTTCCACTCTTGATAAATTTTATAACAGCTTTAGTAACAGTTTTGACTTAATTGTGTGTATTTTATCAAATAATCTGGTGCCTCATTTACTAAGGCAAAGATGTTATTGTTCATTGTAAATACTGCAAACAATGGGTTTCAGAAATGAATAACTTCCCTTTTGAGTGTAATAGAGTGTAAGTATGTCAAATACTATGTGCTTTACAGTAAAACAGATTCAAGCTCCACACCCAGTGATGTATGAATTTGTTAACAGAAAGGTACCTAGTTTAATGAATGATACTGAATGAGAATTTCCTCCATCCTGACTAACTTTTCACTTTTTTCTTTAAGAATTGTCCATAGATTTTGCACAGGATCCTTTATTACAATCATTGCATCAAAGGAAAATTCCACCCTAAATCTTAATTATTTTGCAAGCGCACTAAAACGTTGTCACTCTCAGGAACAGTGTCAAAAACTTGCGTACTCATTAATGCAAAGTTTAACCAGGTGTTAATTTCCTGAAACAGTTCTGCACTGAGAGTTTTTACATTTATAACGTGGGTCTCTCGAATACTTGATTCTTATTGGTCATTTGTGGTCAAATATTCCTGAATGTTCCTGCAGTCGGGAGATGGGAGAAAGTTGTAGAAAGTCAATCATCACTGCAGCCCTCCACCAGTCGGTGCTTTATGCCATACTGGCCCGACGGAAGCCTCTCCTCAGTGCAAGACACATGAAAGCCCGCATGGAGTTTGCTAAAAAAAAACTCATGAAGGACTCTTAAGATGGTGAGAAATAAGATTCTCTGGTCTGATGAGACCAAGATAGAACTTTTTGGCCTTAATTCTAAGCGGTATGTGAGGAGAAAACCAGCCACTGCTCATCATCTGTCCAATACAGTCCCAGCAGTGAAGCATGGTGATGACAGCATCCTGCTGTGGGGGTGTTTTTCAGCTGCAGGGACAGGACGACTGGTTGCAATCGAGGGAAAGATGAATGCGGCCAAGTACAGGGATATCCTGGACGAAAACCTTCTCCAGAGTGCTCAGGACCTCAGACTGGGCGAAGGTTTACCTTCCAACAAGACAATGACCCTAAGCACACAGCTAAAATAACGAAGGAGTGGCTTCACAACAACTCCGTGACTGTTCTTGAATGGCCCAGCCAGAGCCCTGACTTAAATCCAATTGAGCATCTCTGGATAGACCTAAAAATGGCTGTCCACCAACGTTTACCATCCAACCTGGCAGAACTGGAGAGGATCTGCAAGGAGAAATGGCAGAGGATCCCAAAATCCAGGTGTGAAAAACTTGTTGCATCTTTCCCAAAAAGACTCATGGCTGTATTAGATCAAAAGGGTGCTTCTACTAAATACCGAGCAAAGGGTCTGAATACTTAGGACCATGTGATATTTCAGTTTTTCTTTTTTAATAAATCTGCAAAAATGTCAAGAATTGTGTTTTTCTGTCAATATGAGGTGCTGTGTGTACATTAATGAGGGAAAAAAATTAACTTAAATGTTTTTAGCAAATGACTGAAATATAACAGAGTGAAAAATTTAAGGGGGTCTGAATACTTTCCATACCCACTGTACATGGAGATCTAGGCAATAAAAAGAAATATATCACAATAATAAAAAGGCAATCAAATTAAAGATTATAAAACACAATACAGTCATAAAAATATAGAAAATACACAATGGACAGAATGATATGCTATATGTACAGTTGACATGTAGAAGGAATGTATAGAGGTAGACAATTAATAGGTTTATAATAAATTTATATTATATTATTGTCACATTGACAATTAAGAGTCCCTGTTGGCAGTTTTAACTGTTCAGGTGGAAGATTACCTGATGGAAAAAGCTGTTCTTGTGACTGGTGTTCGGGTGCTCAGTGGTCTGCAACACCGGTCAGAGGGCAACGGCTCAAAGAGAAAGTGAGCTGGATGTGTGGGGTCCAAAGTGATTTCTGAACAGCAGAACAGTTTTAAAACAGCCATGAATTGGTAATAATATTAAATATGAGGATGCTGAGGACACCTGCTGGTCAAAAATGTGTAAATGCAGTGGGAAGAATCTAAACACAAGCAGCTACGATAATGCTTGTAAAATTACTGCAAATTAATTTGCAATGTATTGTTTATGCATTGTTGGAGTTACTTTGCAAGTAATTGCTTTGAAATATGTGTAGGCTACACAAAATCATTGTGTCAAGGTTGGTTTAATAAAGGCAAGAAAAGGCAAGGATCTGATGACAGCAGTCTTTTATTAAGAAAAGCAAAACAAAACAATGCAAACCAACTTAAACATTGACAAGAACATACAATGCACATGGCAATAAGGTAGAAAACAAGGAACAAATCAGTAACTAACACAATGAAACAGGAACTAAACATGGAAAAGGAACAAAAGGGAACAGAAATACAAATACGCGACAGCAGTAGGCGGTGCAGTATAGGGTGGAGCCAGGGAGATGGAGAACTTGGGTGATGGCAATGGACCGGATGCCCAAAGTGGAGCCAGAGGATCCAAGGACCAAGGTGCATCTGGGGGCTGGGAAGAAGCCCTTGTTCAGACTGTCAGTTCATTGGATAGAGGTGAATTAACAAAATATTGCACTTAACAGTAGGAGTATTTCACTAAGAGAGGCCTTGGAAAGCATTTAACTGTTCAGGAGGCAGATGGCCTGTGGGAAGAAGCTGCTCCAGTGCTTAGATGTTCTAGTGCCTACCGTCCAGTTCAATAAAGCAAACTGTTCAAAGCGGTTGAGGCCAGGGTGAGCAGAGTCTGTGAGCATTTTACCTGCCCTCTCCTGGAGGGTGGAATAGGAAGGACAAATAATCCTTTCAGCAATCCTGCCTGTAGTTTTCTGATGCCTGACTTTGTATCTGAACCAAACCAGTTATTGAAGTAAATCTGCATAGAACAGATTCAAGCTGTTTAACCTCTTTTCTGTATGCAGACCCATCACCATCCTGGATGAGGCCAATGACTGTGGTGTCATCTGCAAACCTCAGGAGCCTAACCGAGGGCTCGGTAGAGGTGCAGTTATTTGTGTAGATGGCAAAGAGTAGTGGGGAGAGCACATATTCTTGTTGAGCGCTAATTGTGATTATGTAGGTGTTGGATATGAATTTTTTCCAGCCTCACTAGCTGCTGCTTGTTTGTCAGGAAGTTTGTGATCCACAGACAAATGAAAGTGGGCACAGAGAACTGGGTTATTTTGGACATAAGCAGGTTTGGAATGATGGTGTTGAAGGCCAAGGTGAAGTCCACGAAAAGGATCCTTGCAAGTCCCTGGTTTGTCCAGATGTTGCAGGATGTAGTGCAGGCTGACTGTGTTATCCGCTGACCTGTTTGCTTGATAAACAAACTGAAGGGCATCTAGCAAGGGCATCTGTCCAGTGATGTCCATCAGGTGGGCCAGCCCCAGTCTCTCAAATAACTTCACAACCACAGACATTAAAGCAATAGGTCTGTAGTCTTTCAGTCCTGTGATCTTAGGTTTCTTTGGGATGGGAATAAAAATGGGGTGTTTGAAGCAGGAAGGAACTTTGCTCAGCTGCAGAGATCTGTTGAAGATCTGAGTTAAGATGGGTGACCATTCGTTTTCTTCTGGTCACAGAGAGATGAAAAATATTCATTACACATTGCTCGTCATTGTCACTTTTTACCCAGCCCATCTTACAACGGTTGAGGAGGGGCAGGATACCACACCAAATACCACACCAACCAACTGTCACATTCTACTTGTACAATGACTTTAATTGAATTTAGTTAAGTTAATATAGCTAGTCTCAGAGTGTCCATGTCTATACCAGATGACATACCAGGACTACCACAATATTAATGTGAAAAATAATGCTTGGAGGAATATGCCATCAGTCTACTACATAAATAGCTTTGGGTGTTTTCAGAAGAGCTGGCTTAAAATTATTTGGTGGACACACGGTCAAAAGCAAGCCAACCCAGTTATGAATTTTGGGGCGGTATTCAACAACTAGTTCAACTTCGCAGATTCTCAACAACTGCCTCTCATAAAATTTTTGTTGTCATTTAAAGATTTAAGAATTAAAGTTTTAATACAAGTACAATTTAAATGAAACTTATTTGAATTGAAGAGCCAATTACAATTAATCTATTCAGAAAGTTACTTCTTCATTTAAGATTTACCAAATTAGGAAATGCTTACTGCTCTGTGACATCCTTTCGCCTGATTGAGGAACGAATGCCATGGTTTTCAACAAAACCATGTATACATTGTTGAAAACCATGGCATTCGTTCCTCATATTCAATGACCTCTAACAAGTCTGGCTCACATTTTTTATGACCAGTTGAGATCACTCATGATGAGTTTCTTCACTGTAAGTGCTTTCGTGATATATTTGTCCATAGGTGCTGGAGAATCATGCACAAAAGTATGTTTTTAAAATTTGTGTTTTTCATTACTGTTTATTAATTATTACTGTTGTGAAATGTGAACATTTATTGCAAACAATTAACCTTAGATTACTGAGAATCTGCACTACTCATGCATGGGAAGAAACCTCAGCTCCATTCCACCCACTATTCCTTCATCGGTTCAAACTCTGGATTTCAGTTTTAATGTTTTAAAACACTTACAGAAGACTGTTTTCCCAGTTTTGTCTTTTCTGCGAGTTCTTGATCTGTCAAGGTAAGCAATGTTGTTACCATTTAAAACTCTGTTGTTGTATAATGTGTTGTTCTATAAATACTATTGAATTTATGGATTTACTTTCAGATGCCACATCAAGCACATTGAAAATGATACTTTCTACAATGTGAAGAATTTGACTACTTTGATTCTCACTGGAAACCCGATTACATATTTTGGACCTGGAAGCTTGAATTCTTTACATAATCTACAGCGACTAGTTCTTGTGGATGTTGATCTCGCATCCTTACAGCTTCAAATGAACAACCTAAACAAACTGCAGGAACTTAGAGTTGGAACAAATAACATCCAGTCCGTGTCTCTCCCTCCATTCATGAGCGCCTTTAAAGACTTCAGTTTACTTGATCTACATGCCAATAATATATCCATCATCAAAACTGATCACACTGTTGTGTTGCGAGAGATTGGCAGAAACATGACTTTGATTCTCTCTAGGAATCCAATATTACACATTGAACCAGGAGCTTTCAAAGATGTTTATCTCAGACAGCTGGATATTAGATCTGCCTTTGTTTCATTTGCTGCTCAGAAAGTTGGTCTGAAAGCTCTTTATGGTCTTAATGTCAAAAGGCTGATGTTTGGAATGTACAGGGATGAATACAAGATTTACACATCAGATTCAGACTATTTAGATGGCCTTTGCTCTATTTATTTTCACGAGGTATATTATTACCTAAAAGAAAGGCTTAGTGGGCAAATTAATATCTTTCGCTGCATGATTAACGCCACAGTTGTAGCTGTGAAGGGTGGTCTAATTCGTGAAATTCCATTTGTGCCATTTAATCAAATTAAGGAGCTTTACTTGATTAATAATCAGTTAGATACTGTGCCAGCTAGACTACTTTCACATCTTCATACTTTAGAAAAAGTAGTATTTACATGGAACATTGCAACCCAAGTTGAAACCTTTACAGATATGCCTAAGCTTCAGTACGTGGATCTGAGTTCAAACCAAATTACATTGTCATCATGCTGCACAACAGTTTTGTTGGGCACCCCTCAAATCAGGTATCTAAATTTGAGTTTAAATCCACAAATCAGTCTTTCCACACAAGCATTTGATGGGCTTGATTCCCTTGAAATTCTAGATTTCCATCATACAAGGGTTGTAGGTATGGGGTACCATTCACTTTTGTCTAACTTAAAATATTTGAGGTATCTAGATGTTTCTTATTCCAGTATCATCTTTACTAACATATATTGCTTTTATGGACTGAGCAGTCTTAATGTTCTCAAGATGGCTGGCAGTCATTTTCAGGGTGATGTGGTAAGAGACGTATTTAACAATCTCACAGTTCTGGAGTACCTTGACATGTCATACTGCCGTATGGTGGAGTTACACTCAAGCTCTTTTAAAAATCTTCAAAGACTTAGACTTCTGAATGTGCGAGGAAACAATTTAATGACTATAGATTTTCTTACCCACCCAAACCTGAAACAATTAACATCATTTTATGTTGATAAAAACAGCATTACTAGCGTCCCACTTCATGTTCTCCAAAAGTTGCCCACGAACCTTTCAGAGTTTGATTTGTCCTCCAACCCCATCGATTGCTCCTGCATTCAGACAGATTTTATTTTGTGGATCATCCAAAATCAGAACATTTTAAAGCAACCAGAAAATATTTTCTGTAAATCTTTTTCGCAAAGCTCAGATTTTAGAGCAACAGACTTTGACATTGACAGCTGTGTGCACAAGAAAAGACTCACGATTGGCTTATCGGTATGTTTTGTTGCATTAGTAGTCCTGTTATCAGTCTTGGCTTATAGGTTCCAGTTTTATCTTCAGTATTGCTGTATTCTACTGAGAGGCTACAGAACGGCTGGACAACAAGAAAGCTCCTATGATGCATTTGTGATTTTCTCCAGCCATGATGAAGTCTGGGTCATGAATGAACTGATGGAGCATCTGGAGAACGGTGTCCCACCTGTTCATCTTTGCCTTCACATGCGGGACTTTCAAGCAGGGAAGGGCATCACCGACAACATTATCGATGAAGGAATAATGGGCAGTCGTAAAGTCATTGTGGTTGTGTCTCAACACTTCATTGATAGCGCCTGGTGTCGCTTCGAGTTTGAATTGGCTCAGTCCCGCTTTATGATGGAACGCAATGCCAACATCATCATCATCATTCTGGAAGATGTGGAAGAGAGGAAGACTAAGAAAGTGTTTGGTCTTCATAAGTACCTGAAAAAGAACACATACCTGAAGTGGAGCAGGGACCCTTTGAGTAACATGAGATTCTGGATACGGCTCAGGAGAGCTGTTATTGACACAAAGCACTAATATTACTTATACTCTGAGTATATTATATGTTTTGAATAAATAAACTTTTGCACAAGTTTATTTACATTTATTTACTGCCTTTTATGTTGTTCAAGCATTTTTCACAGAGTAAAGTTTTTGCTCCTTTTAAAAACTACAAATAAAGGTCTTTCTATTCATCATGGGAATGCACATTAAATATGAATAACTTCCCCTTTGAAACAAAAGGGAGAAGTGTGGTTTGCTTGCATGCATGCAGTCCTATGACACCTGCGTATGAACGGATTTGTTAAATGGTATGTGCTTTACATCATTAATAATATTACAGCGTCACAGCGTGAATTTGTGAAGTAATAGTCCAAACGTAGTCACAGAAAAGCTTTTATTTTGCTGTGGGAGATCCTGTACCTGTTTATTATTTTTCACGTCAAGTGTTCCATAGATCTCACGCAAGATAATTTCTCACAATGATTGTGTCATATTGGGAACAGATGATTTTCCTAAGCTCGGTCTTAATTCTTGTGAATGCTGGACAAGGACAGGAATGTACCACGGTAAGAACAATATAGTTATCATTGATATAGTTCATAACGTTCTCAAAGAAAGTAGTTTTATTGTTACTTTGATAGACTATAGTATTATAAGGACTTCTGAACTTATTTTGTATTTATTTGAACCTCATGTTCTTTTCTGATTTTTATATTATATTATATTATATTATATCTAGAGACGTAAAGAGGCCTTGGGATATCTTAAAACATGAAGGTCAAAAAAAAAAATCAGAAATACCAAAAATGTGTTAAAGTAAAAATCAATAATGGGCTTCCTGTGTCTTTGTTTCATTAATAGATAATAGTGAATATGGAATACTCATGTTCTGGGAGAAATCTGACTCAAATTCCCAGCAGTCTTCCAATCACTGTGACATCTCTGGATTTCAGTTTCAATTTCTTGAACTCTTTACACAAGTATACATTTCCTGTATTGTTCAATTTACAAGTTTTGGATCTCACAAGGTAAATCAATGCTACTGATCATTAATCATTATGCATTACAATTTAAACATGTTAACTATTTTTATGTACTCATATCTTTCGGCCTTTCAGATGCCACATCAAGCACATTGAAAATGATACTTTCTACAATGTGAAGAATTTGACTACTTTGATTCTCACTGGAAACCCGATTACATATTTTGGACCTGGATGCTTGAATTCTTTACACAATCTACAGCGACTAGTTCTTGTGGATGTTGATCTCGCATCCTTACAGCTTCAAATGAACAACCTAAACAAACTGCAGGAACTTAGAGTTGGAACAAATAACATCCAGTCCGTGTCTCTCCCTCCATTCATGAGCGCCTTTAAAGACTTCAGTTTACTAGATCTACATGCCAATAATATATCCATCATCAAAACTGATCACACTGTTGTGTTGCGAGAGATTGGCAGAAACATGACTTTGATTCTCTCTAGGAATCCAATATTACACATTGAACCAGGAGCTTTCAGAGACATTTATCTCAGAGAGCTTCACATACAAGCTGCCTTCGTTTCAATAGATGCACAAAATAAGTGTCTAAACGCTCTCACTGGTCTCAGAGTGGATAAGTTGTTTATGGGGAGTTACGGAATGCAAAGCAGAATCAAGGTGTCAGATTCAAATTATCTTGATGGTCTTTGCTCAGTTGATTTCAATGAAATATATTTTATCCAGAAAGAATTCTCTGATTCTGAAATGCACATATTCCGTTGTATGATCAATGCGACAAAAATCACATTAAAAAGGGGATATATCAGAACAATGGAACGTGTTACATTTCGCCGCCTTAAGGAGCTGTACTTAGGTCACACTTCATTAACTGCGATACCATTTGTTTCACACATACCAACCTTAGAAAAACTGGTGGTGAAGAATGTTATACCTATGACCTTTGCTGGTGTCGGTGGCCTGCCCCTTCTTCAGTATGTCGATTTGAGTGGAAACTTTTTGATTATGAAGGACTGCTGTAACCAGTTTTTTCCAAGGACAACAAATATTCGATATTTGAATCTTAGTCAAAACTCTGAGATAGGGATGGTTGAAAAGCCATTTTCTGAACTTAACTTGCTTGAAGTGTTGGACCTCCACCATACAAAGCTAGTCGTAATTTTTTACTTTGGATTTTTACAAGGTCTAATAAATTTGAAGTATTTGGATATCTCCTACACAAGTATTACTTTATCAAACTACATGACTTTTCGAGACCTGCAAAATTTGACTGTGCTTAAAATGGCGGGAAACAGTATAGGTGGAGATATATTGAGAAATCTATTTCAAAATCTAACACATTTGGAGGTTCTTGACATCTCACACTGTAGCATCGGAGAAATCTCCAGGACATATTTTACCGGCACACCGAAACTAAGGCATTTATATTTAAGTAAAAACAAGTTGATGACTTTGGACTTTCTTACCCACCCAAACCTGAAACAATTAACGTCATTTTATGTTGATAAAAACAGCATTACTAGCGTCCCACTACATGTTCTCCAAAAGTTGCCCACAAACCTTTCAGAGTTTGATTTGTCCTCCAACCCCATCGATTGCTCCTGCATTCAGACAGATTTTATTTTGTGGATCATCCGAAATCAGAACATTTTGAAACAACCAGAAAATATTTTCTGTAAATCTTTTTCGCTAAGCTCAGATTTTAGAGCAACAGACTTTGACATTGACAGCTGTGTGCACAAGAAAAGACTCACGATTGGTTTATCGGTATGTTTTGTTGCATTAGTAGTCCTGTTATCAGTCTTGGCTTATAGGTTCCAGTTTTATCTTCAGTATTGCTGTATTCTACTGAGAGGCTACAGAACGGCTGGACAACAAGAATGCTCCTATGATGCATTTGTGATTTTCTCCAGTCATGATGAAGTCTGGGTCATCAATGAACTGATGGAGCATCTGGAGAACGGTGTCCCACCTGTTTATCTTTGCCTTCACATGCGGGACTTTCAAGCAGGGAAGGCCATCACCGACAACATTATCGATGAAGGAATAATGGGCAGTCGTAAAGTCATTGTGGTTGTGTCTCAACACTTCATTGATAGCGCCTGGTGTCGCTTCGAGTTTGAATTGGCTCAGTCCCGCTTTATGATGGAACGCAATGCCAACATCATCATCATCATTCTGGAAGATGTGGAAGAGAGGAAGACTAAGAAAGTGTTTGGTCTTCATAAGCACCTGAAAAAGAACACATACCTGAAGTGGAACAGTAACAAGAGTAACATGAATTTCTGGATACGGCTCAGGAGTGCTATTATATAGCAATAATGTAAAGCATATATGTGAATGTATTGAATTTAATCAAATAAAATGCTTTTTTATTTAAACTAAGAATCTAAAGTAGACTTCACACATTTTATTTTGTAGTCAGTCATTTTTCACAGGGTTGTAATGCTGTTGTTTATTGTGAATACTGCAGACAGAGGGCTTTCAGATCCTCTTGGCAATGCACTTGAAACAAAAGGGAGAAGTGAAAGTTGCACGTACAGAGCAGTGTAAACAGATCTTTATCAGATACTATTGTGCTTTGTGGTCAAATATTAAGCCCCACATCTCACGACTGTGTTACTGGAAACACTGATGTGTACATTTAAGAAAAATTCTTGGAACAGCATCAGAATAGTTCCTAGTTTAGTGCATGATGACTCTGCCACTGAATTTCCAACCTTGTTTGTTTTTCTTTTCATTTCATAATAATAGTTTCACATCTCTCTCACTCTGTCTGTTCGACCATACAGTTCACATACAAATTTTAAGAATATCATTTTATTCATTTACATTTTTTGGCATTTAAAATGCCATGTCCAATATATGAAAGACATGATGATACTCGTGAACAATTGGAGTGCTTTGATTCTCATCAGAAAATGTGCACGTTTTGGACTTGGATGTTTGAATTCAGTGTAAATTTAATTTTCTTCGACCTTTGATGTAGATATGGAAATAAATTAAATTACAGAGCCTCTGGTCTGTATTATCAAAATGACTTTAAAGCTGTTGCATGTTGGCATGATTTGAAGAAGACAATTTCATTAATAAAACACTAAAATTTTATATAAGGAAATTATCATGCAACTGCTCGGAGACTCGAAGGTTGAGGATCCAAGAGCAGTTTATTTAGGGGTAATCCAAAAAGACAGGCAAAAGGTCAAAACACAGCCCAGACATTAACAGGGAATAGGAACAAAGGCAAACATCGAAATCCACAAAAGACAAACAAACAATGCAAGCAAAGAATGACAGCGTAAACCAGACTTATATTGTGAGCTAAACAGACTAATGAGACACAGCTGTAAGCAATCAGGAATTAGACAGAGCAGAGAATTATGGGGAATGTAGTTTGTGAGGGAATGACAATAGTCTGATGTGGAGTGCCTTCTAGTGGTCAACCAGGGCACTCCAGCTGGTATTCGTGACAGAACTGTAGCTTTCATCATGTTACAGGGCCATTGGTTGATGAATGTTCTAAGGTGTGCGATTCTTTTTCCAGTGAATGCAGCTAAAGTAGTTCCAGGCAGGTCTTGACTGCATTCCAAATCACATTGCTAAGTCATTTCAGTTATTTCAAAGGTCCTTACAGCCTGCAACTGCAAAAGAACCAAAACCCACAAAGACACTGACCAAGCAAACAGATATAACAAGCATTATGATAAAAATGACAAGCTATATCCACGTTTTCCCCACAAAATTACCTTTAATGATCTATTATTATCTACCACATTACCACATCGGGTGTGCATTATTTTTCTAATAATTTAACGGCCCATCATTATTTATTCCTTACTATACATAGCATTAACTTGACTCTTGTGAACTTGAAACCATTTTTTTTACAGCTGAAACCTCAGACTCATTCCTTGTGGTTTACCACCAACAAAAGAGCCTTTGTATGAGGATGTTTACGGTACAACATTCACATTTTTGCTTTTCACTTTGTTCTGACATCAGCTGTCACACCTCTTCAGTAGGTATCACCATCTAACCTGCTAAACTTGTTTATCACACATGGTTCACATTCCTCTATATAATGAATGTGTCAGTACAGTTTCAATGAGACTACTTTTTCCCCCCACAAGTTTGCCTTTGGATTTCGCAGAGAGAGCTTCATCATGTCTCGGAGCAGCACTGCAAACCACAGCCGATACAGCACTCTGGAGAAACCCCGGCGGTCTGGAAGATACAGCAGCTCCAGCAGCCGGAACAGCTCCAGAGAAGTGCTTTGTGATTTTTGTCTTGCGAAGAAGAACAAGGCAGTGAAGTCATGTCTGACATGCTTGACCTCATTTTGTGAGACGCATCTCCAGGCTCACTATGAGTATCCAGCTCTCATGAAGCACAAACTGGTGGCGGCAACAGGGCAACTGCGTGAGAAGATCTGCGCCGAACATGATAAGCTTTTGGAGGTTTTCTGTCGTTCCGACCAAGCATGCGTTTGCGTTTTGTGTATTATGGAGGAACACAAAAAACATGATATTGTTTCAGCAGCAGCTGAAAGGACAGAAAAGCAGGTGAGCTTATCAACATTGACTAAAAATGACTCATGCTATGGGTCACCGTGATTTTGCCAAGTGAGACATATTCCTGGATCAACATATTTTGTTTATCCTGGAACAACCTTTCTGTCTGAAAATTTAGTGCCAACCCTAAATGTTTGTTTTCCTCACTTGTAAGTCGCTTTGGATAAAAGCGTCTGCCAAAAGATTAAATGTAAATGTAAATGTAAACCTAAACCTAACTTATCCCTAAAATCAGAAGGAAAATATCGGTGATTAAAGGATTAGTTCACTTCAGAATTAAAGTTTCCTGATAATTTACTCATCCCAATGTCATCCATGTCTTTCTTTCTTCATTCGAAAAGACATTATGGTTTATGAGGAAAACGTTCATTTTTTTCTATATGGTGGACTTGGTTACCAAATTTGTAGGTCTAAATGTCCATTTCAGAGCAGCTTTAAAGGGCTCTACATGATCCAAGCCGAGGAATAAGGGTCTCATCTAGCAAAACAATCAGTCATTTTTATAAAAAAAAAATATACTTTTTAACCACAAATGCTCGTCTTGCACTAGCTCTGCGATGTGCCACACATTCCATAATCACGTAGGAAAGGTAATGTGTGACGTAGCACGGTAGAGCCAAAAACTTCTCGTCTCATTTTCTCCCTCAACTTCCTAATCGTCCGACATTTTTGTTTTACCTTTTTTTTGTAAATGCGTTTGACTTCTTTGCACGTTCGCTTTGTAAACACATGCTCGATACTTCCGCCTACGTCACGCATGACATTCCAACTTGATTATGTACTGCGTGGTGCATAGCAGAACAGTGCAAGATGAGTATTTGTGGTTACAAAGTATAAGATTTTTATTTTTTTGTTAGAAAATGGCCGATCGTTTTCCTCAAAATGGAAACAAATCCATTCCTGGAATGTTTTCCTCAAAAGCCTTAATTTCTTTACAACTGAAGAAAGAAAGACATAAATATCTTGGATGACATGGGGAGTAAATTATCAGGATATTTTAATTCTGAAGTGAAGTAATCCTTTAACACTGCACTTGTCCATCAAATGGTTGTTTGGAATGTTGTTCGAGGATGAACACAGATGTTGATCCAGGAACAAGTTGTACTTGGTAAAATCCTGTTCACCCATTAAGTCAATATTTAGTGCTTTCACTTAGTGAGAAGATTAACAGTTCAGTGTCTTTTTTTAACAGAAACAGCTTGGAGCGAAACTGATGACTTCAGAGCAGAAAATTGAGGAAAGGATGAAGAAATGGCAAGATCTCAGGCAGGCAGTGGCATCCCTAAAAGTAAGGATTTTACAAAAAAATGATTCTGAAGAATAATTACTTAATTAATACATAAAATACATAAAATGCTGTAATGCTGACACCTTTGCCCACAGCACTGTATAATACATGTAAAACATGTGTATTTTCTTATATTATTAAATTGAGAAATTTCTATTTGTTGCAATATAGTTAATGCTTTAGGTCAGGGTTTCCCAAACAGTGAAGAAACTGCTAGAGGCTTGTGAGCTGCTGAAAAGCTAATAATTAATTATTATCATAAAAAAATAATTACATTATTTTTAATATTCTATTTGGTGCTCAAGAAACATTTGATATTATCAAAACAGTTGTTCTACTTAATATTTTTGTGGAAACTGCGATACGTGTTTTTATGATTGTTTGACAAATAGAAAGTTTGGAAGAACATCATTTATTTGAAATATAAATTATTTAACATTACGAATGTCTTTACTGTCACTTCTGATCAATTTAACGTGTCCTTACGGAATAAAAGTATTAATTTGTTATGAAAAAAATTTACTGACCCCAGACATTTGAATAGGTTGAAAAACTCTGGTAGTTTAATGTTACTTTCTATATATCCTAATATTAACATCTTTGATTGATAAATGAACATTAATTAAATACACATGAATTATTGATATGTTTTATAAATTAAATGAATTATGAATACTCCAATCATGATATTTAAGGCATTAACTATGTTAATTAAACATTATTGTAAAGTGTTACAGTTAAATTAGCTCATCAAAATACTGTTTTCTTGTTTTTCAAATTTGAAAAAGTTTCGCTGCACTTGTTTCACCTCTGTAACTTTTGACTGGTATTGTAAATGGAATCTGTGAATGTAACAGTTCCTATCTCATCCATGGTGTTTTTCTCATTCCAGCATTCATCTCAGAGTGTGTTAGATGAAAATGAGCGTATTTTCGCTGAACTTCTGCGGGCTCTAGAGAGGAGGCATGGAGAAGTGAAGGAGATGATTCGAGCCCAGGAAACTCTTCTGCTGACACATGCAGAGGGACACCTGGCCAGGCTGGAGGAGGAAATTACATTACTAAAAAAGAAACACAATGACCTGGAGCAGCTGTCCCAATCCGATGATCATATCCACTTCTTACAGGTAAAAAAGCACCGTGGCCTATAAGCGCATTTCTTTTTTCCCTAAACAGTTCCCTGCAGTATGATAAAATAACATTTCTGCTAATTTCCCCCTATAGAGCTGGCAGTCTCTTTCGGCTCCCTCTGGATATGAAGACTTGTCCAAGGTGACATTAACCCCTCGCCACACTTTTGACAATGCAAAGAAAGCCATCTCTGAACTGAAAGTGCAATTAGAAGAAATAAGCAAGGAAGAACTGAACAAAATATCATCAGCAGGTGCTCAAAACCATTACATTACAAATATATTCACATAATGTATAAAATACAATATATACAGTATGTATATGTGTGTGTGTGTGTGCGTGCATGTATGTCTACTATATATATATATATATATATATATATTCACACACACTCTACCATTCAAAAGTTATATGTTATAGTTTTTTTATGTTTTTGAAAGTCTCTCATGCTCATAAGACTGCAATTATTTGATAAAATATTACACAATATTACATTAAAAACAGTAATATTGTGAAATTCTTTGATCAATGCATTATTGGTAAATAGTAGTTTCATAAAGTATTAATTTAAAATGTAATTTACAAATTTTACTGACCCCAAACTCTTGAGTAGTTGCGTGTATATTTGCAGGGTTGGGGAGTAACGAAATACAAGTAACTTAGTTACGTATTTAAAATACAAAATGTGAGTAACTGTATTTCATTACAGTTACATTTTAAATGGGTGGTAATCAGATTACAGTTACATCTGAAAAGTATTTTAGTGTTTTAGTTGTTTGTGAGTCATTTCATAATTGTAAAAAAGGTCACTGCATCTTTTCATTTCACAATTCTGACTTCTTTTTCTCAGAATTGCGAGATTTAAACTCACAATTGCAAGTTATAAAGTCAGAATTGGGAGATATAAACTTGCAATACGGACTTTTTTTCTTGCAATTGTGAATTTAGTATGTGAGTTAAATGTCATATTTTTGACTTTTCTCAACATTGCGATTTTATATCTCATAATTCGGACTTTTCTCAATATTGCGAGTTTATATAATTCTGACTTTATAACTCGCAATTGCAACTTTATATCACACAATTCTGAGGGAAAAAATTGTGAGATAAAAACTTGCAATGACCTTTTTTGTGTTTGTTCCACACTTATTAGTATTCCAGAGTATTCTAAAGTATTTAGATTAAGTTACAAAACTTGAGTAATGTAACGAAATACGTTACAAATTACTTTTTAAAGTAATTTTGTAATCTGTAGTGAAATACATTTTAACAGTAACCTACCCAGCCCTGTATATATGTGTGTGTGTGTGTGTGTGTGTGTGTGTGTGTTATATAAACACTGCCCGGCCAAAAAAAAAAAAAGAGTCGCTGTATGGATTTAAATAGGTAATGCTTAAAGGTCTATGATTGGATCATTATTGCAGTGATTATATGTTTCTAGCATGTTATATGTTTGGCAACAGTTCGTCTAACCCTAATGGAGTGTGTCTTTTCATTTCTTTAACAACCATGTGGGAAGATTCCAGGATAACATCAAGATGTCCTCTTGATGAAAATATTATTTCCATTAAAAGGTGCATCAATTTTTGGTATATATTTCTATATAAATATTTACACATAGATGTTTTTCATCTGCAGTGAAGGAGGTTAAAATTCTCCAGATTGTGGATCCAGCAAAAAGGGAGGAGTTCTTAGAATGTAAGTGTATAATCAATATAATCAACAGCGAGACAGTGGTTTTATATTTAAACACATTTGTTTATGCTGATTAATTGAACAACACCCCTTCTCGATCTAGATTTCTGTCAGCTCTCAATAGATCCTTCAACAGCCCACCCAAACCTGCACCTGTCCGACAAAAACACAGTGGTGCGAATGAGCAATGAGCCAAAGTCGTACCCGGAGCACCCCGATCGCTTCGATTACTGGCAGCAGGTGCTGTGTAAGGAGGCTCTGGTCGGCGGTCGCTACTACTGGGAAGTGGACTGGAGTGGCACAGAAATAGACATTGCTGTGACTAACCGGGGGATTCGGAGGAAAGGAAATGACAACGCCGGCAGCTTTGGAGGAAATGACAAGTCTTGGAGTTTGTACTGCTCTAAATCCAAGTACTCGTTTGTACACAACAACAAAAGCACAACTATATCTGTCCCCAGTTCCTCTAGGATAGGAGTGTATGTAGACTATGAGGCGGGAACTGTGGCATTTTATAGTGTGTCTGACACCATGAAACTTCTGCATAAAGTTCGAGCTAAATTTACTGAACCCCTCTACCCAGGCCTTGGGGTCTGGGGATTTGGAACTACAGTGCGACTGTAAATACAGATTTGTTTGATGAATGTTGCAAACATATTTATCTTGTCTTATTTAGTCAGTTCAGTGAGAACATGGAAATTAGCCACTTTGCTTCCCTTTGGGCATCTGCTTTGTAATAAAATATGAATCCATGACACTCATAGTGTATCATTAGCTATAAAGCGTGGGCCAACTTTAGCAAAACACTGGCTTTTTTTTTTTAATGTGTATTACATAAATTAGCTTGTTGATTTATTTATTATGACTTGACTGCCTCTTCGACTCCTATGAAAAACACGGTATATTTTGTGTGCTATGTGGCGGGAAAAGAGTAAGAATATAGATATACAGATTATATTAAGAATGACAAATGTCATCTGTGAATCCTTCGCTATGCTATGTTATTGTGTTCTTGTATATTTGTATGTTTAAAGTTGAAGTTTGCAACTTTTGGCGGTCTAGCTGTCAATAAACAAACCCGTTGAAGAACATTGTAGCCGGAGCTACTTCTCTCTGACGAGTCACACCCCAATAATATCTCCGCGGCGGTGACGACCTGACAGGTCTAAAATAGTCCGAATATAAACACTTATTATAGGTGTACCGTGGTGATTCAGGATAAGACAAAAACACGGTTTGGAAAAGGGATTCATGATGTACACGCTCGTTATATAAATTTTGTAAATTATGAACAACAAAAAAAAAAGTCACGGACTGCAGCTTTAACATGGGGCAAAAACAATACTGTCTTTTATTCCTTATGTGAACGAATTTTAATCAAATAATGCTTTTACTGTTTGGCCTTCTGTTTTTAGTCAAAAGTCCAGATGTGGGAAAACTCTCCACTAGATGGAGCCATTCCAAACTTGTTGGGAGTTATCATTTGTTATGCTAACTTTGACGCTAGCAATTGTGTCCTGGCCTACTCTTGTTTAGAGTTGTTTTATTGTTTGATTACAATGACCGATATCAACATCATTATGAGGCTCAAGAAATATTTATATGCTCAGAATGAGACAAACTTTTCACAATCAATATCTACATTCACAAGTCTGTTTTTATGACTCATACATCACTCATTCTTCTGACCACATGTTCTTATATATTATTTTCATCATACACACAATTAATATTGTTAGCCGGTTATATCAGAATATAAAAAGACCAAAGAAGATGATGGTGTTGAAGAAACACGCAGAAACATTGCTATCATACAGGAGTGGACTGAGATACTAACTCAGCAATTGCACAACTGTGAAAGTGTGTTTTCTTCAGACTGGTAATGGGAAATAGTAGAAAATGGGAACTGTATGTACTTTCTGAATTACAGCCCAAATTTATTGATGAGATTTGTTTTTATACATAGGATATTCCGTGAAATATAGCTCTGAAAAAGTGCAAATTGTGCTCGATTATATGTTTTGCTCTCTGACAATCAAAACTCAATATGTCTGACAAATAGACAGAATACGTTTGGTAAGAGCTATTCTGAAAATCTGACCAACCCATGCTGTGATGCTTGTCTGATAAAACTGCTTTTTAAACAAGATGAGCAATGCACTGAACATTACCACAACAGTATCTTAAGAGAGGGGGTTCAATCTTCAACTGGCTGGCAGGAGCCGCCACTGAAGGTCACGTTTTTTTGACTAAGTTAAAGATGCCAAGTCATTATTATGAGATACTAGTCATTATTATGAGAAAGTTTCTCATTATTATGAGATACTAAGTCAATATTATGAGAAAGTTTCTCATTATTATGACTTACGGAATATTTTTTTTCTCAACAGTGGCGGAAATGGGCTTCCATAATTCTGACTTTTTTCTCACAATTCTGACTTTTTTTCTCGCAATTGCGGATTTATATCACGCAATTTTGACTTTAGAACTCTCAATTGCGAGTTTGAATCGCGCAATTCTGACATTTAAAACTCGCAATTGTGATTTTTTATTTCACAATTATGACTTTTTTCTCACAATTCTGACTTTTTTTCTCGCAATTGCGGATTTATATCACGCAATTCTGACTTTATAACTCTCAATTGCGAGTTTATATTGCGCAATTCTGACATTTAAAACTCACAATTGTGACTTTTTATCTCACAATTATGACTTTTTTCTCACAATTCTGACTTTTTTTCTTGCAATTGCGAGTTTATATCATGCAATTCTGACTTAATAACTCTCAATTGTGACTTTTTTTCTCACAATTATGACTTTTTTATCTCGCAATTGCGATTTTATATCACGCAAATCTGACTTTATAACTCTCAATTGAGAGTTCATATCACGCAATTCTGACATTTAAATCTCACAATTATGACTTTTTTCTCACAATTCTAACTTTTTTTCTTGCAATTGCGATTTTATATCACGCAAATCTGACTTAATAACTCTCAATTGTGACTTTTTATCTCACAATTATGACTTTTTTCTCACAATTCTGACTTTTTTTCTTGCAATTGCGAGTTTATATCATGCAATTCTGACTTAATAACTCTCAATTGTGACTTTTTTTCTCACAATTATGACTTTTTTATCTCGCAATTGCGATTTTATATCACGCAAATCTGACTTTATAACTCTCAATTGAGAGTTCATATCACGCAATTCTGACATTTAAAACTCGCAATTGTGACTTTTTATCTCACAATTATGACTTTTTTCTCACAATTATGACTTTTTTCTTGCAATTGCGAGTTTATATCACGCAAATCTGACTTTATAACTCTCAATTGAGACTTTTTATCTCACAATTCTGACTTTTTTCCCTCGCAATTGTGAGTTTAAATCACGCAATTCTGACTTTATAACTCTCAATTGCGAGTTTATATTGCGCAATTCTGACATTAAAAACTCGCAATTGTGACTATCTCTCAATTATGACTTTTTTCTCACAATTATGACTTTTTTATCTCGCAATTGCGATTTTATATCACGCAAATCTGACTTTATAACTCTCAATTGAGAGTTCATTTCACGCAATTCTGACATTTAAAACTCGCAATTGTGACTTTTTATCTCACAATTATGACTTTTTTCTCACAATTATGACTTTTTTTCTTGCAATTGCGAGTTTATATCACGCAATTCTGACTTAATAACTCTCGATTGTGACTTTTTATCTCACAATTCTGACCTTTTTCTCACAATTCTGACTTTTTTTCTCGCAATTGTGAGTTTAAATCACGCAATTCTGACTTTATAACTCTCAATTGCGAGTTTATATTGCGCGATTCTGACATTAAAAACTCGCAATTGTGACTATCTCTCAATTATGACTTTTTTCTCACAATTATGACTTTTTTTATCTCGCAATTGCGATTTTATATCACGCAAATCTGACTTTATAACTCTCAACTGCGAGTTTATATCGCGCAATTCTGTGAAAAAGTCAGAATTGTGAGATAAAAAGTCGCAATAACCTTATTATTTTTTTCAATTGGCGGAAACGGGCTTCCATACTGATAGGGTAAACCATCTTAACTCATAGTTTGTTTGTTTTTTTCCATAGCGCTTTTTCGACGTTGTTTTTGCGTCAAAATTATAAACATTTTGTTCAGTCAGTGCATCAAATGTAGCGGAGCGCGTGTTGGGAGGCGGAGCTCCTCGAACAGCTGGATGTTAGTGTTCAGTCCACACGGCGGGACACGAGACAGCGCTTGTAGTCCGAAAGGAGCGAGGCACCAGAATTCTTCTGAAATAGCACAGAGGAACACAGAGAGCAGCGGAAGACCCAGCCGCGGTCATTTGGACGCTTGAGGAGTAATGATAAACCCGTGGCGGTTACTAGTGATTGATGTAATCCGTTTCTGAACAGTCTGCGGGTTTAACAAAAGGTGGGAGACACGTCTGCTGTCCCCTATCACAGGGGGGAAGGTGAGATACAGTGTCCACTCTCTACACAGCTATTACACTTAAGTTAAACTGCAACTTCAATCGGCCATTTTGACTTGTTACCAAAAGGATGTTCTTCTATATGCTTTTAAAGCGACTCAAACAGTATTCAATATCAATTTACTAATATAAATACACACGAATTAGGCATGGAGCAGTATTTGCAGGCAATGAAATGTACTGTAGTTTTTACAGGTACAGAAAAGAGCATAGACAGAATCACAGATATGCACTGAGAGTTAAAAATGCGAATACAACATGCATATGAAAATAAGTGTATAAGACTAAGATGTGTGTAGAATCCACAGCTGCATTGTGTAATGGTAATCATTACAGTCATAGTAAAGATTATTTCTTTTTTTTTGTCACAGATATGATATTTGAGATAACCCTGTTTGGGGTCATGCAACAAGTATAAATGCACATTGATGAGCAGAGGGAGACAGGCTGGCGAAGGCGAAAAAAGTGGATGTTTTCAGGGGAGCAGTAGAGGATCGTGTGCCGGAGATGTCTCTGTGGATGATCTTACCCGTCAGCCTCCCAGCTCTGACCATCACTGGAATATGGGTCGTGTAAGTCCAGTTTATTTCAAATAAAACCAATAGGTATGAATAAAACCTGTGCATATGTCATATATGCTCTGCTTTCAGATTGCATAACTAGTTTGATTTTTAATTGGATGCACATCAATTTAACAGTGGGATTAGAGGGATATAGTCTCAATATGTTATGGTTTAATTGATGTAGTTGTATAGTTGTAATTGTATATTGTTTTAATAGTGTGATGCAGCCACATGTAGAATATGTTGAAGCAAATATATCACAGTTTTAGTTTGTCCTGCATTGAAATGGTTGCCTTCTCTCCTTACCAAGACACGTTCTTAAAACTTCTGGCAAGGTTCTCTTAAAATTATGAAGAAACATTCTTCTAGTAACATTCATAGATCATGTGCTCAATTTGGTCTTTAATTTTGGTCTCAAAACATTAACATAATTCGTAAAACACCCCCCCCCCCCAAATGTTTTAGTTGAATATGTTACTACTACTTGTTTCAGAAGGTTCAGAGAACATTAAAAAGTAACATTGTTTGCAAAATTATAAAACGGAATGTTCCCTTAACAAACGTTTTCATTCAAAAAGCATTCAGAGAACATTCAGAAATTGCATTGTCGAGGTAATGACAATGTTAGCAAATACATATTTTTGATAGCTGGGGAGAAGTCATGTCTCAAGGTAATTTTTTGGGACTCCTCAAAGCTGCTTTAGAAACATGCAGTTCATAATTTGTTATGGAAAGATTTATTATTTGTGCAAGGATTAAATTACAAGCCAAAAGTTACAGTCATATTCCTGAACCTGCTCTTTGGGGAGTGGGCTATACATAAAACTGCAAGCTTGCCCGTAACTGACTCGCCTGAACTTGCCTTAAAAATGCTGAAGACTTTTAGGTCATTTTTAGTAATGTTGTCATGGTACAGAAATGGCGAGAGCGGCCGTGATGTTCAGGAAGAGAGCTGTGCATGAAATGGCTTGCGATTGATAAGACTTCAAGGTAACGTTTAAGGAAATTGGGTTTTTGACTTCATGTGTGATGGACGATGTTGTAAGACTCAAGGGGTTGTGAAACACCCTTCATAAAAAGGTATGAAAGTATTTATTTGCTTGAAGGTGCAGCGCTGACATCTCATTGCTTGTCCGTGCTTCCTTCCTGTGGAATGCTTGCAGGCGCCCTGCTTCTACAGGGAGTTCAAGATCCCCCTCCTCTCCTGTAGAGCCTTGAGTTTGAAGCGACAGAAGTGATTACATAAGCCTCTGTGAGGAGAGGAGCGAGTAAAACAGAGGAGGGCAACTTAGAGCAGCATCAGCGACTTCTCATTTACTATGCCAGAGAGAGAGAGAGAATGTTTGGTTTATTCTTTCCATGACTCCTGTAGTGAAGGTCTGGGAGAAGTTCCCAATACAACATGGGCTAAACGTGTCCCGTTCCAGAGACATTTTCTTCCATTATCTATGCAAGAAAGGGCATGTTTTCATAGCTGAAAATGGAACCTCTAATTATGGCCTATAAAAGAACTGAGTTAACACAACTAACAAAGGCATGTTCTCACATCGAATTGTTTCATAATGTACATTTTTTTGTTGGTTAAACACTTTGCTGGAGGTTAGAATGTAGTCCCCAGTTACACCCCAGTGGAACGGTTGTTTGAATTATTCAGGCTACGTTGTAAAAAAAAAAAAAAAGTTTCCATTTCTAAGTTTCCAAGACAGTGTTTTTCCCTTTGAACGTTATTTCTATACTTTGAGACTGTTGTTTATGGTAACATCGCGCAGGCTTGCATAGTGCTGTTCCCTGCAACGTTGAACGCGCTGTTTATGCGAACAACACTGAGAATATTTATTCATAACAAAGGCTTTATATGTTAAAGCTTGTGTCCTTTAACAGCTGAAACTGTCAGTGCTACATCTGTGTCCTCAGTTGTACAGAACAAGCATTGTGCCTCTCTGGATGGAGATGAAACCCAATTATCCATTCAGAACAGGTCTGGACTCTGTTTTGATTGAACCTGAAGCTCGTGGGGATTCATTTCTCACACCTGCTGTGGTCGCACAGCAAAAGGTGTCTTTGTGAATGACCGGAGTACATGATGTGGAACAGAGGGGGATGGACGCTGGTGGAGTCTGCCAGCTGTTTCGGAGGTTGCTCGTTGAAATACGCAAATGATTTGATTCAAGAAGTTTAATTAAAACAAGATTTGGAAGCATTCAGCAGCCTTTATTCATAGTGCTGTCCTTTAGTAAGACAAATAAAATTAAATAATACCATTCAAACGTTTGGGGTCTGTATAATTTGAAAGAAGTTTCTCTGTTCACCAAGGCTGTATTTATTTGATTGAAAGTACAGTGTGTGTAAATGTATGTGTTTTTAAATCAAATATTTAATGTAAAAAAAGACATTACTTTGACCTGTTCTGTTACTATTCCTTTAAAGTGACATTACAAAACCGAATACAAACAGAAGTAGATAAATGTATACATCACTATTCTTACAC
Organism: Zacco platypus; assembly: GCA_038088235.1. Taxonomy (NCBI): domain Eukaryota; kingdom Metazoa; phylum Chordata; class Actinopteri; order Cypriniformes; family Xenocyprididae; genus Zacco; species Zacco platypus. The sequence continues at coordinate 6,086,094 of CM076078.1, read as the reverse complement.
AAATAGTTCTTGCTGAAAAAATAGCAACTAATTTTGCTATCGAAATGTTTAAATCATTTTCGTACATTCCAGGTTTGACTCGGAAATGAGCATATGCTAAACAATTTTAACAATGCGTCACATAATCAAAAACAATAAAAACACAATTTCATGAATATTCATGAGTTAAGCCAAGTCTTTAAATAAAGGGAAAATCGGTCATCATATTAAAATGAAAATACTGTAATCATTTACTCCAAACCTGAATGACTTACTTTCTTTTGAAGAACATAAAAGATATTTTGAGAAATGGCTTTTTTTCCACACAATGTAATTCTGTGTTCACCAAAACGGTTTCTTCAAAATATAATCTTTCATGTCCCACAGAAGAAAGAAAGTCATACAAGTTTGGAACCACTTGAGGGCGAGTGAATGATGACATGATGTTCATTTTTGGGAGAACTATCCCATTAAAAGCTTTGAAAATTGTTGTGCCCTGCTCAAAATAAAAAAAATGAAGATGTAACAAATGTTCAGCCAAAAAATTCACTCTTGAATCCTGTCACGAGTTATTTCCGAGAGCGAATCCAAATCTTATGGTGAACAGATGGGCTCTGGTATCAGAGCTGGAGCTGAGTTACTCTGTAGCCAGACAGTTCTCTGATACAGGCCTTGTGTGCCTCTCCGGGATGTTGAGAGTGACCTGGTAACAGTCTACGTGTTTATTCACAACACCAGCCAAGGCAGATGGCAGAATGTTTGTTTACCAAATGTAATTTCTCTCAGCATTGTGCTAAGTGTAGTGCAAGGCTCAGGTGATCGGTCTCGCTGTGGACACACACACACACACACACACACACACACGCACACACACACGCACACACACATTTACTAGAGATGAAAACAAACCTAATTGCTGCTTAGCCCACTCATGACCCTGCGTGCTGTCAGATGCAGTTACGTTGGACAAATGCAAATGTGTTTGTGTGTGTATGTCAACAGTGAGATCTGCATGAGAGAAAGACTGATCGAGATGGTATCCATCGGCAGGTGCCGAGTGCGTTTACCTTCCACGGAGCGCTTAATAGTCTTTTCTTGTCTCATTGTCCATTTGTAAGTTTGGACGCTTGTTTCCGCCAAGGAATAAAAGAATAAAATCGGTCATTGCAACTTTTTGTCTTAGAATTCAGACTTTTTTTCCAAGTTTATATTTTGCAATTCGAACTTGCCTTTAACAGCTTTATATCGAGTTTATATCTCACAATTGTGAAAAATTAAGTCAAAATTGCAAGTTTGACTTTTTATATCATAATTCGGATTTTAGAACTTGCAGTTGCGACTTTTACTCTCACAGTTGCGAGAAATAAAGTCAGAATTATGAGTTTATATCACAGTTGTGAGAAATAAAGACATAAACATATAGTTATAAACTTGCAATTGAGAGATTAAAAAGTCAGAATAACTCAAAATTATGACTTTTTGTTCACGGAATGTGAGATAAAAAATGTGCAATTGCGAGATATAACCTTCTGATAAAAACGGTCAGATTTATGAAATTAAAAATCACTATTACCTTTTTTTTATTATTCTGTGGTGGAATCAAGTTTCTAGAGTAAGCAACTTTTGCTTGCTTGGAAATTCTCTTTCATCAGATTCTATAAAAGTCAGTAGGCAAACGTTTACTTTGACTGTTATCTGATGGTCCTGTGTTCATTGACATCTTATGAGGGTCAGTGTGACGGATCAGGAGTGTGCTGACCTCGTTGCATCAGTGTGAGCAAAGAATGACATATAATGTCAGGATAAGCTGAAAATATGCAGGTTGGTTGAAATTTCCAGAGCTCTCCGGTTGACGGTTCTATGCTAACAGAAAGTCACGTCAAAAGGGCATGCACTTCTGATTTTATCAGTGAATACACAGGTTGTTGTGGTGGTGTTAGCTCCTTTCTTTCTGTCCATAAGCATAAAGTCACTTTTATAAGTTTCAGCCCTTAAAGCCTTAGGCCACTACTGCTTCTCTCTGCTTGATTTCAGACACCAGTGCTCTTGTTATATTGCTCTTGTGATCGGCTTTGAAACCGATTTTATTTTGACATGATCATGGCTGCATGATTCTTTTAAGACATGATGTTTTTATTACGAATTGTTTGTGTCCATTTTGTTTAGATGGTGTTTACTGTGAAGTGCAACAGTAACGCTTTACAAAAAGGTTTCATTTGTTTTCATTAGTTTGCAAATGCTGTAAATTTATATTGCTTATTGTTAATTCATGTTAGTTAATGCATTAAAGGGATAGTTCACCCAAAAATGAATATTCTGTCATCGTTTACTCACCCTCAAGTTGTTCCAAACCTTCTGCTGAACACAATAGAAGATTTTTTTGAAGAATATTGGTAACCAAACAGTTGATGGGCTCCATATTATGGAAGTCAATGGGCCGGTTTGGTTACCAATGTTCTTAAAAATCTTCTTTTGTGCTCAGCAGAAGAAAGAAAGTCATACAGGTTTGGAACTTAAAAACTGAACTTAAAATTTTAGGGTGAGTAAATGATGACAGAATTTTCATTTTTGGGTGAACTATCCCTTTAACAAATATTAACAAATGAGACATTTGTGTTACTGGTACAATAATATAGGATCAAAAATTCACTTTTCACAATTCATTTTAAACAAGACGGGGCAAGTAAATATGAAAAACTCTCTTTATTCTGGTTTGCACTGATTATATTATGTTTCTAATGTACCATAATTTCTGTTTTTCCAGGTATGCCATGGCCTTGTATAACCAGCATGTTTGTCCTGTGGACAACTGGTAAGAAGTCTTTTTTTAAACTAAATATCATCGTGTCCATTTTTTAAAATTATATATTTGTTTTTTAGTTTTAAGATTATATTATGCTATGATATTTTTAAATTGTATATTTAATTCAATATATATACTTTTATTATTAAATAATTTAAAATGTACAATAATATACTTTAATTAATGTACATAAAATGTAAACTATAAAAGTTAAGAAATCTAAATGTATTAATAAATGTACTAAGTATATGTATTACATTTTTGTTAGAGTGTATATACATACATATATATATATATATATATATATATATATATATATATATATGTCTTTTTAAAATGCACACATCTGAGAGAGACCTCCTGGCATTGTGTCTCATACACTTCTTCTGCGTCATCTGCTGTAATGAGTAATGTATTTGAAATGAGATGTTGAACAAGTGTCCAAATCCTTTCTTATTAACTTTATATGACTCAAGGATGTCCCAGCCAGTGAAAACTTGAACCCTGCGGTTAACTTTTGTTTCAAACCATGAGAGCTTTTAGTCAAACATTAGCATATTGATTATAGTGGTGTCTAGGTAACTTAAATGCTAGCGCTGCTGTTGGGCTTTGGGAGGTGGCACACTGTACCTTAATTATTTAAAACAGAAACAATGGCATCTGTGTGTGGGTCCATGTGCAGAGGAGGTCCGAGAGGATTATTCATTAATGCGACTCGTGAATGAAAATAGCAATAATATGACATGTGAATGGAATTAATGTAAGAATAAAACTTACTGTCTCAGAATGTCAATGAAAAATGTGTACTTTATGTTTAGATGTCATGCGTAGAGCAAATAAAACATTTATTTTGCTAATAGTGGACCGTGGAGCTGAAGCTGATCAAATTTGGTGTGTTTAATGAAAGGCTACTTTTACCTTTTTAGGTGCTTTGCATTCGTGGGTCATTTTTACACTCTGAAAAACAACAGTGGTCTTTCAGTTTTTTGTCCTCCTGGTGGGAGGAGCATTAGCCCTGTAGCACGGGATGTGTTTGCTTTAGTAATGAAGTGTAGCCACGTTATGTTTGCCTTGAGTTCTGCATGGTGTAGTATGAATCGAAGTTATGGCGGCTGTCAAAACACGTATATATTGGAAGTGAGTTGTAACTCTGTTCATATTATACAGTGTACAGTAGGAACGTGCAACTTGTCCAAACTCGCAAACAGATGCATCTTTCCTAATATACTCAGATATGTCTGATTATTATTTATAGCAAGTGAGCAAGATCTTAAAAACACCCACAAAATCATGTATGTGACTGTTTATTTGTTTGCTTACAGGATGTATAACCAGTCATGTGAGGTGGATCTGCCAATGCAGAGGGGATCAACCTTATGCTGTACTCTGGACAATGTTCCTCTCATAAGGTCCGTATGAAGTATCAGTAAGAAAACAACTGGTAACGGGGATGTAGATCTGACCTTAAATATGATTTAGCGACATATCTTTTGTAGTTGTATTGCATTTGTATATTCAATATATTTTCATGCAATAACAGAGTTGCTTGAGCTTTACAACACTACAATTTGTGAAACATTGGTTATTATGGAGATTATTTACATGGCATGCTGCAAGCCTCCCTGTCATGCTATAGAAATACGCTCTGCGTATCCTTGACGACCGTGTAAACAATAACATGGAGACTGAGCCGCAATCTTTGCTAGCTTTGTTGTCATTTTTAGCAGCCATTGTGCAGTTAAACTGTTTTTTTATGAACGGTCATGTGACATGCCTTTCGGTCGTGTAGTGTGGATTGTTTCTGAAACGCCATTTTAAAAGGAAAACGCACTAGTGTAAATGGGGCCTAATAGTTACCAAAAATAAGAAATTCATTTCTAATGCTTTAAAATAAAAAACTAAAATGAATTCCGAAGTGCACCTTATTCCCGGGAAGTGCCCCTGCAGCCTGCCTCCATACCTGAAGCAGTGGTCTGTGTCAGCACATTCTTCATTCCACGACTCCTTCCTTTCCTCTGCACGCGTCTCTTGTTTTTCTCTCGTGTGTCGTTTCTATTTTCCTCCATCTAAAGACTGAGACGGAAACAGGAATCTAGAAACATTGTTATGTGTGACCTACACTAAACCTTTATCAAGTGGCTTCAGTTAAAACCATATTGACAGAAATGACAAGAACGTTGAGATGGTTTAGCTAAAACATCTTGTTCATTTGTTTGACTTTTATAGGAATTTTCTCATCAAAGGGAAGTCTGACAATGCATATATTGTGGGTTCTGGAATAACTTGTATCCCACAATAACTTGTATCCCCCTTTGACCTGAGCTGTTCAATAGACCGTCTGTCTCCAGTGCCTTCGGAGCTGTGTGGTTTATGGAGTATGCGAACTTGAGTTATATGTGAAGTGCCTTTGGGTGTGTCCATGATCTGCATTTCCATGACCAGCAGTTTGTGTGATCATGTGTGTGTGTGTGTGTGTGTGGGTTTATTTTGACTGCTATACGCCATAGTCTGCGGTTCAGCCCAGAGGTGTTCTGAAGTGGGTGAAAGGTCAAATCCACACACACTCACTAAACCTTGGAACTGCATACTCATGTCTAGCTTATCATTATAGAGCTCAACACCTCAGTGATGTATTTATAGAAAGCATTGCTATATGTAATCCAGTCGAGGCTCATTTGGCAGAGAATTGGTTGAGGGTAGTTGAGTTTGCTTCAGGGGATTTTTAGAAATTTCGGAACTTTTAAGGAGAACATCACATTTGGTCTTTTAGTTGGTTTTTCTGTCATCATTAACCCACTCTCATGTTGTTTCAAAACAGTTTTACTTTCTTTCTTCGATGTAACAAAAGAATATTTTGAAGACCCTCCATACAATGACTGATTGTTAAGCTCCAAAAACGAATCTTCATTATATTTTGATATGTTCCTCACACTGAGCTATCGTATGGCTTCAAAAGACTTGCGATAAAGTGCGATGAATCACATTTATGAGACCATTATGATGCTTTTTTGTCATTTTTGAAGCTTTTGAACTTTTTCAATTTGGAAAAGACCTGTGTGAAGATTCTTCAATTAAAGAAAGGAAATAATACAGGTTTAGAAAGACAAGAAGGTTTTTAAATGATGACAGAATTTAATTTTTTCATTCAAGTATCTCTTTAAAGCAATTAATCCAATGAGATGTTTGAAAGTTGGTAGCCGGCCATCCTCAGCACTTTTTGCTTGACTTTAAATTTTAGGTTTGTTTACTCCATACTGTATATTTACAGCTGCAAAAGCTTCATACCATGGTGACATGTTATATAAAGCTGAAACGGTGTTCAGTAATGATTACCTGTGTGTTTAGGAGGAAGATTTCCTTTCATGGTGAGACGCTTACACAGTCTTTTATCGGTGGAGGCTCTATCTTTGCTTATCTTTTATCTTTTCCCATGCAGTGTGACAGCTGTGTGAGAATAGCTGAGGGTCCTCAAGTCCTCTTCTAGCTCCATCCCTCCTTTTCCCAATAATCCGCATCTGCCAGTGTGCTCCCAAGAGCCAGACAGGCCTATTTTGGTCAACTGCCAATGGGAGTTCATCCCTCAGGACCCTTTGCTTTGGAATGTGCATCTATGTATGTGTGTTTATTCATGTGGTGAGAACCATGGGCATCTAACCTCTGCTCTGATGTTCTGATCTGCAGTAAATGCGGCACACTTCCTCCAGAGAGCTGCTTCTTCAGTCTCATCTGTAGCACTGGATCCTTTATGGGTGAGTTTACAATGTGCATTCTCCCACTTACAGTACTGTTGGAAAGTTCGGGGTCTGTGAGATTTTTTTTAAAAAACAAAACAGTAAAGTAAAGTTCACATTACTTTACTTTAACTTAAAAAATTCTATTTTAACATATTTTAAAGTGTAATTTATTCCTGTCATGTCTCCAGTCTTCAGTGTCTCATTGTCCTTCAGAAATCATTCTAATATGCCGATTTGGTGTTTAAGAAACAGTTCTTATTAGTATCAATGTTGAAAACCGTTGTGCTGCTTAAAATTTTTGTTGAAACAGTGGTGCATTTTTTTTCATAATTACTTCATGAATAGAAAGTTGAAAAGAGCAACATTTGTTTTAAACTGATTTTTTTTTGTAACATTGTGTAAATAGGGCTGCACGATGTATCGTTTTAGCATCGATATTGCGATGTGAGCATCCGCGATGGTCACATGCCAGGAAGTGTGATGTCTAGCATAAGCATATAGGGATCATTAATCCATACAGACCAGACACCACAGTTCAAAACGCACGTGATTCTCGGATTAATTGCAAAGTTTAACCATCAGAGATCAAAAGTTAGCATTTTCAAGTTTTAGGCCCTGTCAGTTGTACGTGCTGTTTTCTGCGTGAATTCCATTCACTTCAGCATCCGTTTATGCTTGAATGGACACATACACTCAAAATAATGTCAAAATGTCCGTGTCTGCGAGTATCGTTGTGAACACAGTTGTTTATGGCTTAGGTAACACAAACAAAGAAAACGGATTATATTGTATTCACACATTCGGTCTTAAAGTGACAGCAGGCTAATATTCTTGCTGCTTTCTGTGTCATGAATGTTATCAAATAACAAAATACAAAGAGAAAATCAGCTTCAACACAGATTAATTATATTCAATTTATACAGTGCTGTGTAATTACATTTTGATTATTCATTTTTTGTACCTGAATACTGACCTGAAAAATATAAAGCCCCACTTATTTCATTTAAATCACCCCAATCTTTCTAGAATTTTTTTTTTTCAATAATCTGGTGAATTTATTTCCTATATTGCACAAAAACTAAATATTGCTATGTCAGTTTTTTCCAATATCGTGCCTAGCTGTAAATGTCTTTTCTGTCAATTTGAGCGTTCTTGCTGTATAAAAGTATTAATTTCTTTAAAAAAAAATACTGACCCCAGACATTTGAACATCAATGTACATTCTATTAATTTTAATGTTTAAATGTTTTCATTTAATTTCGAACAATGGCTGTGAAAAATCCTTGGCTTCTTAAAATTTAAGCATTTCATTTTTCATCATTTAGCAGACGCTTTTATCCAAAACGACTTACAAGGGGAGCAGTTAGGGGTTAGGTGCCTTGCCCAAGGGCACTTTAGTCATGGAATCGAAGGTGGAGAGAGTGCTGTTTATTCACAGTCCCCACTTTCAATTCCTGCCGGCGTTGGAATCGAACCGGCAACCTTCAGATTACAAGCCCGACTCCCTCACCACTCCCTCACCACTAGGCCATGACTACCCCATAAGCAAGTTTTAAAAACTCACCTAGCGCCACCCTAAAACTTGCAGTGTCGGGCTGATTGGGATGCTCAAACATAGAGAGGAGTTTACATTTTTCAGGAAAATCAACCTGCAGATAACTATCTTACTGTATAGTTTTCTCTGCATTTTAAGCTGGAATAGGAGAAAAGTTTAAATTTGCAAATTGCACACTTCGCTTTTAAGCTTCAACTTCCTTTTCCCCTCCTATTTACAGCATTCCTGAACTTCATTTTGATTTCGGAACTTCAGATCAATCTGTTGTTCACTCTCCAGTAAATGATTCCCATCTGTAGCACAATGATTCACTGTCTGGGTAGCAATTAGCTCAGGAAACCACAGGCTTAGTGTTTGCGATTGTGTAATATCACTGCCACTGTTTGACGCACTATAACTATATATATAACTATCTTTAATATTACGGATGTGTTTATATTCGCTGATGTCAGATTTTTAGGGGAAGACATTATCGTCTAAATCTGACGATACCCACTGCTCATTCTCTAAACTTGCCTGGAAAAGCTTTGAGTGTCACTTTGATATTTCACAACTCAAAAAAAGCTGGGTGGATGTGTGCGTTCAAGCATTTATAAAACTGAACGGTCGATGCAGTCACAGCACATTACCGAACGTTGTCATCAGACTCCGAGTGAGTTGCTGAGGATGAATCATCATCAGAAATTATCTGAATTGATTTCGAATCACATCACAGCAAAAACAACGACCTGAGGGGCTATTTCAAAGCAGACAAACAAGAACCTAAAATACAAATGTTAATAGCTATCATTTTGATATTTCAGCTTTATCGAATTACAAACGTCTTATTTTTTAAAAAGAACCGGTGAGTCATATCCATAAGTCTTGCTCGTGGCGCTCCCTGAACATAAATTCAGCTGTATCATCTGTGACCAATGCTGTACTCCTTGCAGATACTGTTGGCAACTATACAGCAGGTCTGTGAAAAGAGAGAATAATTGGTTCAGCGTGACCTCTGACCCGAGCGTCTGGGCCTGGTGATGGTGGCCATGCTGAGAGCTGAAGGGCTGTATTGTTGTGTTCAGTCCTCCACCCTGTGTAACTATAAGTGAGAGTGTTCTCCTGCTGGGAGACTCGGCCTCTGCCTGTTTGCACAAGGAAATTATCGTTGTTCATCCAACAATACAAGAAAGTTTCGTTTTGAATTCTTTTTTGAAAGTGTCTTGTATAACACGCATGCTACGTGATTTGTTGCATCACCGTTCCAGGACAATAGGATCTTAATACAGTCGTTTACACTAAAAAAGTTATAAAACTCGTTGCACACTTCCCCGAAAAACTGCACGCTCACCATCAGTTACACGAGCTGCATTGTTTCCTCGTGGCTTATATAATACTCCGTGTTCCTGAATCTGAGCTTTCAAGTGCTCTTTTTGAAGTCAGCATGGCACTAGAGGAAACATCTCTCAGCAGTGAAGCGCTCTAACTGAGGGGAAACAGGGTGGAGAGAGTTCGCAGCAGGAACTGACCGAAGCTAGTTTAGGCTCGAGAGGACCTTGTGACAGGGCAGTTGTTTACTTTTATCTCCTGTTTTTTGTTCTCTTGAGGGAATGCTGCTGCAAAGTGAAAACCTGTGATCCATAAATACACAGGTGTCGTCTCGCTAATGTGTTTGGGCCGCGGTATTTCCGCCACATTTCACCCCTTACAAACTGGAACCTTCTCTGCGAATACACAGAAATTAGGGGAGGGTGCGTGACTGAGATACTGAATGAATGCTGATTTAAAGTCTTTATGCCATCCTTATACAATATTGCTCACAAGCTATAGTAATTATAGTAATCTTTGTGCACATGAAGGGGTTTCCTTGGACTCTCGGTGGTTAAGTCTCTGTGCTGTGAGACTTTTGAAACAGCGTTGTTATTGTCAACTAAAACTATTAACAATCAAAAAGAACAAAATTGTGTGTATATATATATATATATATATATATATATATATATACACACACACACACACACACACAGTTTTTTTCTTTTATCATATATAATATATATATGATAAAAGAAAAATATATATATTTTTAATATATATATATTTATATTAAAATATAATATAATAAATATATATGATATTTTTTCATATATAATATAATATAATTAATATTTAATATATATATTTTATTATTAGTAGTAGTAATTTCATAATCTGCTTTTGTGATTTGTCTTAATATTTTTATGTAACTTTAAAAAAATATATAAATATGTATATTTATATAAATATATATTTAAACCAAATAAAAATATAAAAAAATGACAATCACTTAATGAAATTACTAAAACTTAAACTAAAATTTACAATAAAACTGAAAATATAAAATTAAAAGCTAATTTAAAATATTTATAAATACTGTAATTGTATATAAATAATACGAAAATAACACTGATTGGAAAAACAGGGAGAGGAACCCTTAATAAATTGTAATTAAAAGAAATTAATTCAAAGATCTGTCTATCTCTCTCTCTGCAAACATTCAAATTTCAAGGCTTTTTTCATTTCATTTTTTCTTTTTCCATTCAAAGTTTGGCTTTACAAACTTTACTTTTCTAAATTATTTATACAATTTTTGGTAACACTTTACAAAAAGGTCTCATTTGTTAACATTAGTTCATGTATTAACTAATGTGAACAAACAATGAGCAATATATTTGTTACAGTATTTATTAATCTCAACAATCTTTATTAATCTCTATTAATGTTAATAAAAAATGCTGTCGTACATTGTTCATGTTAGTTCACAGTGCAATAACTAATGTTTACAAATACAACTTTTGATTTTAATAATGTTAAAATTATAATAAATATTGACTAAGATTAATAAATGCTATAGAAGTATTGTTCATTGTTAGTTCATGTTAACTAAAGTTGTTAACTAATGAAACATTACTCTAAAGTGTTACCATTGTTTTAATTTCAATTAAATTTAATTTCATTAAATTCTGCATTGCTCAATTCAAATTCAATTCACTTTTGAATAGTGCACAACCTTTGCAAGCACCCTGTCAGGGCGAACTCCAAAATCCGTAGTTTAAGAGAGGCACATTTTCAGGTTAAAGATTGCCGTTAATGTAGAGTGAGTTTGATAGGGGTTGAACATAGTCTGTCTGTGTGGTGGTAGTTACATGGGAGAAATAATAATTGCACATGCCCAATGGACACCATGTGTTTCTGAGTCCCCAGTCTTGTGTACTACATTCTCAGACCAAGAGCGTATTCCCAGGAAACAGTGCTTACAAACACACCTACGCACAAACATATACAAACGCAGGCAGTTGGAAAGACCTTTTTCTGACCTTTTGTGGGCTTTCGTTACGCCCTGCATTTAGGGAATCTGGGGTTGTTCAGAGCACAAGAAGTTAAAGTCAGCAGTAAGCAGGTATATTTAGCCTTTTGCAGATCGCTGTGTATGCTGAATTCCCATTGTTTCCTGTGCCCGTATCAACTGAGGGCCCATTCACGAGGGAAATGGCATCAGTAGATGCTTGGGAAGGAACACTGCAGCTGACAGTCTAGTCTAATGCCGTAAACAACCATTACGGTCCACATTTTCTGTTGCTGTTGTGCCGTTTCAGCTGGATTTTATTAAACCGAGTTAATTTCCTTTGCCTACAGACATGTCGTTTGTTTTTCCATGCTCGTAACTTCGCCATGCTTTATCGAACAGTTGCTACCACAAAAGTTACATATAGCCTCTTGTATGTAAAATTTGGTTCTTACTAAAAAAAAATAGACCAGCATGGATAGTTATCATGTTGTGTTTTGGATGCTGGTCCTCAGTGGATTCTTGATATAGCTTAACCGGCAAGATTTTCTTGATCAGCAACATGGCTATAGTGGTTTATAGTGGCTTGAAAATTCACGCTGGTCCTTCCTGCCGCGTTTCTGTACTTTTGGTTAATGTGTGATGATAGCCGTAATGTAACGAACAATCTGGTAGGTGGATTGAGCTGAAAAAGGAGGGGTGGTTTATTGCCCCCCACCCACACACCCAATGCTTTGCCACTCTAAGGGGTCACATCTGCCCCAGTCAGTTTTCATTAAGCATTAACCCAGCAGTAAAACAATTGAGCAGACTGCATCAGCTTGATTTATGATCCCACCACGAAGCCCCTCTTTTATTCACTCTCTTCCCATCTTTCCACGTCGCCTGCCTCTTTAGACTTTCCAGGAAAACAATGAATATTTTATTGACCAAAAAAAGAATACTGGAACTGGTTGTTTTGTCAAAGTGGGTCTGACTCAGTTGACCAGAGGCCAGCTGGAGACGAGCAAAGAGGCTATTCTGCTTCTCTCATTTGTTAGGTCACACTAACATAAGATAATGTACTGTATGTCATCAAGACCTACCTCCATCTGATAAAACAACCTAAGATGAGCAAATTAACTTGTTCCAGAGCTTCAAATGGTGGTTAAAGCTGAATTTTGAATTCTTTTTGAATATGCGGGTAAATGTGCCAGCCTTCGAAAGTCTGGGGAAATAAAATTGGTGATAAGTGACAGTTTCTAACGTTTCCATTTCAAACAAATGCGGTTATTTTGAACTTTCTATTCGTCGAAGAAACCTGAAAAAGCATGACTGTAAATTTTAAGCAGCACAATCAGCATATTAAATGGTTTATGAAGGATCATGTGACACTGAAGACTGGAGTAATGATGCTGAAAACTCAGCTTTGCTTGACAGGAATAAATTTATTTAAAATATATTAAAATAGAAAATAGTTATTTTAATTTGTAATATTTCACAATATTACTGTGTATTTTTGATCAATTGAATGCAGCCTTTGTGAGCATAAGAATTTATATAAAAGTTGTAATATATTATTCTAATATATATTGGCTATATTCAGCATCACAGTGATCCTATTGAGGACAAGAGGTTTAAAGAATGGATTCATTATTTCGCTGTTTTTTTTTGTTATTATGATATCTGGATTATTTAGCTATTTTTATGCACATATTTTAAAATAAAAAGAGCCAGCTAGTCTCTCTGTGAAAGTGCATACTGTGTCATAAAAACGTGAACATGTTGTTGTTTTGCATTTTAGTGGCTTATGAATTGAATATTTGACGTATGTATGACTACTTAAGAGTTCTGGAGGAAAAAAAAATAGATTTACCTCAGATATCATCCTAGATAAACCTCAGTGGAATATTTTTAGTGGTGAAAAGTTGAAGATGAGGGCAAGTCACAACAGATGTTTTTTTTTTTTAGTAGATTGTTTTGGATTGCATACATCACTTATATCAGCGAGGGGCTGACTATCTTTATTACATTTACACTGAAGTACCTTTTATAAAGCTACCTTTTACTCAACAAAGCCATTTTCACTCTCATTTGTCTGTGTATAACATGTATACCTTGAATGAACTTTGGTGTCTGCCAAAAATGAACATAAATATGAACTCTTACTTTAGAAATCTTAACATTGCATAGATGGCAGAAACTGTTCACATTGTTGAAGCTTTTGCCATTAGGGAAAAAAAAGAGAAGAGTTTTATGCATTTAGTGTCTTTAAATGTAAGTTTTAATTGTCATTGCAACATTTTAATGGTGGTATTTCTTTATAAAATAACAGATTTTTTCTCTCACTTTGTCTCTTCCCACTCTCAGTGATGGTGATTGTGTTACTACGCTATGCCCATGTGATAGAGAAACACCAGAACTGTGTGTTAAATACAGCAAGTCTTTCCACTGGATGGATCTGTGCTGCAGGACTCATCATGGTCGGCAACTTCCAGGTACAGCTTACATAAACTGTGCTGTTTCACTTGTTTTTAAACAGCAGCCCAGTTTTCTCCAGGGTCGGTTTGAACATATGACGGCAGAAGAGGAAATATTTTAAGGTCATGAGAAACATAAATTCAGTTCAGCGTGTCCAAACCATGGTGCATGCTTATGTTTGTGTTTGTGAGTGTATCTAAGCGTGCAGTTGAGTGTATGTATATCAGACTGTTTGGATGAGTGTTTTCTGTTAAGTATTTCTTGCGAATACCTGTGCCATCCATGCATGAGTGATACTTTACTCCCGTTCTACCTTGCGTCCTCCTCCACAGTGTTTAGATGAAAGGCAGACTCCATAAACCCTCTCATGTGGAGCCACAAGCTCCTCCGAGCCCTGTGAAACCAACATCCTTTACCTTTATTCATGAATCGGTGTGAGCCCTTGGCGACAGCGTCTTTGCAGGTTGATATGTTTGGACGTTTGGCCGAGTGCCCAGACTGCTAGCGATGTGGGGAGGTCGGCCAATGGGGGCATCGCAGGTTTTTATGGGCTGGTTGCCATAGAGAAAGAGGGGGGGGGGGGCAAACCTTTCTCCTGATAATATAAGAACCCAGATCTTAACTACGTACTCCATCAGAAGCAATGCATAACCTCTTGTGTGTGTGTGCAGGAGAGAGCACAGGTTCAGGCTTGTTTGTCCATCCCTCACTGAAGCACTCTGTATTAATGTCTTATTAACTTTCATAGGCAGGTGTTATAAAAGAAGCATAAACCTTCGTCCTCGTGACATTTTAAACTCAATTCATCTTATCAGCAATTTTGTTCTGCTCTCCTTGCATATTTGAAATGTTTTTAAATCAAGCAAAGCTACTCCCTTGCATTTCTTTAAGCTTAGCCAGCTATCTGGCCATTGAAACGTTTTTGTTTATGTCCTGAAAATTGTCATCATTTGCTCACCCTCATGTTGATCCAAACCCATAAGACTTTTAGTTCCAGTGCAAGCGAATGACTCCGGAAATTACAAATGTCCACTCCTGCTTGTACTATAATAAGGTGGATGTAATAACCAGATTTAATTTGGACATTTATTTACATATAAACACTGGTCAACACACAGATACAGTAGAGCACATCAAATATGATAAATGGAAGCTCAAAGTTGCTTGATGCGCAATTATTGGTTCTTGTGGAAGCTCAATCATGCTTAAACAGCTTGATTACTTTTACGATCCCTTCATAAACTTTTTGTAGCATCAAAGTTTTGGTTGTGTGGACTGAAATCTCTCAGGTTTCATTAAAAATATTTGTGTTTCAAAGATGAACGAAAAAATTGGTTTGGAATGACATGAGTGTAACTGATAATGTAATTTTCATTTTTGTTCTCTTAAACCAGTTCAACTTAACCAAAAAGAACATGATATCTGAGAAGCATCTCCAGCATAAACCTGCCTGGAGCTTCATGGAAATTCATGGTCTAACCAAGTATTTTCAGGAGGAAACATAGCTTTAATGCCTCACATTAAGCCATTATGATGATACGAGGACCACCCGTGCTGTGTGGAGCTAGAATGTGTACTGAGCAGAGAGATCCATGTTTGGGTCGCACATGTGAGGTCTGCAGCCCATTAGGTCACGTTTGCCAGGCCCCTCCCCACCCGGTTCTGCTGTTTTCCTCCATTTGTAGTCTGGAGTTGGTCACAAAAAAAAAAAAAAAAAACAGCAGTCTGCTCCTGACTCCCCTCCCTTCTCTGTTTGTGTAAGGAAAATGTGTATGGAATGATCCTGCCTACCACACTGTGCTCCAGTCAGGCCTTCATTAAGATGAGCTGAAATGTTACAGAGATGCTGTTTGCCAAATAAAACACCCTTGATTTCAGAGGAGTTAGAGCTGTTGACTTGTTTTTAACAAGAGGAAGAAATCAAAATGAGAGTTTTGTCTTGAGGTCATTAAGTTTTGTAATGCATTTGAAAGTAGTTTCTTATGCTCACCAAGGCTGCATTTATTTGCTCAAAAATACAGTAAAATGGTAATATTGTGAAATATTGATACAATTTAAAATAACTGTTTTCTGTTTTAATATATTTTAAAATTTAATTTACTCATGTGATGGTAAAGCTGAATTTTCAGCATCATTTCTCCAGTCTTCAGTGTCACATGATCCTTCAGAAATCATTCTAAGATGCTGATTTGCTGCTCAACGAACATTTCCGATTACCATTGTTGAAAACAGATATTTTTGTGGAAACCATGATACATTTTTCCAGGATTCTTTGATGAATGTAAACCTTTCTAGAACTGGAAAAGAACAGTATGGCGCCCCGCACAAGACTTGCAAGAAAAAAAACTAAATTGTGCGCACGATTTACGATTTCGTTCCATCAATTTATAAATCATGCGTACGATTTACAAATTGAGGGAATGAAATAGTAAATCGTGTGCATGATTTAGTAAATCAAGAGAACGAATTAGTAAACCGTGTGCACGATTTAGCCTACTGTTTTTTTTTTTTCTTGCATGTCATGTCCGGGTCTCCATAGAACAGCATTTATTTGAAACAGAATTCTTTTCTAACATGATAAATGTGTTAACTGTCACTTTTGATCAATGTAATGCATCCTTGTTGAATAAAAGTATTAATTTCTTTAAAAAAAAAAAAAAAAGACCTTTATGGCCCCAAACTTTCGAACAGTGGGGTTCCTTTTAAAATTTTAAAATGTATAGTCTTTCTCTTTTTGGAAAAACAGACCAAAAATAATGATGACTCATCCTGCACTACACTCTAGCATCTCTCTAGCAAATCATGGTTCAAGGCTGTGATGTAACTAAAGTCTTTATTTTTTTAAGGGACAAACCCTCCAAAATGTCCTGCTTCTAGTTTCAGTAAGAAATATGTCAACACAGGAAAGAACACTGCACTCCTAAAGTGACTTTATGGTGTCTAAAAGTCGTATTTGCAATTGATTGTACTTCCTTAATGTGAAATATTTCCAAGTGAATGGAATATTTAGTAAGAAAAATGTGTAGTATGGGACTTAGGGATTTTATCCATCGGAAATTGATTGGATTGTGAAACGGAACCAGGCGCTTAAAGGGAAGAAGTTGAAAGATTACAGGGCTTGGTATCTTTGACAAAAAAGGACAGTTGAAAATCTAGACGTACTTGTTCCATTCCCATCAACAGCGTTCAATGCGTCATATTTTCTTTTGAAAAGAAAAAGGAATTGCTCCATCCTTCATACTTTCCCCCACATTTATAGTTAACCTTACTTTCATTTTAGAGAGTCATGTGCACCATGTGTTGTTTGTACAGAGTGCAGAGCTTTTCATCAATTTAGTGCATTCTTGTTAATTAAAAGTATTAATTTCTTCACAAATATATAACTTACTGGTCCCAACTGTTTTCTTTCGGAAAAAACAGACCAAAAATATTGATATTTACAATATTACTACACTCTGGCATCTCTTTAGCAAATCATGGTTCATGGCTGTATTTTAAGGCACAAACCCTGTGAAGTGTCCTCCTTCTAGTTTCAGTAGGAAATATGTCAACACAGAAAAGACTTCATGGTGTCTTCAAAAGTCGTGAAGTGGTATTTGTTAGTGATTTTACTTCCTTGATGTGAAATATTTCCAAGTTGAACAAGAAAAACGTGTAGTATGGGACTTTGTGATTTTGTCCGTCAGAAATTGGATTATACCAAAATAGGCATTTTTGTTTGGAAAGAAAAAGGCATTGCTTCATCCTTCCTGTTTTCTATGAAATGAAAGTAAGGTTACTGGAAATGTGGATGAATGAGTCACGGTGCACCATGTGGTGTGTGTACGGAGTACAGAGCTACCATGATCTGACAGGCAGGAGAGGCGGGAATGAGCACGTGGCCCGAATGCCACATCTGCACCTCATCAGCAGGCCTGCCTGCCCTTCTGGAGCTTTCCACCGCTGCGGTGTAGGATGACAAGGGCGCCAGCAGACTCCAATTATTACCATCAGAAAAAAGGGAAGTCACGTTATGTAACTCTGGCTGCGCTGTTTCAGTTTCCCAGATTTGATAGAACTTGATTGTCCTGATGGTCTTGGAATTCAAGTTTGGGAATGATATGGTGTGTTTCCACAGAACTAGACTGCAAAGAACAAAGCTTATTGGACTGTGTCCTGTTTTGATAGGTACAGGTGTGCGGCCACCCTGTTCCAGCAAACCTGTCCGAGCTTGCTGAAAGAGCTGTGCTTCTTAGCTGCCTTGTATTTCTTAATAAGCTCAAGCCCTATTCAGATGAGTCTGAGTTTTAATCTTGTCCAAATTGAAGGTTTTTCACGCATAACCATGGTAAAAAAATTAGCTAGAGTTTTTAGGGGTCTACTGAGAAATCAAGTTCCATTTAAACGGGAATGTCTGTGATTTGCAGTATATTATTTTTCCACAACGCCTCCCCTCGTTTATTTTGACCTTTGTTGAATTATGTAACTAAAACGAATTTTTTTAGTTGCACCGCCTGGCACGCCTGGCACACCTGTCAACGTTCTGGGTAAAATAATACTTGGTGGTACTTTTGGCAGCCTAATCTCCTGAAGAATCCAGCATTGCTGAGGCCTGTTGCGTGAAGCTAGTTGAACAACTTTCAGAGTAGGTTTAGGGTTGAAAAAACCATACAAATCCAACCTGGTTTAGATCAGGTTCACAACGCTCAGTGTAAACGTCTATTAAGGGTTTGATCCTGAGTTTGTGATTAAAGTGTGACACATGCAGCGAACAGCCACTCACACGGAAAGAGAGTGTCCGTTTGATTCGCTTCTCGTGAGAGAGTCGGCCAATTCACTTCTCTATTGAATATTAAGAGATCGTTATGAAAAATATCGTGAATTTAAATGGATTTATCGAGCAGGAATAAACTCGTGCTGCTGCGAATGTTTTGAGAAGGTAGCTGAAAGAAAATATCTGTCTATATCAATGTAAATGAATCAACTGAATCTAAATCATCTATAAATAGGTTCACTGATTTATATTTATATTAATTTAAGTTCAAAGTTTAATATTAATTGTCAATCAATATAATAAATATATTAATATCTGAATTATACATAATTATAATGCACATAATATAAATTAGCAGCAAAAAATTTGCACTTTAAACTTTTTTCACTATAAACTGCTTTAATTTGGACTGAGAGATGCAGGGGGAGCGGCTATATTCCATCAGATATGTCACTTTGCTCACAGATGATTGGTTGATTTTTGGTTTGTGATCTCTAACCCAGAATAAAACCTGTTCTGGAGCAAGTTAGCTGTGTAGTGCAAGCAGGGTTGGGGAGTAACGAAATACAAGTAACTTAGTTACGTATTTAAAATACAAAATTTGAGTAACTGTATTTCATTACAGTTGCATTTTAAATGGGTGGTAATCAGATTACAGTTACATCTGAAAAGTATTTTAGATTACCAAAGTGATTACTTTAAATTTTAATGTCATTTAAACAGCAATTGGTGATTCTCTGACTCTGACCGTCTGAAAAAGTGGAGTTAAGTTTCATGTTTTCGACTGTTTTCATGTTTTGTGATAGTTGTTTGTGAGTCATTTTATAATTGTAAAAAAGGTCACTACAACTTTTTCTCACAATTTGTTTTTTCCCCTCACAATTGTGAGTTTGCATTTCACAATTCTGACTTCTTTTTCTCAGAATTGCGAGATTTAAACCCACAATTGCAAGTTATAAAGTCAGAATTGGGAGATATAAACTTGCAATACTGACTTTTTTTTCTTGCAATTGTGAATTTAGTATGTGAGTTTATATCTCATAATTCTGACTTTTCTCAATATTGTCAGTTTATATCTCATAATCTTGACTTTTCTCAATATTGTGAGTTTATATCTCATAATTATGACTTTATAACTCGTAATTGTAACTTTATATCACACAATTCTGAGGGGAAAAAGTCAGAATTGTGAGATAAAAACTTGCAATGACCTTTTTGGTGTTTGTTCCACTTATTAGTATTCTAAAGTATTTAGATTAAGTTACTAAACTTGAGTAATGTAACGAAATACGTTACAAATTACTTTTTAAAGCATGTATTCTGTAATCTGTAGTGAAATACATTTTAAAAGTAACCTACCCAGCCCTGAGTGCATGTTACCATGGTGGTAAACACGGCTAAACACCAATCCACCTTCTTGAGCCAGAGTTTGCCCAACCTAATTTTAAACTTACTAGAAACCGGCTTCATGCAACAGTCCTCTGGTCCCCAGCATATAGTATGATTTGTATGCTGGTTCCCATCATTGGAATCGGGAGTGATGGTGGACCAGCTACTCTAGCGCAGCTCAGTTTTGCTTGAGAACATCATGACTGTTGGTCCACCAGCTAGACCAGCACTATACTACACTATAGCTCTAACCAGCCAGCCTGGAACAACATGGAAATTCATCCGTGCATGTGTTTCATTTGTTAAATTATACAGACTTTGCCAGACTTTTTAGTCTGCTTAAAGCCTGTCCCTTTCACTTACAGTTGCATAAATCTGTTTGATCTGTCACTACTTGTTACATTGCTACTTTATGTCCTATCCTTACTTATACATGGAATATATTTATAACGTGTATAAGTGTTGTTTATTTCAGACCACATACCCATCTTTTTGCAATCCAAATCTCATCTAATTAATACTTAAGTGAGAGTTCTTGAAAACAACTAGAGTTCCTGTAAGCATTCGTGCATGTTTTACACGTGAGTGTAAATGTTTGTTTATATGTGTGCTTGTTGGTCCTCTGTAAACATTTAGTTACAGCCAAACTTGTTTCTTCCTCCAAATTTGACTTGAATCTTCCTGGATAAATGAATCATGGTGCTCTTCATGTGTTAGACTGTTTAAGTGTGTGCCGATGTGTGATCTGTGCATAGAGTTTCTCACTTGCTCTTGGTCCTGATGGTCTGACAGCTATAGGCTGCCAAAGCAAACTGTGGATTCCTTCTGCCAGCCTGTGAAGACCTTTTCTCCTGCATTCCCAGAACAGAGAAAGGCCCCTGAAGGAAAAGAAACGCATGGAAATGATTAATAAAACTCCATTGCTTATTATTAGACCTCTCAATAATAACACATTAACACATTAAATTACTGTTATTTTGAGAGGTCTAATAATAAGCAATGGAATTTCAAATAGGAGTTTTATTCATCATTTCCATGCATTTCTTTTGATTATTTAAAAAAAAAAAAAAAAAAAAAGATTAAAAATGTATGCATTGAATCGTGCCCCCGACTTGATTGTAAATTCCTTTTTTGGCGCTGTCAGAGCGAATCAAGCTTGAAGTACAACCTCTATGCTATTGTGAAGTCTATTATTACTGCTACTACAGGCAACGTTCCTCGCCAAACCACACATAATGAGAGAACAGAATATGCGTTACTATTCAACGTTTCTATTCATAACGGCTAGACGAAGCAAGGCAGAACACAGAGTTTAACTACTTTAACTTCTTACAGCATCTTAAACAGGACTTATTATGCTTTTTCACATTTTCAACTTTCTTTAATGTGTAATGTTGCTGTTTGAGCATGAAAAAGTTCTGCAAAGTTACAAAGCACAAAGTCTACAGCAAAGGGAGTTATTGGTCTTCCTCTGGGAACGAACACGTCACAATAATCCTCATTTAAATAATTCCTTTCCAAGGCATATGCAAAATAAGGGGCGAGGCCTGGTTGAGTTGCGTTGCGTTTATGGTAAGGGGCGGGACATTTCTGAAACGCACTAGAAGTGGCTGACCAATCACGACATGCTGGGAAGAGAGGTGCTGCAACAATGTAAAATGTGTGAAAAATAATGTTTTTTTGAACATCCAAGCATGAAAAACTATTCTAGTTGACCCCAAAAACAAAATGAAAACTTTGTAAAACATGACATAGCTTGAGATGCTGAAAAACAGCTAGACCTGACTTGAATATGATTAATTAGTCAGATATTGTGTAATTCGATTAAGATGTATTTTTGGTATCCCTGTTTATTATATGCCATCAAACCCTTAAACAAGGGTTTTTTTGTGCTTAAAGCACCGTCTTCACAAATGAAGAGACAGAGACATAGATCTTTTCTTTAGGGCAGGCATTCAACCACATGTAAAAGCAAGTCCATGTGAGAGAAGCTCCTCTCTCTTGCTAATTTGACAGCCCAAGGCTTTAGAAAATAACCAGCACTTATACTTTTGCAATTGTGGTTTGTTGAGAGTCAAGGGGCATATTTTTTAAAGACATCTGTATAATGATACTAAATGTAAATTTACATTAGTTACTGAATAAATTCCTGTATGAATGATTTATAAACTTACTCTCTCTTTATAAATCGCCGTTCATTTAAATTCAAGCACAATGTGTACAAGTGCAACAACTCAACCCACACAACATCCATAAATATCTTGTTATGGTGCTCATCATCAATGGACAAGTAAATCCAAGCACGCTCTCGGAAAATGTATGTGTGGTAGGCATGGGCACATTACTTTACATTGTGTTGGTGTAGGCATTACGGACTACGGAGTGTCTATTTACATCAAGTGCAAATAGCCCAGCTTGTTGGCAGAAGCAATTTACAGTAACTCCGCCCACCATTGTTTGATTGAGCCAGACAGAAGAAAACCTAACCGTGGGGGAGTCGTGGCCTAATGGTGAGGGAGTCAGGCTTTTAACCTGAGGGTTGCTGGTTCGATTCCCACGCCGGCAGGAATTGAAAGTGGGGATTGTGAATAAACAGCACTCTTTCCACCTTCGATACCATGACTAATGTGCCCTTGAGCAAGGCACCTAACCCCTAACTGCCTCACTTGTAAGTCGCTTTGGATAAAAGCGTCTGCTAAATGACTAAATGTAAAACCTGTTGATAACATCGTCAGTTGAGTGGAGAATAAGTTTTCCAAACTCATCCTTCTCTCTTTTCCCATTGCATATCACCTCAAAGAGGTGTTCATTTTAAATAAAAATTAAAAAAATATTTGAAAAGTGGAAATAAAGTGCCTAACGGGTATGTATTAATGAGAATAAAGTGCTTAACCGGTAGGGATAGATGAAGGTGTAGGGGAGTAATGTACCAATAAGGCAGCATTCATTTATAATTTTAATGAATATACTCATATAGACTGAACATGATATTATTGATGCATACTGTTTTATAATATACTACAGTACACTGAGGTGCAAATAGTATCTGCCAATATTTGCACTAAATGTAAATAGCATCTAACAATTATTTACACTTTGCAAATTGCATTTATCGCTATTTGTATGAAGAATTTGTTCTTTACTTTTGACATAGCTTAGCAAATCCAATCATGCATGTGTTTTATAAATGTATTTTGGACTATTGAAGTTATTAACTGCTCTCTCTTAACTCGGGTGTTCATTTGAAGGTGAAATGAGTGGCCAGTATTTTGTTTGTGCAGATTAATACATCAAGTGCATTGCCATAGACAGGTCACATGATCATAGTCTCATCCGTTGCGCTTGTTTCCCACATGACTGGGAAGCTTTTGATGGCTCCATCCCTGTCCTTAAACCGGAGATGCCCATAACATACCATGCACATTGCAGAGTTGAGAACCTTGTTCTAATGACAGTGTGAGTAACGCACAGGGAACAGCAGCTCAATATTTAGACAGAAGTGAAGGGGAAGTCTTCGCCTTAGGGAAACACAGGATATCATTTGCTGAGATAATCAATGGTTCGCTGACAAAGCCGGGAGTTGATTTATGGTTTCCAAAGTTCCACCAGCTACACTTGATACTTTTTCTTTTGTTTGTGAAGTAAAAGAATAAATACACATACAATATATCTCCTTAAAAAAATCAATCTATCTGAAATGGACAGTAAAGACATTTATGTGTGAAATTTATGTTAGAAAAGGTTTCTATTTCAAATAAATGCTTCATCAGCTTGATAAAAACGCATCACTGTTCAGCTTTGCCATCACAGGAATACATTACATTTTACAATATATTAAAATAGAAAACAGTTATTTTAAATTGTAGTAATTTTTGACCGAATAAACGCAGCCTTGTTGAGCATACGAGAGTTATTTAAAAACCATTATACATTACTAATGTTATAGTAGATGTTTTAAAGCGTGATTTACAATGATATCATTCTCCAGGTATTACATACCTTGAATTGTGTGGCATGTTAATGGGGCTGATTGTTGTGGGTGCACTGCTGCCCTCTGCTGGCGGTGAGAATCTGGCTCAGGAGTTGTGTGTGTGTGTATGGCAAGCCATTTTGACTTTTATTCATTCTCAGGATATGAATTCTTGATATCAACAAATCAATTTTCACTAGTAACAATGGCAATTTTTGATATCAGGAATAACATTTCCACTAGTAACAATGTTAATTCTTTATATCAACAATTCAATTTCCTCTAGTATAAACTATAATTGTTGATATCAAGAATTGTATTTTTACTAGTTGAAATTCCAGTTTCACATATCAGGAATACAATTCTTACTAGTAAAAATGCAAATTTCTGATACCAACAATTACATTGTTATAGTGCAAATGTCTATTCTTGATATCAACAATTGAATTGCTACTAGTAAAAATGTTAATTTCTGATATCATGAATGTGATTGTTACTAGTAAGAAAGCCGTTTTAGATTTCAGAAATTTTATTGATATCAGGAATTCATTTTCAAATATCAGAAATGAATATTTTTACTAGTAGCAATTCAATTGTTGATTTGAAGAATAGACATTTGCACTAGTAACAATGTAATTGTTGATATCAGAAATTTGCATTTTTACTAGTAAGAATTGTATTTCTGATATGTGAAACTGGAATTTCAACTAGTAAGAAATTAATTCTTGATATCAACAATTGAATTTGAATGGCAGCCTATGGCGAGATTTCACTAGTAAAAATGAATAAAAGTCAAAATGGCTTGCCATAGTGTGTGATGTGGCAGTGTGAACTCCCTTTTCTCTGCCTTCAGCACTCAGACCATCAACACACGCACAGCAAAGCTTGCTGCTATAAAAATGGAAATTCTGCAATTTTCTTGTGTTTCCCAATATATTACATGACCATTTTAGGACTCTGATTTTGTAACTCACCAGTACAGTAGAGTTACTATACTGAAATAGTTCCTCTGATATTTTTAATCCAGCCTTCATTATTTCAAGTACAAATGTTGAATGTACATATTTATGGATGTGAACTTTTTGTGAGCCAATAATATTTATAAAATCAAGTAACACTGATTATGTCTGTAAAAATGTTGACAATATGACACATGTTTTGTGTAGTTTTAATTAGTCCTTCCTAAACTGATGTTTATACTAGTTTGTATGGAACAGTTATGGCTCTCTCAAAATGATTTTCCACAGCTGGGAAAAATGAAAATGAAGAGAAATTTCCAAGAGGTGTCTATTTTTAGAAAGGAAAATACACTCCAAAATTTTTGTGGTTTCTCCATTTCAAGTAAAGAAAAAAAATGCAGAATTATTTTTTTGTCTTAATGATTACCATGGAACACACACACACACACAGAGACCCTGTTTACACCTGCATTAAGATGCGTTTTGGTCGATCGGATCACAAGTAGACGAGGCAGACACATTCCCGTTCACACCTGTTGCTTTAATATGTCTCTTT
Organism: Zacco platypus; assembly: GCA_038088235.1. Taxonomy (NCBI): domain Eukaryota; kingdom Metazoa; phylum Chordata; class Actinopteri; order Cypriniformes; family Xenocyprididae; genus Zacco; species Zacco platypus. Next base: position 6,060,635 of record CM076078.1, on the reverse strand, counting down.
TCTTAACCTTCAACCACTACTGTCCTGATTTCTTCGAGGGGAGGGTCTATGGGCGGGCAAATGTTTGGGCCTTTTCAGATCTGGACGAAATAAGCTTGTGCAATTTACATATGAACGCACACAGAGAAGATGGAAAAACATACATAGTAGAAGCTTTCATTTCTCTTCTGATAGCCACAAGACCAGCCGAACACTGTGTGTGTTAGAAATCAGGAATGGTGAGAGAACATTGTGCTTGGTACGTTTTTCGTCTTGGGTCTTGGATTAACCAAACTAAATCCTGCCTGGCTAGCGTGCTTCCCATAATGTTTACGCATTAGGTCAGTAGGCGGAGAGTAGGCGGTCTTTATGGCTGTTCGAACGCATTCGACCACATGAGCGTTTACACTACGAAAGCAATCCGGTCTTGTGCGTTTTCGACTACCTCTGGAAGTGCTTGAAAGTGGACAAGCTCAAAACGATTTAGACCCTGTTTACACCTGTTTTTAGCATCGTCCGCTTGTGATCCGATCGACCAAAACGCATCCTAATACCAGGTGTAAACAGGCCCTAAACTACCTCCCCAGTATGTGACATCTGTAGTTTTGATTGGTGAATCAGTACTCAGTTTCCTGTCATTGTGTTTCTCACAGGTGGATAACGCCAAGGTTCTTCACTATGTTGGAGCAGGGGTGGCCTTCCCCACGAGTATGCTGTTTGTGTGTCTGCAGTCTGCGCTGACCTACCGCCTGGCGAAGACTCAGGGAGAATATAATATGGGTCATTTGCGCCTCTTTATGACCCTGCTGTCCTTTGTAGCCCTTGTGCTTAGTATCCTTTCCAGTGTCACTTTATTATATTATATATTTGTATCAGGGCTGTCACAATATTAGATTTTCATGGTAACACTTTACAATAAGGTCTCATTTGTCTCACATGATTTAACAATGAGCAATATGTATTTTTCCAGAAATGATAAACTTTTGTTAATGTTAGTTCAATCATGACAACTCTCTGAATAGTTTTAGCATGTTATTGAAAATGGCAATGTATTAATGTATTTGGTGTTGGTAATAGATACAACAGCTGTGAGCATGTTAGACATGCTGCATAAATATACATACATACATAAATCCCGTAACAGATCTAGGCAGGTGGAGCTGGGGAAGAGGAGGGTTTCTGATAGTGTGTTGCAGGACTAGCTTACAGTGATCCAGACTATTTACATGTCGAGCAAGCGATCTCATTGGCTGCAGGATCAGCAGAGGCCAATCAGCTTGTGTCATGCGGTTATGATGTGATTGCTTGCAGATTGCATGTAAAGGATCTATCAGTCTGCGCCCTCTAGTGTTTAATGACTGAACTAGATATTTAATAAAAAAAAATTTCATGATAGTTCCACTGTGCAATAAATAATGTAAAGGTAAATGTTGAGATTAATATTAGCTGTGATTAATAAATGCTGCAGAAGTATTGTTCTTTATTAGTTCATATTAACTAATAGATAACTGATAGATAACTAATGTTAACAAATGAAACCTTATTGTAAAGTGTTGCCATTGTCACTGTACAAATTCACAATAACAATTATAAATTGAAATTTTTGGGAAAGAATCTGTCACATCTTTTTTTAACCTTGTGTTTTCTCTTTTTTGATTCAAACACTAATTCTTTTTAGTATGCATTAAAATGCACAGCAATTTAACAATTTCCCCATACTGTTATTTTTTCATTGGTCAGGATTATTGTCACAATATCCTTAAGATCTCACATATTCCCAGAAATTTTTAATATCCTATTATGTTTAGCTTTTGCTTTGCTTTTCTTTCTCAGTCATTGAGTTCATGCATGTCCTTCCTGTAATGCAGACAGGCCTGAGCATGAGTTTACACTGTTCACTACGATTCCTTGACGAAACTTTCCTCAGGCGGGGTGTTTTTTGTCCAGGAAAGTTTTGTCCTGCAACATGCATCAGCTATTTTCGAGTGGGTCTTCTGTGTCATTATTATGCTGTTCTACGGGACATTCGCGTTTGAATTCGCTGGGATATCTAGTGACACGATGATGGTGCTGGCCCGAGGGCAGTCGCTACAGTCTGCAAGCCGAGATCACAAAATGGAGTCTCTTGGTGGATCCAGTCAACACCAGCCTGAGAGCCTTTCTATACTGTAGCTCCAATGTCCTGTCTCTCTCTGTCAATACCAGAAATGATAATAATAAAAAAAAAAAAACACTACTGCAGAGGGAAAGCAACAGAAACCGGACCTGGCTCTCAGACAAAACCGGCTTACCTTTGCCAAAGAATCCAGCTCAGATTTTGCACATTTTTGAGAGACTTCTTCACTTTCTGGGGATCTTTAGAATCTAACAGCTTCCATGCTGGGAAAAACAAAGTTAATGACCTGGATGTGTTGAAGTTTCCATTAAATCTCTTTGGGATTTTTAAGTATCTGTGTAACTTGGATAAAGGAACGACAGACTGCTAGCTGGCTTAACTATCTGAATCCATCGGTGAAACCATCAATGCCGTAGTAAACCAAACCAAGTATTTTAACATGGTGCCTCAAAACAAAAGTTATTGTGCCAATTCCAGACTTTGCAAGACAATGAATCCAAAAATGCTGATGTTTTCTGTGCCTTTACTTGATTTCAAAGGCAGAGATGTTTAAATCATATATTTTATCCTAGCATATCTCTGCTGTCTCTTAACTGATCAAGGGCTTTCATTTTGCCTTAATCGCCATATGCTGTCTGAAACGTCTTGTTCGGGAGATTGTCATTACCAGCGTGCCTTATACTGAGAACCAAATACAGATATTTAATAGACCTGTATGTCGATAGCCATACATAGCATCTGAAAACTGCCTTTATATGAGGCGTGTATTTTTTCATATGTTTATGCTGACGGCTATAAACGGCCAAGCTGAACGAGATCAGCAAAAACCTCTCGCAAAACAGGCGCATAAGCTTATCAAATTAAGTCGCCAGTAATCGGTGGCATTCTAGAAGCTGTACATTGTGACCAAATGTAATTGAGGAGAGCTTTAGTTTGTCTTGAGGTCTGTGTGTTCATAAGGTTCCCTTTCTCTGTCACTGTGGAATCGTCATGTGTTGATTTCGGTTTTTTGTGGGAGTTGGTTACAAGGAAACGATTTTGAGTTTTCTCAGAAGCTGCCCTTAAAGGTAAAAAATGGCTAGCTGTTTTTGGAGACAAAATGTCATGCAGCAGGACTGCAAGATCATAATTGTGTTTGTTTGTTTTGAAAAAAACCGATGAAGCTTGGTTTACATTGGTCAAAGATTTTCATTCTACCAGCATGAAAAATAACCCCATTTTGTTCCTTAATCATTATCAAGGGAGATTTGTCATATCATATGTCAGGATAAGAGCCATATTATATGCTTATTATCACCATCTGATGCTATAAGTGCCATCCTGAAAACGTCTTTTGTGTCATTTTAGTTTACTAATTCTCTATGCTCAGGAATTTCAGATCTGTCTCTTGTCACATATTTCTCCTCCTGTGCTCAAGACTACGTTGATCAACCCAATATGAGTAAAAGTTTTACCGTTTCAGTTGCTTGTTTAGTGCATTTCCTTCATGTAGCCAGGGATCCTTATTTTGCTTCAATTCCATTGTCTTGTAAAGGGGACTGGGTTAACCCCATCGTTTTTGGTCTAACTTAAACCATTACCTCAGAAATATCTCTGATATTGCTCAAAGAAATAGTTCATCCAAAAATAAAAATTCACCATACACTCATGCTCTTATTTTCTCTGTGGAAGTCAAAAGAAGATATTCAAAGAATCATAATTCAAAGAATCAGAAAAGTGCAGCTCATTTGGTGTATTTCAAGTCTTCGGAAGCCATACAGTTGATGTGTGTAAAGAACAGGTGAATTTTAAGTTATTTCACTGTTAATCTTCCCTCTTTGCTGAAGCTATGAAATTTCATTTGCGTCAGCGTTCGAAATCAAAAATGTCATAATCATGCGTCATTCCATCAGAGACATTAAATGAGATTTGAGTGATGCAGAATAAGGAAAGGTTTTCTGTGAATAATGATTTAGATTTCATGTTGTTCCTCTCGTATCATAAGGCGTCTGAAGACAAGTCAACATTTTTTTGCTTTTTGGAGCTTAACAGACAAAACAAAATTGCGTTCTCATTTTATGTTCCACAGGAAAAAAAGAGGTCACCATGAGGGAGAGTAGAAAATTGAAGAATTGTCATTTTGGAGTGTGCCATTTCACTTTACTGTTACCTTTTGCCTAGACTCGTGTTCCTCCATGTATTATCATTTCGTTTGCTTAAACCTGAAAACCTGCTGTCTACATTCAACAAGACTCTGCCACATATCAGCATTTAATGACATGCCAGACAGCAAAAGAGAAACCCTTACAGTATGTGCCTTTGTTTCAACCAAATATTGGTTGATTCACTGGAGAAATGTTTTGTTTTTTGTGCTGTAAATTTGCCTTAAAATGTATGGAAATAAAGCAGAATCAAGCATTTCTCTCTCTGTGAATGAGCAATGAACTTTAAGTCATGTAGACAATGTCATACAATTCATGTCGCCGTGGCCTTTGAGTTTGCCCAAACATTGAATTTGGTTATTGTTGTTCGACTTGTGAGATATTGTACTTCGAGTTTTGGTGACCTACTGCAAAACAGGCCAAAAGCAGCCGCGGCTCGTCTGTCCATAGACCTCTATACACTGATTTAATAATGAATTACAAATGTGTTCAGCATTCTGCAAAATATAGATCACTTTTTAATCCTTAAAGTGAGCAGGATATATTAAAATGAAGTGTATGGCATGTGTGTTATTCATGATACTAAGTGGGGCAGCCGGTCTCAGAGCCTTCCTCGCTCTACAGCGCCCCACAAATTTCCAATGTTAATCTGTGGTGAAAAATGGAACTGCATCGCGCTCTAGAGCGCCATTGGTGTAGATTTCTGGCTGCCCCGCTTATTTTCGTGTTATGTTAACATAAAAAAACTTTACGAAAACAAGCTCCAGACCAAGACGGTATCAGTCCGCTTCCTCAATGTGTCTGCATCAGGTGAGTAACTAGTTGGCATGTCTGTTTTTCCTATGTGGAGTAGCGTATCAAATTAATGGTGTGAATAGGCCACAGTAGTTCTGTTGTGTTTGTTTTATGTTTGTCCTGAAAATAGACATGAGTTTTACCCCTCACTGGAATTCCTAACTTGTAATACTCCAAAACAACGTTCGGACGCAATAAATACATCAATAAGGCGATTCTAAGATGGCGTTTGTCGTGAATATACCAAAGTCTGTTAATTATCATTAAAGCGCCACCCTCAGGCCGGAAAACGCTATTACAGTTCTGCCAACAGTGTGTCTGATGTGTTCAGGGATTAAGATATAAAGTTTACAGAATTAAATTAATGGCCAGGAGCCGTTACTGGTATATATTAAACGTATTCCTTGTTAATATCAACCAGCAAATTAGTTAAAGACATCCATACTGACACTGGACAAATATGAAGAATTTTCCACACTTTAATTATTCACAATTATTTACATGTCAGATCTTAAATTCAATCTTAAAGACAAACACTAAAAATCTGAAAGAAAGCTGTAATAGTAAGATGGTTTACAGTGTTTTTAAGGATTAATGCCTCTGTTGAACAAATGAGATGATTTCCGCACATATCTCAAGTGTGCAACATAATCTGGCTTTGTTCATAACTGAAGTACATAGACACACATACACATGCTCACTCTCCAATGGTGACAATCAATGTATGACCAGCACAGGATCTGTACATGTAAACAACAATATTCTCATATTAATATCCCTCTTCCGTTATCCAACAATAATGAGATGAAGCAGTCAAAAATGAAGCATAAAAAGCAAATGCTTTTATGATGGAAGAAAATGGCACACAAATTAGACCCCTTTAAGACTGTAAATATGTGATGAGAGGAATATGATTCTCAGACTGTAGTACATGTAAAAAGCCTAAAGCTTGTAATGGTCCACAATTTCATGTGTCCTCACAACAGCCACAATAAAAAAGCTATGAAATAGTTCATTTGGCTCAAGAAAAATTACAGTGTAGTAAAAACTGAAAAATTATGATTTAAATAATTTGAAATATAAAGCTGAAACGTGTAGATAATCCCCAAAACTCGCGCCTAGTTGAGCCAGTTTCCATCCACATATTTTGATGCAAATTTTGGAACATCGCATAAAAAAAACTCTGGATGGTAACGCCAAGATGTGCATAAATTCTAAAAATGTGCATAAAAAAACATATGCTCTCAATTGAGGCGAATAATTTTGCGCATAAACCACGATGGAAACACATTTACGGAATAAATCCCTCGATGCCTCAATCATGTGATCTAAAAGATGGCGGAGAGGTAGGCTACGTTTGGATGGACGATGAGATCCGAACATTCTTAAACATTATTATCCATCAAAAATTGAAGTCACTTCTTTTTCAGAAATGAAGTCTGGCATCAAAACGGTTAAGTAATTACCTCCCAGAACACACGATTTCATTTCCAAACACCAGGCATTCGCTTCCGAACGCAAGATAGCATATAGCGTTTTTGTCTGAGGCTCGAGTTAGGGTACATTTACAACGATGTACTAAAAATAGAAAAGTTTTGCGTTTTTCACTTTTTTTTCAAAACGAAAGCTATTCATTTGGATCTGTGAAAACAATTCAAAACGCTGCATTATGCTTCCAGGCCAGTAGTTGGCGATGTCACTTTGTAAAGAAACACTACGTGCCTATAGACTGAATATGCATGTGCATGACGACACAAAAATTTGCATTTTTGTAGTTTACATGGAGAAGATAAAGGTATTGTTTTCAAAAACTTCCTTTCTTGTGTAAATTAAAGGCCAAAATGCATAAAAGGATTTTTTTCTCTCCAAAACGGGTGCTTTTTTTCTGATGTTATATGAGATTTTACAATTTTTTACACAACTTAAAAGTGCAGTATGTAATAATATTGAACAGCTGTTTCCCCGCCACCCTCCTCTCCAGACTCGATTCTCACGCAGTTTGCCGGATTGAAGACACACACCAGGAACGAGCGTAACTGACAATGGAAAGCGTCGAGCTTTCAACACTGTAAGTTGATCAGCTAATGTATACGTTTGCAATGTTTTCATGTGGTCGGGTAGAATCTGTGATCTCTGAGATTGTTTGCAGGCTGTCAACTGGCAGAAGGCGGGATCACACAGACCAAAAAAAAAAAAAAACACACACAATCCAAAAACGGAAAGCAATTTCAAAATAGAGTAACTGTCTGTAGCATTGTTTTTCGGAGAAATAAGTACGTTTCCTAAATCCTGCAAACATATTATGGTATTTTTATGCTTTAGTGCAGTCCAAAAAATATTACATACAGCACCTTTAAATTCACAACTTTGGGTGTAAACATAGTGTTGCTGCTGAAAGAGTAATGTTTTGATATGACCAGTATTTACATTTTTCAGGTAACTGATTACTGTCTCTATATGCCAACCTCGGATAGGAAAACACATTTTAATACAAAAAAAAAAAAAAAAGACACAATTCAGCTTTAAGGAATGATTGATCATCATGGGCGTTGATTTGGTGAGGGATCCTTTCTCGACAGACTTCTAAATGAAAGACTGGATTTTAATTTCTCATGACATTTACAGTATATTCATCTAATCTGAAATACAGCATATGCGGGAGGAGAACCAAAATCAGCTGGGAGAGGAGCACAGAAGGAACGAGCGACTGAATGACTAAAGGTAGGGCTTGCACGCCTCTCTCTTTAAACCTTGAGATTCTTGGCCATCTCCCAGGGGAAGTCTGATCGGCCAAAATGACCGTAGCAGGCGGTGCTCTGGTAGATTGGCCTCTTCAGGTTCAGGTCCCTGTTAGTGGAAATTAAGTTATTTAGCTTTTCACCAAACAGCCAACACCCTGAGTCCTAATTGAACCAAAACTATACCCAATTTATGTGCAACAGCACTTATTCAATATTATACAACAATTGCTTAATATAACTTAATATAATGTAGTACCACCACAGGATTAGTTCATTTCTGAATTAAAATTTCATGATAAATTACTCACCCCCTGTCATCTAAGATGTTCATGTCTTTCTTTCTTCAGTCGAAAATTAAGGTTTTTGAGGATTTAGTATAGTGAACTTCAGTGGGGTACAATGGGTGGAGGGGTTCAATGCAGTTCAATACGGTTCAATGGGGTTCAATGCAGTTCAATGCAGTTCAATGGGGTTCAATGCGGTTCAATGCAGTTTCAGTGCAGCTTCAAAGCACTACACACGATACCCGATGAGGAATAAGGGTCTTAGTTTGTATAGTTTTTAACCACAAATGTTCATCTGGAACTAGCTGTCTTCTTCTTGTAGAATTCGGGTAGTATAGATGCTGCTCAGTGTATTACTGTCCTCCACAGGTCAAAGTTTAAACTAAATTGTCAAATACAATATGGTAGTGCAAGTGTATATAAGAATTAGTTCAAACTTTGACCTGTGGAGGGCAGTAATACACTTAGCAGCATCTACACTACCGGAACTCATCAAGAAGAAGAAGAAGATGAAAGGTAGTGAAAGATGAGCATTTTTGGTTAAAAAAGTATGTAGTTTTTAATATTTTTTTTTTTTTTTTTTTTTAGAAAATGGCTGATCGTTTCGCTAGATAAGTGCCTTATTTCTCATCTGGGATCGTGTAGAATATGATGAAGCTGCACTGAAACTGCAATTTGGACCTTCCACCCATTGAACCCCACTGAAGTCCACTATACTGAGGAAAAACCCTGGAATGTTTTCCTCAAAATGTTTTCCTTAATTTCTTTTTGACTGAAGAAAGAAAGACATGAACATCTTAGATGACATGGGGGTGAGTAATTTATGATGAAATCTTACTCCTTTAGAGTAGGCTACACTTATGGTAGCGCTACTCCCTCTGGAGGAAATATTGGGAAATGGCATGCTTTATATATATCACTATAGATAGAGCAGGATTCTAATCACAGAAGTAAAGTTTGTTTTATTTAAAGTCACTTATTCTTAAGATTTAAAAAATAAATGACTCAAATAACGGTTAATTAATGCGGGTAAATTAAGCATCCCATACATGTTAATCATATATTATATAACTTATTCATAAAATTGCACCTTTAGGTCTGCACAAAATGGCAAGAAAGAACAAGTGAACTTGAATTAAGTTAGTCACAATGTGAATAGCCTACGCAGTAAAACACAATAAATGACTAAAGTGTAAAGAATTCACAATATTGTATCACAACAGTAAACTCCTTGTTGTGTTATTTTAAGAGGTTAGGTTTTCACAAGAACACTTTCCACATTGTTAAAGGTTTGTTTAAATTAATAGAAAAATATATAAATAATTTTGTTTCTTTTTGCACTTTCTTTTCAACTAAAATGTTATTTTTATCGACTAAAAGATGATGATGCTTTTGATATTTAATGGATATAATATTACATGGCACTTACTGCTCATGGACAAATGCAATATCATAGAATAACCCTTTATTTCCCAATAAACTAAATAATGTTAATCCTTTGCCTCAATTTTAACCCACCCACACGAAGTACTGAACTATTTGTTTTTTGAAGCTAAAAAAAAACATGTTGTTTTCCTTTCCTGAAGTGGAAGAACATAATAAGAACATATTATCTCATTAATTGTTTACCTAACAATGACACCTGGTCGGAGGTCAAAGTTCTTGTTGACAATGTGTAGCAACTCCTTCTCTGTTTTTTCCGATGAGCCATAGGTGAAGAGGGAAATTGAAAGAGGGTGGGCGACTCCAATGGCATAAGACACCTACAGAACAAATGAATTATTCTCGACCCTGCTCCGGACACCAGCTCATCCATTCCAGTTTGAATCCACATCACATAAAATAATGTGGCGAGTTGCTTTGATCAACTTTTTTTAGACATCCTCATGTGTTTTACACAGTTTTGTAGCTTGTGAGATGTTACTGACTGTCATCTCACCTGAACCAAAACTCTTCTGCACAGTTTGGCCTTCACGAGAGATTTAGCCACCCAGCGTGCAGCGTAGGCAGCAGAGCGATCCACCTTGGTGTAGTCCTTTCCAGAGAAAGCCCCACCGCCATGAGCCCCCCATCCACCATATGTGTCCACAATAATCTTCCTACCTGTAACACCAGCATCTCCCTGAAAAGCGAAGTTTATGTTTTGGTTTAAGAAATAGTTCACCAAAAATTTAATTTCTGACATTAATATCTGATCCTCATGTCATTCCAAACCACTTTGGCTTTTTTTTGTCAGAATATCTTGTTATAATGTCAGAATTGCAAGAAATAAACTTGCAATTGTGAGTTATAAAGTCAGAATTGCACATTGGGTTAAAAACAACCCTAGTTGGTTTGAAAATGGACAAACCCAGTGGTTGGGTTAAATTTTTGGGGCAGTTTTATTTAACTCTACTATTGTTTAAAAATGACTGTATTTATTGCTTAAAATGAACCCAAAATATATTGGAAATTAAGATTTATTAATGTTCATAAATTAACATTATTAATTAATATGTTTACTAAATAAACATTTATTAATAAATTTAATGAATAATAATTAAATAAACATTGATTGAATTGCTTATTAATAAATGTTCTTTTGATTATTATTGTTGCCTCTAGTAATCATGTGTCTGATTTTTAATTTCCAACTTATTTTGGGTTCATTTTAAGCCAGCCATATAGTAATTTTTAAACAATAGTTGAGTTATATAAAACTACCAAGCACTTTGGGCAAATACTTAACCCAACTGCTGGGTTAAAACAACCCAATCGCTGGGTTTGTCCATTTTTAACCCAACTTGTTCATTTTTTTAGAGTGCAGGATATAAACTCGCAATTCTGACTTTTTCTTATAACTCGCAATGGCGAGTTTATATCCTGAAATTCTGACTTTATAACTATTTTCTCGCAATTGTGAGTTTATAGAATTGCAGGATATAAACTTGCAATTGCGAGAAAAAAAGTCTGAATTGAAGAAATTTTTTTTTTTTTATTCAGTGGCGGAAACAAGCTTCCATACTTGACCTCTACTGAAGCTCGTGTCTAGTCTGCTCTTGTGCCCAGATTCAAAATGGCGCACAATGTTTGGCTACAACAAATGTGAGAAGCAGTGCCGTTTTAGTGTCAGAGGCGTTGACTTTGGTAATAGGTGAATATTTTTTAATGAATAATGATTTAAATTCAGCCTGTTCCTCACACAAATCTATCATATTGCTTCAGAAGACTTGGAATATAGTGCACAAGTATTATTGGCTACTTTTATGATGATTTTTTTTATGGTGTTTTTATTGTTGCAAGACAAGAGCTGCATAAAGATTCTACTAAAAATTCTAAAGTTTAGTATGACATGAGGGTAAATAAAAAATCACTTGATTTTCATTTAAAGTGAACGAATCCTTTAAAAGTGCATAGAAAGACAGAAGGGGCTCACCTGAGGCCCTCCGATGACAAAGCGCCCACTCGGCTGCAGATGGTAGACGGTCTTGTCGTCGATATATTTTGCTGGCACCACAGCTTTGATGACCTTCTCCTTCAGAATGCGCTTTTGCTCCTCCAGTGAAATGTAGTCGTCATGTTGGACGGAGATGACCACTGTGTGGACACGCAAAGGAATCACAGCGCCGTTCTCCTGCTTGTAGTGCACAGTGACCTGGAGTTGTGGAAAACATAGAGGAAGACATCTGAAGTTCTCGTTTCAATTGACATGTACAACATAGGGAATGTGAAGAACTTTGGACATTTCCTGCTGTATGCTCTGAAAATGGCAGAACTCTAAAATAGACCAGAGGTTTCAGCTTCCTGAGTGTTGCCCAGCTTGAGTTGCTGGCATGCTCCTGAGATTGACGGGTGCACAGCCGTGTCCTCTGCCCCACTGGGAAAAGTAAGGCTCGGGGGCCCTGGATGTCAGGCTGAGGGTCATTTTCTTTCAAGCGTTAAAAGAGACCGCCTCATGGTCACTATCTTGCTCAACAGCCGTCACACCTATTGGCCAATGTACTGGTTCAATGAACACTTGATAAGATAGCATGGTCAATGTCAGTCAGGGGCTCTGAACGCGCACATTTATCATCTTGCAATTGTACGAGTACAAAAAAAGAACGAAACATTTCACTCTAATATTGCTGACCTGAGTTTTTGAGTCTGGGCGGAGCCACGGGATGGTACCGTCCCGCCGCAGCTCGGCCATTTTGGAGTTGAGTTTGTGAGCGAGGACAATGGTGAGTGGCATGCACTCCTCCGTCTCATCAGTGGCATAGCCAAACATGAGCCCCTAAAACACAACGGAAATGCAATATGAAGATGTCTATCACAAAAATGATGTGCTCAAACACATTTTCACTCTTCCGTTGTGTTCGGACCTGGTCTCCAGCCCCGATATCTTCCTCATGTCGGTCAACATGGACGCCCTGCGCTATATCAGGAGACTGCTGCTCGAGAGCCACCAGAACATTGCAGGTTTTATAGTCGAAACCTGAACAGAGGGAATAAAAATTGGTGGATGAGTTAGTAAAGATCTAAAGTACCAATAATTATCAAAATATTGATGCTGACCTTTTTCGGAGTTGTCGTAACCAATGTGTTTAATGGTGTCGCGCACAATTTTCTGGTAGTCCACGTTGGCACGAGATGTGATCTCTCCACAGAGAAGTACCATGCCAGTCTTACAAACAGTCTCTGATGATTAAAACAATCTTAATTAGTCAAACAACCCATGATGAAGTGAAATCGCCACTGTATATGGTTTGCTTGAATTTGGACATGCCATTAAACTTCAGGGATAGAAATGGTCACTCTATAGCCAAACAAGTGTTGAGATAAGTGACCAACTGTTGGACTATGAACTTTCAAAGAATATTTTGACCGTCGTGTTTAAACAGAAATCCTTTACATGTTTATTTTGTTTGTGATTAAAAAGTTCACTCACCACAGGCCACCTTAGCATCCGGGTCCTGCTTCAAGTGTGCGTCAAGAACTGCGTCACTGATTTGGTCACAGATTTTATCTATGAACAAAATCACACTATTATAAATACAAAGTTACGTAATATCTCAGATTAAGGTTCAAGTGTATGCTTAGTGTTATATCACCAGAAAGTTTCAGTTTAAGACTTTTAATGTCTATCCTATAGCAAGACTCTCTATAGGACACAGGAATCCCAACAAAGCAAAGCCACAGCTGAGCAGCTGGAGGACAATACCGGTGCTCCTGTCCTTTCAGAATCATTCACTCAGTCTATATTTGGTCTGATAGCTGAGGCAACAGCTTAGGTGAGTTACATCAGAATCTACGCCATCAAAAACAACATCTCAGGTGATAATATGAGAAAAACAAGTCAAATCTATTAGATCGCTTCAGTCTGGAACATTATGGAAATGATTTTCTGTGTCTTGCACATGTGCACCTATTGATTGATCTGCTCAAATATGTGCTGATGGGAGATGTTTAGCAAGACTCAAAATTTGTTCAACCAGACTGGTTAGTTTGTAGTGTTGCAAAATCTGTCCAGACTGGATGCGATTATGCGCTTAGAATCATTAAAAGTCATTAAGAGTCATTAAGTTTTCTGTAAAGCAGCTTTGACTGCTTCAGATACATGACATATGTATCGTGCGGCACATGAAACTGTCTATAGCGCTTTGGCCTTGTATCATGATGTGAGAGAACCGCAATATGGTTGATAAGAAATGTGAGGTCTGGCAAGTTCCCACACGAGACAGAAAAAACCTGAAGCAAAATGTGTTGGTATACAGGTGCGCCAATGATCGAATCACTAGACAGCCATTGGATGGTGTCAAAATCAAACCATTCATTGTATCAGGAAGTTCATTATTAAATAAATTGCATAGTAAATAAGTAACTGAGAAAAGCCTCCCAGTGATATGCTGTAATTTAACACCGTCTGTAAAAGTCATGACCCCTAATTGACTATTTTTGTCTACTACACTTTCACTCAATGAAATACCTGCTGAGCACATGGTACTGTGAAAGTATTGTTACTAAAAATCTGAATGAACCCCATTGAACTGTTGCTTAACCAGCTTCTACGGTAAATATGCTCCAATGACTTGTCGAGGCAGGTGAATTAGTCTATGGGTGCATGTCTTTAGGGGTTTTCTCCATGCAGGTACACAATAAACAGTGGAACAGTTATAAAGTACATACTACCACATTTAAAAGCACATTTTTGGGAGTTTCATTTAAAAGTTCAAGGAAAGATTGAAAATCACCTGGATGGCCTTCTCCCACCGACTCTGAGGTGAACATGAAGGATGTGTCATCCTGAACGTCATTCAGTCCTTCCATGTTTGCCAGCAACTGAACAGATCTTCAAAATCAACAGGACAAAATAATCTATGAAAGGTTCAATAATTTTCCTCCAACTGTGGCAGAAGCAGGCCAAGTATGCAGACCTCCTAATAGTCCTGAGAGTATAGAAGAAAGAAAGATAGAAAGAAAGAGAGGTTTGCTGATGGATCACAGACTATATAACGCTCAACTTCGTCTCGAAGCAAGTTTGCCCCTATATATGGCAGAAAGAAAACACACACACTGAGCTTACTCACTCTCTCACTCACAAACATACACACATACACACACGTGTCATGTGAACGAGTGGGGCAGACCATTCCAGGGGGTGTTGTTTGGGGGGAGGAGATTCAAACTTTCAGAAACTCTCTGTTAACCCCTTGTGCGCTCAGCTCTGGCATGGGAAGGTTTTTTGGGGGGTGAGAGGACTGCTGTTGTCAATGGACACATGCATGTTAGAAACCTTGATCGTATCTTCTAATCCATTTCAGGGCTTACAAAAAGACCCGAGGGTGATTTACGATAAACTTTGCAGAGAAGTTGTGATAATTGATATCAGATCTGAAGAGGTGTGGTGACATCTACTGCAGGTGTGATTGGATGATACAGCACTCGTCTCACTGAAAACGTGCTTGGCAAAAAAAATAATTCATGGTTGTGTAATAAATGCATTGCAAAACCCTTTCGGATACTTTGTCGATTAACATATAACAATGAAGATCATTTCCAAGACGTTCTGAAATTTGTTAAATTTTGAACTGTCTGCACAGAGAGTGCTTATAATGTGTAACGTATTTGTCACCGTCTGGGTTTGGATTTAATATGTATCATGATATGCCAACTTTTTATTATTATTCTCCCGTCAATTTTAGATTGAAGATTCCGACATTCTCAAATAAAACTCTCTTTTAAAAGCTTGAGAAAATGGCGAGCTAGGATGTGACCGAGGGTCAAAATATCAAATTAGGCAAATCCACTGGAAATGTAAACATAATTTATCCATATTTTATTTAGCTGCTTCATTTTTTGATCTGGGACGTGTTTTTAGTGTTGATGGATGTTTCGTTTTCAAAATACTTGCTCTAATATATAAGGTTAATGGCTGATAAAGGCAAATTTAATAGTTAATAGTTTATTGTCATTTAGTAGATGTTTACTAAGGTTTTAGTACCGTAATTGCAGGTCCATCCCTTAATATAATGCCTTGCTGTCAAAGGCACAATAGTGACAAGGCAGGATTGTGATTTTAGTTACTTTCCAGTTCTTTGGACACCCCCACATGGGGTTAAACCAACAACATTTGTGTTTGAGCAGAAAGACAAAAAAAATCTATAGGAACCTATAGGAATGGCCTATGTAACTACTGAACTGGCTGAAATATGATTGCTTATTTGCTGAATAAATGTATTTATGCTTGTCTTTGAATAGATTTGTTTAACATAAACATAGAAATGGAGAAATTTGGTGCTTCACATGGCACATAAGTAATTGACAAAAATCAATTTGTTGTTGATATGTGGCATGTGAGATGAACTCTGAGAAAAATCAGATCATTAAATCCATTGACAGTTTTTTCACCAATTATATTGAACAATTAAAACTTTATTTTGAAACTATGAAATGATTCATTGTTAAAAAAAAAAACACTTACTTTTACTTAAACCTTAAACGGTAGCATTGATTCCTCGTGTCATGTAAAGTACACATGGACAAACAGGTGAGCACGTGAGACCACACTTCACGGACTATGATCCTTCAGCTGCGAGTAGATGTGTGGTTGCTGTTCAGCAATGGCCCAACAATCTCGTCTGAAAACAAACTTGACCAAACAGGATCAGATAATTGACCGGATGCAAGGGAGGCTATAAATGAGCTATTTTAAAAATTCATGGTAACCAGCCCTGTCATGCATGGTATGTGTATATACCTCCTGAATTCACCTATGACAGTTTATTTTATGTCCAAAAATCCAGTTATAGCTGTTTTTTGAAATCACATGGAGAAAAAGAAATACCTCTCCATTCTCCTGATAGATCTGTTTTTGTTCATTTAATCTCTGAAATTAAAGGTTTATATTTTTCTGAACCCGGTTTAATTTTGGAACCTGATTTTACAGTTTATTTTGTAAAAAAAAAAAACTAACATGAGGTAGCATTACTGTACAGTGATTTCTTTCATAAAATTACTTTACAAAACAAGAATGACACTTTATTGGTGTGTATGTTATGTGGTCACATAACAACATTATTATAATAAAAGTTTTCCCATGTTTGAGTGGATGGTAATGAAATTGATAGACTAACACCTGTGTAAGAGTTTGTATAGTTTTTGATTTTTTAGATTCAGAATATATTTAATTTTAGCAAATGTATGCCTTATTCATTTGTGTGTTGTGCTACATTTTGAACTTAAGTTTTAAACATAAGTTAAAGATGCAAACTGGCCTGTATAGTACATAAAGTTTTGGTGGTGTTTGTGTCTAAGTGAGAAAAGAATTCACGTAAATTGAAAGATGTCGTCATTGAATGCATTTTGTGCCAAAGCGGTGATAAATGATCCACAGTAGCGCACATAGACTGCTGTTGTGCTGAAGAGTTTTGAAAAAGTGACCTATTGAGAAATGTTCTAGCGATTGTAAAAAATAACAAACAAACAGAAAAACATTAACATCCAGGGAACCTTTTCAATTGGACAAAAGGTTCTTTATAGTGAAAAAAAGGTGTTTTTTTTTTTAGAGTAAAATACTCTTCACACCAACCTTTATTTTTAAGAGTGTACACGTTAATATTTTGAATATACACAACAAACATTGTGACAACAGCAATATGTCTTTTGGGAAAAGTGTGTATCAGTTTTACAGACTCAACTCAGTTTAAATTTTTCAATTAGATTGTGAGGAGGACAATTGCAGGACATTCACTTTTCTTTTCATTTCACCCTAGTGTTCATTTGTCCTCGTGTTTGAGCTCATTATCCAGCTGAAAGATTAACTTTCTTCCATGCTTTAGTTTCAGCCAACTGAAACGCATTCTCTTATGGTATTTCCATCCATTCGACAAGACGCAGAGTCCTTCTACTAGGAAAAATGTGATGCCATCTATGGCAAGCTGTTTTAACTTTTATTCATTTTCAGGATATGAATTTTCACTAGTTAAAATGTTAATTCTTGATATCAGGAATTATATTTCCACTAGTAACAACGTTGATTCTTGATATCAACAATTCAATTTCCACTAGTATAAACTATAATTCTTGATATCAACAATTGTATTTTTACTAGTGAAATCTCACCATAAGCTGCCATTCAAATTCAATTGTTGATGTCAAGAATTCATTTCTTACTAGTTGTCTATGTATGTAGTTGTTATGCAGTTGTTACTTCATGTCTGTTCTTGATATCAACAATTGAATTGCTATTAGTAAAAATATTAATTTCTGATATCAACAATTACATTGTTACTAGTGCAAAATGAAATTCTTAAGATGAATTCCTGATATCAATATAATTTCTGATATCTAAAACGGCTTTCTTACTAGTAACAATCACATTCATGATATCAGAAATGAACATTCTTACTAGTGAGAATTGTATTCCTGAAATGTGAAACTGGAATTTCAACTAGTAAGAAATTAATTCTTGATATCAACAAGAAGTTCATATCCTGAAAATGAATAAAAGTCAAAACGGCTTGCCATATGCCATCATCATATTGTAATTTAGACATTTTGATGTGTGGGCATTGTTGGATTTTGACTAAGAAGATTTTTACTAAAAAGCTCTATTTTGTTGTCATCTCACCACAACGGATTATCCCGCAATGCTAATGGGTTTTTTGGCAAACTTCAGACTTGGCTTCTTTTGTATCACACACAGGCCTCTGTCATTACTGGTGCACCTTTACAGGGAAGTCAGTTTCTGGCTTGTTCAAAGCGATGGTTGATGGTTGATGGCTTCTGTGTCGTTACTAACAAATGTTTTTCTGATTCTAGGAAGAACTTTGAGAAGAAACCTTTTTAGGCATTGAATTTATCCCTTTATCCCGAATATGATTCCAGTTGGTGTGGGTGAAGTGAAGGTTTCCCTGGGAAGTGAAGGTGTTATTGTTGCTTCTGCTTTAGCAGCAGGATAGTAAACATAATATTTTTTTTTTATCCTATTAACATATATTATAGCTACTACATAAAATATTAGGTCTCACTTTATATTAAGTGTCTTTGTACTAACATTTAAATTAACCATTTTACACTATGCACTTATTGTGTCCATACAGTACATGTTTTTACATTGTACTTATATTTTATTAATTACAGCTTAATTATTTTCTGTAATTACACCATTAAGTAACCCACTCTTGAATCTAACCAGACCACACCTAACCTAACCCATTTCCCACCACAAATATGCAAACATGTTTTGGGTTCCACTTTACTAAGGGAACTACATGAGTTAAGTTAAGGTTAAGTGGGAGGTTTGCCAAATTCGGTCCAAGAGAGCCACTGTCCTGCAGAGTTTACCTCACCTGCCTATAGTAATCCCAAAGAGCTTGATTAGCTTGTCCAGGTGTGTTTGATTTAGGTTGGAGCTAAATTCTGCAGGACAGCGATTCTCTAGGTCCGAACTTTCCTATCCTTGACCTAGTAAATGTCATGGAAAAACTTTATTTTAGGGTCTTTTAACTAGTTACTTATTAGCTTGCATATAACTGGAATATTGCCTGTTTATTAGTTCTAATTAAGCACATATTAATGCCTTTTCTACCTTTATTCAACATTCTTAATTGACCCTTCGCTGGGAGTTTGATTGACAGGAGATCTGACCAATCATAACCCCAAATCTGTCATTTTGTCCACCAAAGCAGTCAAGGGAGTTAGTAGATTAACGTTGGTGAATTTGAACTTGTAAAACTGTGTACTCACGTCTTTCCTCAGCTTGAAACAACATTCCTTCTGATGTTCATTCATGTTTATTTGATGCTATAAATGAACTAGTATGAAGAGATGATCGGTTCACGAGCTACAGCGATCCGTCACGACACATTAAAGAGACACTACACGCTATTTATTGATTAAACCTCTTAAAAAATTACAATATTTGACATTTGAAACAGTTTCATATCAAAAGTAACCTGCTCTGTCTTTCTGTCGACGCGTTGTCAGTGTCCTCTTAGCTCCGCGATGTATTTTTCATTGAGTGAGAACATGATGTGTGGCGAGAGAGCGCATGTGCTTGTCGAACATAACTAAACAGTAACTAAAGGGGGTGAACGGGTCAATTATTCTCTACACAATACCTAAACTTAACAACTACCTCACTAACTATTAATTAGCAGTAAATTAGGAGTCTATTTAGGGAAAAGTCGTAGTTAATACAGAATATGTGTTCACCATATTAAAGTGTTCCTTACTACATAGTATGTTCATGTGAAACATTTTACTAAACAATTTTTTTTTCATTAAAGTACATTGTAGTTAGAGTGTGAGAACGTATAATGTTGATCTTGAGTGCTTAGAAATACTATAGGCCTATATATAAAACTCTTTTAATACAGCATGTTGATTCGTTTTTCGTCTTTACTTCAGGTAGGTCAGTTTTTGCATCAAGATTGTGATGTAATTGTGGCAGAAATACACAGGTTGAAAGGTTGATGTTAATCAAGGTGACAAGCATATGTTTATATTTTGTCCCAGTTCTCTGTGTAAAAAAACATACGTGGCAGCTGCTGGTTGGTGTCTAGTGATAAACACAACTAGTTACCTGCCTTGCCCCCCTTTTTTAAAGGTAAACTCTTTTGATAAGCATGGAGGAGTGAAGTGCGTCAGCCAATGGCTAACTGAGACTAGAACGTTTAGTAGGTGGGGTACGTATGCTTACTTCTGATTGGGCGCAACCCAAACACGTTCACACTAATGGGTAAGACAGAAACACTTGAAAGCGCTCCAGTGAGGTGGACCTAGGTGAACTTTACAGCTGGTGCTGCATGGGTGTGAAACCTAAGCACCAGATGGAATTGAGACTGCGCCTCAATTTACGACCTTTCATTATGGACACAATGGATCAATGAACGCGTGCCGTCTCCACATCGACACTCACTGTGATTTCATTGCCAGTTTAGAACCTTTAAACTAAACTGAAGTACACCAGTTATTTTAGTAAAAATACAATAAACCACAGAGACTGTGTGACTACTTAATGATCATAATTTTCATCATCATTACTGCAGTAATCAACTAGAATTACTGCAGCTGTAGTTACCACTAACAAATGAAGGAGGTTTCCCACATTGCCTCGGTAGTCGGCTGGAATGCAGCAGCTGCAGGAGAGGGTGGGATGTTGGGACAACTTTCATCTCAGCACATTCCAGCCTACAGCAGCCAGAAGCAAGTGGCCTCTGCCCCTCTCCCCTAAAAATAACCATTACCACCAATACAGAGCTGGCCCAGATCCACTAACCTAACTGTATCGTCTTACATAATCAAGTTCTTAACACATGTAAGCAAACACACGAGGACTGACTATAATGTAATGGAAAAGAGCTCAGGAACTCATAAAGGATAAAAAAAATCTGCAAAAGTCTGTTTGACTGTGTTCACAAATGCTTTTTGCCTTAGTAGGCTTTACCAATATGCAAAATGTAAACATATCTTGTTCTTATCTCTTATGGTGGACTTCAACCCCCAAATATGATCATCGTCATGCAAGGTGCCCCCATTCTAACATTTAAATGCAGCTATATATTTCAAGCATAAACATGGCAAATGGGCCATTGAGTAATGCACTGAAGCCATCTACTGGCTGTAGTTGAAATTTCATGTTATTTTAAGTTAAAAGTGTTTGTTGTCCAGTTGATGGCAGCAATCTTCCATAAACCGTGGCACACGAAAATGAGAAATGTGGACCTTTTTTAAAGTGAAAATTATATAAGTTATACATACATACATACATAAAATAAATATATATACATAATACCTTAAATCCTCCCAACTCTGCACAAATGTAGAGTAAAAATATTAATAAAGTGATATTGAATTTTTTTTTTTTTTTTAAATACTTTATTATGTTGCAAAATCACATTTTACTGTCTGATCCTGAGCATCCCAAAGAATAGGGTTAATTTATGGAAAAATTATATTACAAATGTGGCAAAAATTATTTATTTATTGGTTAAGTAGTTTAATCTTATTAATTATCTATTTTTTATATATATATATTTTTTTTCTCACCTGAAGTATATTTTTGTATGGATCATAGCAGAGACTGCCACAGAGAGAAGTGTGATGTACAACATATTTACGTTTTTTTATTTTATTTTATTTTTTGCTCATTTTTCAATACTTGGGTAACTTTTTCCAAAACACTTTACACAGTTCTTGGCACAGTACTGAAAGGGTTAGTTCACCCAAAAATGAAAATGCTGTCATTTAGCACAGTGGTTCAACCTTAATATTATAAAGAGACGAGAATACTTTTTGTGCGCCAAAAAAACCCAAAACAAAACAACAATAACAACAAAGATGTAAGGCTAATAATGCCAATGCTAATAATGCTAGTAGCAGATTAGCAAGGCTGCTGGGTGGATTTTCTTTGTATATTAATACAATGTGAAAATGAAATTGAAGGCGGAAAATTAACAGAAAATATGTTTACTGGAGTTGTATTTTTTTAGTGCTTTTCACCACTTCGATGACGATTTTAATTAGACGCGCTTGATCATTTTCCATGGTAACGTCCTGTTTGGTGTTTTTTTGTTCACCTGACCGTCATCAGCATTTCCACATCATCCGTGGCGATCGTGATATTCAGCGATTGATCGCGATTGTAATTAGATCAGTTTTATTGTCGTATGGTGTAATATGAACACAAGACATGCCTTGTGTTCACTATAAGTTTCGAAGTAAACTTAACCACGACACGGTCCGGTTTGAAGGACTTCACATCAGCCTGAGAGAGTTGAAACGCCAAATTATGAGGCGCGAGAGACTGAAGTTGTGTGACCTGCAGATCAGCAACGCTCAAACTAATGAAGGTGATTTGAGCTAGAGATCAGACAAACTAAACCAAACGTTTGATGTTTGTTTAGAAAAATGCAATATTCAATGCAGTGTCCATTAACCTGCTGTTGTTGTACTAGTAGTGTATTGTTATTTTGACAGTGATGGTGTCAGTAATATCTTGGTATTTTCATATTGACTTGGAAGTGATTGTGAGAGAGAATAATTGGTTTTATTGGTGTTTTTTTAAATGATTTATTTATTAGAAAATGTGTTACAGAGACATCAAAGTACAATATATGACATCAAATATGTAACAAATAAAAGTACACTGGGGGGGGGGGCTTAAATAAAGTCTAAAAAAATATTGAAATGTTTACAAATTTTTTAGGTTTTAACTTTTATATCGTATAGAGTCAATATAATATTCAAATTCTCTCTTAAAAGATATAAAACATTTATTATCATTTTGCATTTATGAAAATGAAACTTTAAACTTATCAAGTTTTTTTTTTATATATATATATATAAATCTGGTTGCGCTTGTTTCTACAATCCTCCATGACCAAATACTACATCCTTCCATAACAGCACAGATTGGTTATCAATATTTTTTGCTATAAAATCAGTGCCAGAACAGATGAATTACAGTTTCAGGGCAATTGTCACAGAAAGAGCATTTTACTTCAATATCATTTTTAAATTTTACAAGGTAATGCTTCACTGGGTAAATCCTATGTATAATTTTGACTTTGTTTGTCATTAAATATTGATTAGGTATAAGCCAGACCTTTTTCCAAGCAATTTTGTCTGTCAACCGATTCCAATAAGAGTAAATATAAGGCAAACATATAAAATTTCTTTGAAATAACTCTCTTATAGATCTGTTTTTTGAATTAAGAGAAAAACAAATACCACATTAGAGTTAATTATAGTAGATGGGGACCATTGTTGAATGTTAATTCTTTCCTGAGATCTGAACAGCATGCAGACTTTAGAGGATATTGCTCCAAAAACCGTTGCATAGTCCCCTGGTGTTACAGGAATCTTGTAATATGCCAAAAGAAAACCATTTGAATTAAATTTGTGTGGTTTTATTGGTGTTTTTGCTGTCAGAATACACTGATGATGACGCCATCATCCCCAACAACACGTCAGTCATCATCAGACGAATCCCTGCTGCTGGGCTGAAATCCACAAACAAAAGATTTATCAAGTAGTAAGTCATGTGACACAAACAGAACTTTCATCATGTACTTGTAATATGAAGAATCGTCAGTCTTTCATTGGTGTTTAGTCATTTGAACTCTTTGGTGGTTTGTTTTAGCAGTAATCGGACTGAACCATCAAGTGGATCTTCAAAAACAGTATGTAGAAAAGCTGTTGCATTGATCTTTATGTTTAATACGTCTAATAAGCCCCTTTGGAAAAGTTTTAATTGGATGTTATTTTTTTACTTTCGCTTGTTTTCTATTTTGATGTCTATTGTTATTTCTAACGACTGTCTCCTCCAGTTCATGACAGATCAATGTTCATTATGTTTTATAACATAATGGTTTATAATCTTTTGCTTGTTTCGAGATGAATGCACTATTGTAGGATGATATTTTCTGTACGAATAAACCACATTTGTTGTATAATTACAGCCACGTTATAAAATAAAATAAGTCCCCGGTGTTCAAAGCGGTCCCTGCGTATTCATTTTGATCGTGTTTCTGTAGACAAGCGTCTCGTTCATGTCTCTGTGTCTCAAACCTTTAGACTGACTGATCTTACTGTTGTCCTAAATAAGCCTTGTGTCTCGTCTGTTAATGTTTATTTCAGCAGCAGATTGGTGATTCTTTACCCGTTTCACTGGATCAATTTTTAAAGGTATTGAAATAAGTGAGAGATCTCTATGCAGCACTGTGTTGAACATCAGTGTTTGGATTTGAAGTGTCATAAAGAAGAACAAAAGTGTTAATGCAGAATATCAAAACACAGTGATGTTGCTTGTGCAAAGTCAAACAGAGCAGAAATCACACAATGACACACAAGCAGGGGGTTCCAGCATATCAGTGATACACATTAAAACATGCAAATGTCTGTGAAACAGACTGAGAATCTGACTGAGGCAAACGCATCAGAGGAGGACAAAATAAAAGCTGTCATGTACCAGTCCAGTCTGTGCTATTATTCCAGCAGGTGAGTGTTCAGACATTGACAGGGTTTGAAACATGAGATATTTTAGAGATGCTCATGATTCTGACATTCATCAGCGATGCGATGAAGCTGCTTGGACCGCTTCCACACAACTACATCTGTTTCCGCTGTGGGATCCCTGGACATCACATTAAAAACTGTCCAACCAATGGGGTATGGGCTGTCAAAGATCACAGCTGTGAACTTGAGCTCTTTTTCGCTTGTTTAGTCAGAGTTCGAATGACAATCATGATTCACAGGACAAAGGTTTTGCTCGTCGTAAACGCATATGGAAATGCGCAGGGATTCCTCGTAGTTTCCTGGTGGAGGTGGATGATCCTCACAGAAAGGGAGTCATGATGGACCGCAGTGGGAAATACGTCATTCCCATTATGGATGCGTGAGTATACTGTACTCGGGATCAGAGTTAGGGAAAGTTACTTTGAAAAGTAATGTATTACAATATTGCGTTCCTCTCTAAAAAAAAGTAATTTGCGTTACTTTTTCTCACCTGGGCTGGGCTTGCTTATTTGTTTTTTTAAAAACAACAAAAAAAGTTCTATTTTTGGTCAATTTTAAGACCCTTTTACACCAGAAGTGAAATGAATAACCCTCAGGATGATGGAAATGCATATTTACTCCTGTACAGTAGATGGCGCTGTTCAAACAAACCTTTCCATTCTGGATTAAAGAAGAATAGGATACAGGAGAAGGAAGTTCAACACTCTTATTTCTATATCTAATCTAAAGTTTTTTTGCTCAGTATGGTTGAATTAGATCATTGAAGGTCAGCAGAAAAGACATTGGTTAATAAAGTGAGATTAAATACATAAAGTATATTAGTGTAATTTAATATAGTTAATTATTACAGATTTGCATAAAATTCTGCGATTGCAGTTCACTGTTTTTATTTATTTTGAGGAATACTGAATGTTTTCATGCAAGTGAGATGAGTAAGGCCCCGATCAAACAGAAAAGGCGCACCACACTGCCTTTTTTGTTGTTGTTGATTTTAGAAAAAAAGAACAGTGCAGAAAACTCTATGTTCACATTCAAATGTATGTTCATATTTAGTCTAGAACTACAAGTACCATCATGTTCACACAGCGCACACAACACCTCTGACCTTTATTTCTCTCAACACGGAGACAGGAGAGCTGTCAGTCAATAAATGTGAAAAAGTAACTTCCATTACTTCTTTGAAAAAGTAACTTCGATATTTTGTTGTAAATTTAAAAAAAAAACTAAAGAAAAGAAAAACTAGAAAAAAAACTAAAGCATTACTTTACTATTTACTTTAAAAAGTAATCTGATTACTCAACTCAAGTTACTTGTAATGCATTACCCACAACATTGCTATGTTATAGTGTTTGTTAAAATCTCACAGTTGCCATCATGATACACAATGTGTGTTTGTGCTTGATCTGTTCAGTGAGGCCTTTGCCATTGGGAAGAAAGAGAAGCCGCCCTTCTCTATCCAGAATGAGCCTTCATCCTCATCAGATCCGAGGCCTGACGCACTGCTGTGTGGGATATGTAAGGATCTGCTGACGGATGCTGAGATGATTCCCTGCTGCAGGAGCAGCTACTGTGATGAATGTGAGTTCAAGCAAAAGTGTTTTTTTTTCTTGACAAAAACCAACATAATCTTTTGGTCTCAGGTATCAGAATGTGTTTGCTGGAGTTTGATGGACATGTTTGTCCTTCCTGCAGACAATCAGATGTTTCTCCTGATGCTTTGACGGCAAACGCTGCTTTGCGTCAAGTAAGACCTTAAACCCTGTTTCCTGTTGTTCATCTTCTGTATGTTCACATCAAAACTATTTTATCATTCTTTCTCACACAGGAGGTGAATCATTTTAGGAATGGAACCAGATCTTTGCACTTCTACCAAAGTCCAGACCACAGCCGTCAATCCCAGTCACCTGTTCCAGAATCCTCATCAAACACGGGTCGAGATGTGAGAAGGAAACGTTCCCGTTCCAGATCTCCTTTAAGCAGCAATGACAGTGCTTCTCAGTTGGAGAGAGAGAGCAAATGCACCAAACACACAAATGATACTGAGGCTTATTATAGTGCAGATATAGAGCAGAGGAGACCACGTTACTGAGAGACGTTTGTATTTTTCATTTAGTGTAAAGTGATACACTAAATAAACAGATATATTGCAGAATGGAGGTTGTCTCAAATAAAAGCTTTGAACTTTCACTCAAAAACTCGTATTTGTTCTGTTATACTAAAATTAGTTCTCTTAAGACAAACTAGTAACAGTCAATTAAGTGCACAATGATACTTCAGTTGTGAAAAATTTCCCATCCGTAATTTTCACGAGTCTGAAGTTTGATACCCAGTTGTGTAAATAATATTTATTGCACTTTACTTCATGGTTAAAGAATATGTCCTGAAGTAGTACAAAATATATTAATGTCAGACTCTGAAAAACAAAGAGTTGATTTGCACAAACCGATAAACGCCACTTAACCTGTTAGCCGCACCTTTTGAAAAATCCCAAGAAATGACATACCCAAACTTAAACAGATGCAGTTCATGAACCCTTTGCACTAAAAGCATAAGTGTGGTCTCATTTCAAAGCAGACACTTTATTGTTATTGTACAATACTTTATTGTAAAGTCATAATGAAAAAAATAGTTATAAATAGCTTCAAAATGTTTATTAGAAATTTATTTTTATGGAAAATCTTTATGAAAATAAAATTGAAGCCTCTCTGCTATCTGGAAATGCACTCCAGCTAAAGCCACATGTCTGACCATGTTATATTTCAAATCTGAAGATGATACGAATTTTATTGAATGTTTTTTTAAGATCATGTGATTTTATTTTGAGAAGACTCTGCTGTGTGTTATTCTCCACAACACGTTCTGAACCCTAAATACGCTTTGTCAGAAAAGGTTTTGTCCGCTGTCAAGGCATCGCGAGTTCACCTTTTACAGCAGAAACCGACAAGCGCCCTTGTTGTTTGAGTACAGAAACCGATAAGTCCGTTTTATCGAATCAGCGCGCAGTATAATAAAGGTGTTTAGGAAGCGTTAGGAAAAGGCTTTTTGCGATCTTCACCCACACTCCTAACCAGCAGGTGGCGGTAAAATCAAGAAGAAGATATTTATTGCTGCCTCTATCTCATCAAGAAGTTAGTCGTCCTCCAACTGAACGCTTAGCCTGGACGGCTAGCAAACTGACAGAGCCGTTGAACTGCAAGCTGTGAGTATTCGTCTTGTTGTGTTATCAACCAGTGAACGCAGAGCTTTAATGAAATTATTCATGTTTATTATAGTTAATATTCATAAATGGTCAGTGCTTGTATCTTACATTGTAAAAACTCTCTGGCTAGGCAAACAAGCTAGCCAGCAAGTGCTGGCTTGATGGACTTTAGTCTTGTGTAAGCAGTGCAAAATATAAAACATCTCTATGCTGCCTCGGCATTACTTACCGCATCTTTAAGTTAATACCTTTAAGCAAAGTTATAACTTATTGACGTAAATAGAAGTAACTTTTAATCCTCTACCCTTCCATTCCAAATGTAGACTGGTTACATATTCCTAATAATAATAATAATAATAATAATAACAATTAATAATTATAGTTATTATTATTATTATTATTATTATATTATATAATAAAAATAATAATAAAAGAAAAGCATTGAGAGGTTAAGCATTGTTTTCCTTTCCTCTCCAGAGCTTTCCACTGAACTTCACTTTTACCCAATTGGGAAAGGTTGGCTAAACCCATCCTAGATGTTGCAATGGCCCTCATGCGACTGCGGCCCATGTGTCTGACTCATTTGTCGCCAAGAGGAAGACTTTATCTTAGTGTAAATTGCCATGTCAAGTACAGCATTTCTGTGTCCCAATCTCCCTGGCATCTATCCATTGATAGGACAGTAGGAACACATAGCCTCCCTTCAAAGTATGTCCCACTGACCATCTCTGCATACAAACCACTGTTCAAGACATTAGTGTTTCCCACTTCTGTCAGCACTATTCGTGCTATTTCAACAAACCGGCACTTCTCAAGGGAAAACCAGAACGGCCGGTCTCCCTTTAGTAAGACTAAAGGTATTGCTCCTGCTCCAGCATGTCTTGGTATAACAGTGTTTTATAGAAATTACATGCTTGCCTTCAGTACAAAATGTGAGAGCTCTTTGCATGTTATAAACTATTGACCCTTCGCAAAGTCCCGCCCCCTTTAGTTACTGTTGCTATGTCCGACAAGCCATGCGCTCTCATGCCACACATCATGTTCTCACGGAGTGGAAAACACATCACGGAGCAAAGAGGACATTGACAATGTATGAAACAGTTTCATATATTGTAATTTTTTCAAGAAGTTTAAACAATAAATAGCGTATAGTGTCTCTTTAATGTGCCGCTCGTGAACCGATCATCTCTTCCTACTAGTTCATTTATAGCATCAAATAAACATGAATGAACATCAGAAAGAATGTTGTTTCAAGCTGAAAGATGTGAGTACACACAATTTTTCAAGTTCAAATTCACCAACGTTAATCTACTAACTCCCCTGACTGCTTTGTCGGACAAAATGGCGGATTCGGGGTTATGATTGGTCAGATCGCCTGTCAATCAAACTGTTTGCGAAGGGTCAATTGGGTCGCTGACGCACTTATGTTATCACATAGCTTCCACAATTTACTTTTTGTTTGTGAAACAATGTTTAATGTAACCTACCAGACATGAATCATTGTTTTGTGGAGTCATTGTCATTTGTGGAGTGTATATATTTTCACTGCAGTGCCATCTGTCCTGGAGGGGGAGTCGCTTGCCATGGGTATGTGGTCACTAGGCCTTGGTGCTGTGGGGGCCGCCATCGCTGGCATAATATTAGCAAACACTGACTTCCTGCTGACTAAAGCGGCACCTGCTACTGTAGAGTATCTTGGGAATGCTGACCTCAAAACCATCGACAGTGGTAAGAAATGAAGTGAAATAAAATTTTGGCCAATTGCTGTCATTATTAAGAAAAACAGTCACTGTTTATTGTAATGTTTTCCCATCTGTATTCGTTCAGATGAGAGGCCTTTAAAAGGGAAAAGTCTCTGGGAGAAATCTGGTGCGGTGATCATGGCTGTCCGGCGACCTGGATGATTTTTGTGCAGAGAGGTAAAGTGAGCATGTTCCTGATAATAGGCTCTTTGACTAAAACACAATCTGAGCTCTTTTTGTGTTTTTTTTAAATACTTATTTTGGGTAGAAATGTGATTTTAAAGAAGCTATGAGTACTATACGGTTACTCCTATTAATTGCTGAATTCACATTAGTCTTAGTGATTCCCACAGAAAGTAAGTCTCCCGAAAGAAGATTTTAAAGTCCAATGCATCAGTCTGGTGTATGGAGGACCAGGAGTGCCACATAAAAATAAAACGAAGAATCAATTAATTCATTTAATAATTCACACATAAAAATGTATATAAATAAATCACTTTTATATAGGCAAATAAATTGACATATTTAAAGTTGTTTATTTAATTCCTGTTTTTAAATGTAGTTTAATAGACCAATAAAACAATAAATTTAAAAAAAAATTTTTAATGTATAAATAAATAGGAATTAAATAAACAACTTTAAATATGTCTATTTATTTATACATTAAAAATTTTTTTTTAAATTTATTGTTTTATTGGTCTATTAAACTACATTTAAAAACAGGAATTAAATAAACAACTTTAAATATGTCTGTTTTTAAATGTAGTTTAATAGACCAATAAAACAATAAATTTAAAAAAAAAATTTTAATGTATAAATAAATAGACATATTTAAAGTTGTTTATTTAATTCCTGTTTTTAATGTAGTTTAATAGACCAATAAAACAATAAATTTAAAAAAAAAATTTAATGTATAAATAAATAGACATATTTAAAGTTGTTTATTTAATTCCTGTTTTTAAATGTAGTTTAATAGACCAATAAAACAATAAATTTAAAAAAAAAATTTTAATGTATAAATAAATAGACATATTTAAAGTTGTTTATTTAATTCCTGTTTTTAATGTAGTTTAATAGACCAATAAAACAATAAATTTAAAAAAAAATTTTAATGTATAAATAAATAGACATATTTAAAGTTGTTTATTTAATTCCTGTTTTTAAACGTAGATTGATAGAACAATAAAAATACATTTGTAAATCGTTTCAAATGGCGTTTCAAATGGCGTTTCAAATGGCGTTTCAAATGGCGTTTTAAAAAAGGATTTGCCAAATGCTTTTCTTTATCCATTTGTCAATCGAGTGCTAAAATGCCATTGGACAGTACAGACGTGGGAGCAACCAATCAGCTTTCGCCTCAATTTGAAGAGCCGACCCTCTCTAGAAGAGTTCGAGCAACGCGATCAAGCAAAATGTCAGGCGAATCTGAACGTGTTTTTAGAGGTATTGTAGATGATTTATTAGCTTTAGCTGATTTTTGCGAAAGAAATTCTCCTCTCTATTATCATTTTATATGTAAAAGAGTTTTTCAGTCTAGGGAAGACAATAATATATTGTGGTTGTACAATAAATGGAAGGATTTGGGTTCAGTTTGAGGTCATTCAGCGACTCCGCAGCCCACACGCTATGGTTGAACTTCAGAATATTCTCGAACAACACCAGTCGTTGGATGTACCAGCAGAAGAGACAGCAGGATGTATTGTTGTCGCTAAGGACAGTCCGACAAAAACCATTATAACCTCTCCAAACACGTTCAGATTCGCCTGACATTTTGCGTGATCGCGTTGCTCGAACTCTTCTAGAGAGGGTCGGCTCTTCAAATTGAGGCGAAAACTGATTGGTTGCTCCCACATGTGTACTGTCCAATGGCATTTTAGCACTCGATTGACAAATGGATAAAGAAAAGCATTTGGCAAATCCTTTTTTAAAAAGCCATTTAAAAAGCCATTTAAAATTATTTACAAATGTATTTTTTATCGGTCTATTAAACTACATTTAAAAACAGGAATTAAATAAACAACTTTAAATATGTCTATTTATTTGCCTATATAAAAGTGATTTATTTATATACATTTTTATGTGTGAATTATTAAATGAATTAATTGATTCTTCGTTTTATTTTTATGTGGCACTCCTGGTCCTTCATACTGGTGCACTTTAAGAGTTTAAAATCAAAAGCTTTCAGCTGAACATAGTAAAAGGTTTTTGCATTGACGTCACAAAACTCAAACCTCTTTTTATTTGTGATGTTGTGTCAGACAATTCACACATTACACTCACACTGGTGTTTTAGGGAGACAAACAAGTAGAATATAAAATAATAGTAGTTTATATTTTTTTATCCCCAAGATATATATTGTGCGTGTATATATATATTTTTTATATATATTTATAAATACAAACTGACTCATTTATTTCCCTTAGCTTATGATGTCACCTGAATTATATAAGACATTTTAAGTGTTTTATGGTTGATCTTGCCTGTTTTTATTTTATCTTATGTATTAGTTTTATTACCTTTTATCTCTTGTGTAAAATTGTACAGCACTTTGGTCCAACATGCATTGTTTTTAATTGTGAACTTGAACTATATTACTCTAGTGAAATGCTGTACAATATTGCTACTTTTGTAGCAGAAATAAACTGAAGAAAAAGTTAGGCCCTATGCAATATGTAATGAGTAAATTGAGCCTTCACAAACAGTTTGATTGACAGGCGATCTGACCAATCATAACCCCGAATCCGCCATTTTGTCTGATAAAGCAGTCAGGGGAGTTAGTAGAAAGTTGGTGAACTTGAACTTGAAAAATTGTGTGTACTCACTTTTCCAGGCTTGAAACAACATTCCTTCTGATGTTCATTCATGTTTATTTGATGCTATAAATGAACTAGTATGAAGAGATGATCGGTTCACGAGTTACAGCGATCTGTCACGACACATTATAGAGACACTATACGCTATTTATTGTTTAAACTTTAAACTTCTCACTGCATGAGAACATGATGTGTGGCGTGAGAGCGCATGGCTTGTCGGACAAAGCAACAGTAACTAAAGGGGGCGGGTCTTTGCGAAGGGTCAATTGCATTACTGTAGTGGAAAAAAGAGTACATATACTTATTCAAAAATTAATCTACTAACTCTGACTGTTTTTTCAGACAAAATGGTGGATTCGGGGTTATAATTGGTCAGATTGCCTCTCAATCAAACTGTTGGCGAAAGGTCAATTAATGAGAAACACAGAATCTATACATTGAATACATGAAGATGTTATTGTGTATCTGCAGGAGGCCTCTGAGCTGTCCTCTCTGAAGCCCCAGCTGGATGAGCTCGGGGTCCCTCTGTATGCTGTTGTGAAGGAGAACGTAGGTACAGAGATTCAGGACTTCAGACCACACTTCGCAGGGGAGATTTTCTTGGATGAAAAGGTTAGTAAACATTTAAAGGTTAGTCCACCTAAAAATTAAAATTCTGTCACCACTTATGATGTCGTTCCTAAGACTTTCATTCAAATGAACATTTTTAATGAAACCTGAGAGATTTCTGTGCCTCCACTGAAAGTCCATGCAACCAAAATTTTGTTTTTTACAGTGGTCATAGAGACCATTAAAGGATCCATATAAATCAAGCAGTTAAATCCCTTCTGAGGCATGATCACTTTATATGACAAACCCATTTAATTTACGCTTCATATATAAACATGGATCAGTGCACATACATAGAGCACATCAAATATGGTAAATGGAAACTCAATACTGAATAAAACGAACATCTACTATTATTAATTTTGCATGGGTGTCTATTTGTCCACAGCAAGCATTTTATGGGCCACAGCAGAGAAAGATGGGTGGACTTGGTTTCATTCGATTGGGAGTTTGGCAAAATTTTATCAGGGCCTGGAAGTCGGGATACCAGGGCAACATGAATGGAGAAGGTTTTATCCTGGGAGGGGTGTATGTCATCGGATCTGGTGAACAGGTAATCTCTATGATATTTCATTAGATCATTGCAAACCTATTCAGAGATTTGGCAACTTGACTTTCCTCATACATCCTTTTTTTTTTTTTTTTCTTGCCATTTTCAGGGGATTCTTCTAGAGCACAGAGAAAAGGAGTTTGGGGATAAAGTCAGTTTGGAGTCTGTTCTGGAAGCCGCTGAGAAAATTGTGGTAGAAAAGTAAAGATTGTATATAAAGTTTGTCAGTTGCAGAAATGGAGATTAAGGAAAGTTCTCCCTTGACCTAGAGTCCCGATCCACCTCATCACACTACATTCTCATACTAATGCTGTGAAGAGAAAAGCTCAGGTTGTTAAATTGTTGGCACTGACTGGTACATTTTTAGGAGCTAAGTGATGTCACAGTTGGATGTGGCCTCATTTTAATTCTGGTGTTTTAGTTCTTACAAATGAGAGTAATGTGTAATTAATATTGTTTTTGCACTTTAGAAATTGTCATGAACCATTGTATTGTTGTTTTTCACCTTATGGCGTTCCTTTGGTTGCCTGCTGCCGTGCTCGTGGTTTTTGGTGGTATGTGTTTTAATGATAGTCTGACTCTAAATTCCATGTTGAAAGAGCAGATTTGATGTCAACACATGCCTACACACCCACTGGTTTTTGGTCCGTGATCAGCCAAAGGTTCAGCTGGGGCTGGACACAGCGAACAATAAACATGTCACCTCCAAATGTTCAGCTTTGAATTCTCATTTACTTGGAGAAAAAAAAACTGTCTATATACTATTGTTCAAAAGTTGATCAGTAAGTAAAAATAAATTCTTTTATTCAGCAAGGATGCATTAAAAAGAATGTTAGTAAATATATTGTTACAAAATATTTCTATTTCAAATGTTTTTACTTTCTAGTCATCAAAGTATAACAAATATTAGGCATCACTGTTTTCAGCATTGGTGTTTGTTGAGCAGCAAATCAGCATATATTTGGTTTGTGAAGGATCATGTGACTGAAGGATTAATGGTGCTGAAAATTCAGCTTTGCATCACTGGAATAAATTACATATCTAACTATAAAATTAAAATGAAGTTTTAAATTGTAATATTTCACAATTATATTTTTGATAAAATAACTGCAGCCTTGGTGAGAATAAGACTTTCAAATACATTTTGAAAAATTGTTTATCCTCATGAGAAACAGCCGTATTGCAGCTCCTTTATGTTGTATATCTTCACAACACGTGTTTAACTCTTAAGCAATTACTGAGACATTCAGCACTAAATCCTGATTAGCATACAGGGCGTTTCAAAAACATGGACCCAATTTCAAACATTTTTCTAATATATTAAACTCTATGTCCTGCCCTTTTCAAGTGGTGAGAGTTTCAGTTATGGGCAGTTTGTGGATGCAGTGATATAGCAAGTATATGCATATGAAACGGATTACCTTTCTCAGCCTATCTACGGTTTATGCTTGCATTTTAAAGGCACAGACTTGGAAACTGCCCCTAACTTTGTTTAATCGCATTTAAATGTTTCAGAAAATGTCTGATTAACTTATCAACTTATCTTTTATAAGCTAAATATTTTGATTCTAAATACGAACCAAGGCACCTCTAAAGCAAATGTTGAAAAAAAAAAAGTCTCATACAATTAGTTTAATATCTTTATTACATTGTTCCAGATAAAATACACACAAGGATATAACAAAACAATATAAAATGCTGGAAAAATAAAACACAATGAGCACCAATAACAATTTTGCTAAAGTGGGTGTTCCTGGTGTGGCATTTATATGCGAGATACATGACACCATTTATAGTGCTTGCATTTTCACGCTATGGGAGACCTTTCAATAAATATGTGCTAAGAATTGAATTATTGTGAATCATTTTCTTTGGTAAGGTCTCATTCTAACATGCCAAATGTATTTGGTGACCGTCTTTACTTTTAATTTATTCTTACGATCCACATATAACTAATAGATGGACAACAATAAGGTTATAACTGTAAATAGAAAATAATACAATAATGACCACTGTATGTTCATTAACAATCTTGTGTGTGTGTGTGTGTGTGTACAATTGTATCATCATAGATTTCCTGCCATTAGTTTTTACTAAATGATTAAATTTGTACACTTTTGCATGAGATCTCCAATAAACATTGGCAGTGGTCTAGTGCAATTTATCATAAAACATCTGAAAGAACTTGCTGAAAAATATGGTGTACTTCTAGTAATATGTTCC
This sequence comes from Zacco platypus, assembly GCA_038088235.1. Classification (NCBI taxonomy): domain Eukaryota; kingdom Metazoa; phylum Chordata; class Actinopteri; order Cypriniformes; family Xenocyprididae; genus Zacco; species Zacco platypus. Next base: position 6,024,960 of record CM076078.1, on the reverse strand, counting down.
ATACAGTTTAGTGATCGAGAAGATGACAGTCTAATGTCTGAGACAGGAAACAACACCCTGGTTTAAGTGTCTATCGTGTTGAGCATATTACGTGACGGTGGTTATCATTACACATCCGAAAAAATGTGTGTGGGTTCACTGCATTATTATAGGAAGAATGAATCTTGACAGCATGTGGTTGAACTAGTCTGTAAGATTTGGTGTAACAGGACATTCCAAGAAGAAATCACACAGTTTTGTATAAATCACAATCAAATAGTCTTATTTGCATAACATATCCAACAGTTTTCTCCATCAATCCTATCATAGTAACAGGGAAATTGTGCATTAAAAAGAGAGAGAGAGCATCAATCCATGACTGCTTTTCCTCAGGGCTACTTCTTTCAACAGCATACTTGCGTAACATAATGTGCTTAGATATTAGGCTAAACAATATTTGCCTATATGGAGTGCTCAAATCAAAAGCAAACCGATCTCTGTTGCCTCTCAGAGGACATGATGAGAATAACATCAAATCGATGCGCCTTTTCAACCCAAAGAGCAGAGTTTCAGGAGTCTGATGGCAAAGAAACACTGTAAAGGTTTGTTAACTTCATCCACAAAAACAATAGGAACCACGCAACAAACTACACACTGTAACATTACCACAAAATGTCAGGGAAAACAAGTTTGATCTTATTCGCTCAGGAGGCTATTAAAGAACTTACAAAAGGATATATATCATACACTACAGACACTATGACTAACATTATCATATATATATACCTGTATATATTGATACAACACATCATAGATTCCCCCCATGACAACAATAAATAAATCTGATTGTTGTTCCCATAACTGTTAATGTCTGAGATGACAAATGTTCAAAGCAAATGTTTCTTCATACTCCGAATGAACACATTTGTATATATGCAGTGCTTCGGTCTTTAAGCCCAGACACATTCAGTCCCATTAGGGGGAATTATTTATACAATCACACGAATGATAATAATAAGTATTAAATATTCAAATAGATATTGTTTTGACCTATTCACAATTCTTCAATAATACACAAACTACAATCCACACAACCAAACATCTCGAAGACTTTTGCAATGACTTTAAACCACACAGGCCTGTAAGGCTTAAACAGAAATAATGAAGTATGGCCTGCAGAAATCAGAGATAGTCACCTAATATTTAGCGTTTGATGTGCACATGAAGGAGTGTTAGCACACATTAGGGCTTCTTTTGCTGTGTAGAGAGTAAAGCACACTGCATTTGCTGCATAAGTGCACTTAATGGGCACATAATGGAGCATGCAAGGTGGAAAAACTCCTGGCAGAATAAAGTTGAAAAACCAATTTCTGTGTTCAGTAAGAACGTGCATGTGAGAAAAATATTCGAGCCACAAATCTGGAAAACTGAAATTCTGAGACATAATTATGTACTATAAATCGAAGCAATGAAAGGTAAATAAATCTACATGTGTGTGTGCCGTCAACAGATGGGGTGTAAAACATCAATGCAGCCGTTAACATTCAAGCATCTTTAACTAAATCCAGCGGAAAGTTCTGGCTTTCATTGTACATATAGTCATTTACGATTGTGCAATAGCATGGGTATAATTGACAAAAATATATAACTCAGAAAAGTCAAAAAAACAAACAAATCTACCCTTCAAGTTGTGCCTAATGGAGGACATCAGAACGGGCTGCAACCTACACTGCTCTACAGACCCTTGTTGAAATAAACAGTGGTTGCGTGAGGATTGCTTTGTCGTATCCTCTCTTGAACCTCCGGCTCCAGGCTGCTCAACTTCATAGAACTTCACAAAGACAGAAAACATCCCAATTAAGTACATAAAACAAACAAGTGGAATAACAGATCTATAGTAGTAGCACTCACCTCTTCTGTGGGAACAGAGCACAGCACAGCGGAGTGGCAAACACCAGACTGTGGGGATGGATATTTAAAAAACGTCATTCATTCATTGATATAAACCAGGATTGCTGTAAGTAGCAAACGAATACAGCCTAACAAAAAAAACTCACCATAATCCAACAAGTCCAACTTGTACAGGGGCATTGAGAACCGGGAACCGCTGAGAAAAAGGACAGAAATTTTGCAATGCCATTTAAAAACATCCGTAATACTGACAGATTCAGAGAAATGTTTGATTTGTGATTCCTTACCTTCATGAAGGCTTTCTTCTCTAAAGCATTCATAATAACTGGAGGAATAGCTGTTTGAGAAAACAAATGCGTAAAAATAAAATACAAGGAGAATACTATCATATTTCATGACTTTATGCTGCTGTGAAAGAGAGGTTATTAAAAAAAAAAAAACATTTTCAACATTTACATTGAAAAAAATATACAAAAGCGTACCCATGGCTGGTACTGCCATGCCAATACGAGACACCACCACCTGTACGATGGCTTGCTGAGCAGCTTTAGTTGATTCTCCGAGACGGTTCCCCTCAGCATCAGTAATGGGAATACCATACTTCAGCTCTCTGTAGAAGTATTAAGAAAAGAGAGAACTCATTCAATGGTTGATTCAACATTTTTAAAAGCCAAATAAAAAAGGAACAGCAAGCGATTTCTGAGAAACACTGTTGATATTTGAAATCAACCCAAACACACACATCCCTCCCTTCATTGCTCAACCCCCAAAATGCACGAATGCAAATGCAAAAGTGGATGTCTCTGAATCATAGCTGAAGCTGTCCTGTTACTATAGCTAACATTACAACAACAGCACCTCTTGGTTCTCTTGTCTGTTTATATCCTTTCTTTTTCCAGTGACTTTTCCTGACCTTCTCTCCTTTGTAATGCCTCTTAGCCATTGCTCTTTTCAACAGTCTATCTTCAAATCTCCTTCTTGCTCACCCTCTCTCCTCCCCCATTATGAGTGTTTACGCCCCCCACTGCTGATTGGCTACAAGTTTGTTGCGGCGCTCGTCCGATCCACTTTCAACAGTGTTTCACAGAAATCGCTTACTGCTCTTTTAAATGGTTCAATTTTAAGTAATTAAAATACTGGAAACCAGTCTTTTTTCACTCACCTTTGTCTCATGAAGGGTATGTTGATACAGTTTGCGGCTGCCACTGCAGCAAATGGAACAAAACGCCCCATAATAGCAGGCAAGTGCTGGAGAAAGATAAGACATTGAGTGAGTACTTGCCAAAAATTGTCACAAAATATAAACCAGCATTTACAAACAATTAACAATCAATGATTAAAGCCTAGTAAGCAGCAAACATTTTAACATGTTTTTGCTGTACAACAGGCTTATGTTTGTGAAAAAAAAAAAAAAAAAATTCTTTTTATTTATGTATATATAAATCTCACGAAGCCCAAACTTTTGAATGATAATGTGGATATATTATTTATCAATGACACATTAAATTGATAAAGTTGATATTTATAATCTTACAAAAGATTTCTGAAATAAATGCTTGTCTTTTCCACTTTCTATTAATAGAAGTCAGAAAAAAAGGTTTTCATGTGCTTTCATAGAAAAATGAAACAGAATTACATTAAAAAACATTTAAGATTAAAAACATTTTAAGAATTCTAATAATAATAATAATAATAATAATACACTATAATTTTGATCAAATATATATGCAGTCTTGGTGAGCATAAGACTTTTCAAAAACCTATATTAATATAATTTATTTAAAAAAATATATAAATGGAAACAATACTGAGTAGTAAACCAATATCTCCAAAATTGTTAAAGATTTTTAAAAAAATGTTAAGAAGTCACTCTGTAATAAACTATAAATACTTAGTTTAAGGAAAGAACAGACCTTGGCCAGAGACTTCAGGCCAAGGGCTGTTATTACAGCTCCAGTCGTCGCACTGACGTAGGCTGCTCCAAGCTGACTGCAGAGGTGAAAATAATTTGCATTAAGTATTATGTATTTTTATGCGTTGCTGAGCAGATCAGTTCATAAATATTTCTCATGAAGCTCATAATTTCCACAATGACATTTCAAAATGCACAGCTCTCCTTTACCAAGACTAGAGTTTACAAAGAGCAATGATGCTAAGTAGTGCATAAAGTTTGTGTACAAACAATATTAAAACAATAATACAGGCAATTATATTGTTAGATGATAAACTGCCAATAAACACATGATCAGAATGGAAAAATAAATGAGCATGCTATCTGAATCTGCATGTATTCAGCATGTGTAGTGATCATGTGTAGTGATCACTGACATCTCTGCCGCTCCATGGGAAGTTCATGAAGTGCAGGTGGAATAGCTTCCACCATTTGTGTCATATGGCACATGCAAAACAGCTTTCAGGACACTAAATGGTGCAATATACCAACAAAGTGTGGGTGAAACGTCACCATCGAAAGGTGGGTTGCCATGAGGCCTCCTATAGAAACCTGCAGCTAGACTGTTTCTAGTAGTGATCTTAGCCATCATACTTCATGGTGAGTGGTGCGTCTCCACTGCGGTTAGTGTAGTTGACAACGGCATTAAAGGACTGGTTAACCCACTGCCAAAACACCACTGCTGGGGTTGTCCTGAAAACAGAGAGAAACTTGAATTCAATGAAAAGTGCAACTTGTAAGCATGTATACATGCGTGTATGTATATATAATACATATATATTACTAATTTGTTTTATATATATAATTTATTATGAGAGTCCTTGGATAATGCTGCAGTCATAAGAATCTCCCACACAAGCCTTTAATTTGAGTCACATGTTGATCTTCCTCAGTATGACTCATTTGCAGATGACTCACTTATCCAAGTAAAAATTTATGTCTACAAAACTGGGAAAAAGAGTTTTTTTCCAATCTTATTCAAAGTATTCTTTTACTCTTGGTCAACGTTTTAAGAGCAAAAAAAAAAAAAAAATACTACCACAAAACAGTCAACCTTCTAACCCTGAATCATACACCAAACTGAGCCATTCAGTAGGTCTGCAGTCTTTCCATGATGACTCATTTAAGAAATATTCCCTGAAATGAGCGGGGATGTTTATCCCAGCCATGGAAAAATTTACTCCCTTTCCTTTTCTGTCTCTAATGTATAACATTTTCAGGTCTACATACACTTTCCTGTACATATGGTGTCCAGAACGATGAATGATCAAGAGTGTCTGCTGTTCTTACCTGTAAAAGGTGAGCATACAACCCGTAATGGTCATGTTCATGGGTACTTGTGCAGACATGCGTCCAACTAGCAGCATTTTCTCTCCTGTGTCTGGGTGGAAAGCGGAGTCGTAGATGTATTTGGCCCTCCATAGTTGATCTTCTGTTAGCCCAGGCTTCACAACTCCCAACCTGTGAAGGAGGCAACAGCAGAAAGATTTTATTCAACATGTATAGTAACACATGAAACCAGTAATGTAACAGATTGATCCAATGATAAACAGCATAATATTTAAATAGATTTATTAGAGTATTTAAAAGATTTAGTGTGTATTTAAAGATGAAGTGTGTAATTTTTGGATCTTAAAACAGGCCTCCTATGCCTCTTAATATGCATAAACATATACAAGTAAACCATTCATAGGTTGATTCATATGAAAAGCTCTGCAGTGTTTTTAAAACATTGCTATTTTTGTTTGAGCATATCAACAAGCAACACTTGACAATGGCATTTGGGGTGGGACTGGGATCTGTTTGTCTGACCAATGGGAGAGGGGGGAGTGTTTGAATACAGCCAATAAGACTTCATAGGGGATCAGGGCTAGTAAAAAAAAAAAGAAAACAAACACTCACATAAACTACCCTTCAAAAGTTTTTTTTTAAAGAAATGTCTTATGCTCATCAAGGCTGCATTTATTTGGTCAAAAATACAGTAAAAACAATAATATACAGTAAAATATTATTACAATTTAAAATAACATTTTAAAGTATTTTAAAATGTAATTTATTCCAGTGATGACAAAGCATCATTACTCCAGTCTTCAGTGTCACGTGATCAGTCAGAAATCATTCTAATATGCTGATTTGCTGCTCAAGAAACATTTCTTATTATGATCAATGTTGAAAACATTGTTGTGCAGCTTAATATTTTTGTGGAAACAGTGATGCCATCTTTTCAGAATTATTTGATGAATAAAGTGAACAAGAACAGCATTTACTTGAAATAGAAATCTTGTTACATCACATGTGTTTGTACTCTTGCTTTTGATAAATTTAATGTGTTCTTGATGAATAAAAACATTTTACAGTCACGGTCACTTTAAAATCACTATATAGTGGTAATCATAAATATCATAATATATTCAAAATCAAGTTGTATTCTTAAAGGAGCTCACCGCACAGGAGCTCAAAGCCAGTTCTCCTCCCATCAACATCATCTAGCAGTTTTATCATTGGTAGAATATAAAATGAGCAAAATGTTACAAGGATTTCAGTCAAATGCAATTTATGCAGTATGTCAAACCTTTAAAGCAGTGGTTCTTAACCTGGGTTCGATCGAACCCCAGGGGTTCGGTGAGTCAGTCTCAGGGGTTCGGCGGAGGTCAAGACACACACCCAACTCATATGATTCGTGATGACACGCCCTGCTTTTTCCTATTAAGAAGGGTTCGGTGAATGCGCATATGAAACTGGTGGGGTTCAGTACCTCCAACAAGGTTAAGAACCACTGCTTTAAAGGTAGGGTAGGCAATTGCGGAGAGGCTACCAATAGCAAGTTAGCTTTAAAAGTATGAGATCCCACCCTCCCTTCAGAGCTCTCTCCAAAGCCACGCCTCCTTCAAAACACATGAAAGCGTCACGAGAGTTAAATTACCTCACGTCTCAGAGCACATAACATTACAATAATAATAATGAACGTAAAAACAAGCTCTTAATTGTAACACCTGACTGCTGCAGTTTCATTTCTGCTTTGATAGCACTGACATAGAAACGTATAAATTCGAGTTGAGAGGAAGTGAACATCTCCGGGGAGAATATCACGGGTTGCAATTTCGTAATTACGGTTACGACATGGCGTAAATGCAGCAGAAGACCGTTGCTTTGGTTCAGGAGGAACTGTAAAAGGCAGCTGCCTTTTATTTGTGGTGTTCTGTGACTATCTGTCTACATCTCTGCGCAGCCTTGCTGAACGTACTGATGATGTGCGATGTCTCGAGCAGGGTGGAAATAAATATGCGGACAGGCAGGTAGGTCAACCCGCAGCAACAATTTAAAAGCAGACCAGTTCCCGGGATAAAACCACAGATGTGGCAACCCTGGTTGCACAGATGTGAGGTCTGATTAGCACCAAGTTTCAAACAAAAAATGTTTTAAGAGTTAGTTTGGCAAAATGAACATTCATTATATATTGCTCCCTAATACATTAATAAATAAATGTTACGGCTACAGTTTCTACATTATCATAAAGGACAGGATTTCCCTCCAAAAGTTCATAGACCACAAACAATTCACACACCTGTAGTTCTCCACAGTAACTCTGGCATCGTCTAAAACCTCACTGGACAGCAGCACGTTTCTGGGGTCCGTCACCATGAAGAAGTGCTGAGCCCGGCCCATAAAAGTGCCCTGGTCCCATCGTGGTTCCTTAATGTTAATATTCAGTGGCAAATCTCCAGACATCCTATTCGCCTTCTGTGAAGAAATTCACCGCTCACTCAAACTGCTGAGAAACAAGATAAGGTTCAGAAGGAGTCAAATCTGAATTGTGTTAATCATCATGAAGAATGTTGAACTGGTATTACGCCAAAATGACAGTATATCAGGCTTGTGACAGAAAATACTTTCAAAGGTGAATGTAAAACAAAGAAAATAATTGACTGAAAAATATCTCTTATACCCTGTACTATTAAACATCTGTCTCTTTAAATCGTTGCTTTTTAACGAGCGTGTCACGCACGCCTATAAACAATAATGTCTGACAGTCAACGTGTGAGATTAGCGATACATGTCAACTAGCCGAGCTGTTCAACTAACATGTTTATTTGAGAAATATGTAACTAAACTGCTTAACAACTAAAGAAAACGGTTTCGTTTACCATGGAAAAGCTTAACGTTAGGGCTTTTGTAGCTAATGCTAACTGCTATGCCGGTGGGATGTAAACTAACAAAGACATGCAAAATAAAGATTTATTTTGATTGAAAATGTGATTTTTATGCTGTTCAGTATGGGCTGTTTTCGTTTATGAAATAAGCAATGTAATTACAAGCAGCATACCCATATCCCCTTCAACCTGCTAAGATAACGTTAGCTAGCTGCAACATTACCTCACGCACGTGAACACAACTAATAAATATTCATTCAGGAGAAAGTTCAAATAATCATTCAGTGAAATATGCACACAGACCTTGCTAAAAGACCACAGGTAACGTTCAGGTACACCTTGAAGCAGATGACCTCAGCGATGACTGCTTTCCTCTGCGTGATGACAGTGTACTGCCCGCACTTCCGGTGTGACTGACTTGCCTTAAAAATCTGCGCGAGAAGATTGAAATGGAGAGCGTGCGTTTTTTTGTGTGAAAAGGCGGCGTTTGGAACGGAGAGATCTGCAGTTGGCTCGATGATGAGAACTGCGTTATGATTGGTAGTTCGTTCTAAAGCGGGGCGTAGATAAGAGCTGTGTTATGATTGGCTATCTGCGTCGTGATTTCCTGAGAGAGGGGTAACTGCAGTTTGGAGTAATGGGCGTGTCGAACGGTAGGGGGCGTGCCGAATGGTTTCTCATTGGTCACGAAAGCTGCCTGTTCTGCATAAAGGCGAGCCATACTCTTAAATCGCTATTGGCCTACAGAAAGCAATAAATATAACATAATACTATACAACCAAAATTCCATTCTTTTAATGTAAAAACAGTATCAATGATCTTAAGAATATTACATTCAAGATTTTAAAAATTACTTTCTAAAGTGCCTTCAGAACTTATGCATGGCGCGGATGACTGACGTCATCACCGCGAGTTTAGGACTTAGACACACATAGACATATACATATATGTATATGTCTATGTTATACACACTATGTTTTGCTATCAAAGTGAGGACATTCCATAGGCGTAATGGTTATTATACTGTACAAACTACATACAAAGTGTCCCCCTACACTACTCCTACTCCTAAACCTACCCATCACAGAAAACATTCTGCATTTTTACATTTTTAATAAAACATTGTTTCCTCATAAATCACAAAAATGCGCTCACACTCACTCACTCTCACTCACACACATCCACCGACCCACACACACACACACAAAAGCATTGTATTTTAGCTATCATAATATACATTTCTATGATAAATAAAGCATTAATCACGTATATAAACGTATAACTATCTATGACGAATCACACGCCACGTCTTACAGCCGCCAGTAATTTACGTAAATGTATGGTTATCTCTAATTGGCCAACACCAATAGTCCTTTCACCAATGAGAAACCGTTCGGCACACCCCCTGCCGTTCGGCACACCCCTAACGTTAGACACGCCCATTACTCCAAGCTGCAGTTACCCATACTAGGATTTCCTGAGAGGCCAGACAAAGTTTTTTGGGAAAAAGGTGTTAAAGGTGCTGCAATCACTTTTGCAATTCCACCAGATTTACCAAATTAATAAGACGACTTTGTTCCTTCAACCACACGCTATATTAACGAACTACAGCCCGCAGTGGGTAAAGACTAGAAGGGATACAGCAACGGCCACTGGGCATGCGCACATCAATATTGCGTCATTTAATATTTATTTATTTAATTTAATAACTGTTTTTGCAGTATTGAAGGGTAGGTTTAGGGTTGGGGTAGGTGTAGATGTTAATAAAACACAATTTGATAAATAGCACATTTAATTTACTGTTATTTATCCTGAGGTTTTGCCTCACTTCCGGCCTTCTGGACACAACCCCTGCAAGTGAGGAACCGTTGCTCCAAAACCCCGCCCTCCAAAAAATTTATTTTGAAAAATGTCTTGAAAAATGATTTACTGAATTTTATTTTTTTTTAACCATATGACTCCGTTTTATTAAACATATACAAACCATTTGACCATCAAAGATAGATAATATCATGTTTCAGTAACTTGATATCCTATTTGTACCTATGGTATCAAAATAAACAGATTAGCAACACTGAATTCAAGCTGCAGTTTGGGATATTGCAAAACAATAATACCCTTGCAGAATATGCAACATTTTTAATAATTTTAACAAAATAAGAGGGATCATAAAAATTGCATGTTATTTTTATTCATACTATCCTGAATAAACCATTTCACATAACAGATGTTTATATACTCCTCAAGACAAAATGACTGTATTTATAAAAAAATGCACAATTCAAAAATTTACATACTCTTGAATCTTAAGTGTCCTGTCAATACTGGATGATCCATGACTGTTTTCATGTTTTGTTATAGTTGTTTGTGAGTCCCTTTTAATTGTAAAAAAGGTAATTGTGACTTTTTATCTCACAATTCTGACTTTTTTTCTCTTCGCGTGATAAAAACTTGCAATACTGAATTTTTCTCGCAATTGCAAATTTATAATATATAATATACAACTTTTCTCAATATTGTGAGTTTATATCTCAGAATTCTGACTTTTCTCAATATTGCGAGTTTATATCTCAGAATTTTGACTTCATAACTTGCAATTGCAACTTTATATGACAGTATTGTTTATTCCGAGAAAAAAGTCAGAATTGTGAGATAAAAGCTCGCAATTACCTTTTTTATGTTACATACTTATTAGTATTCCAAAGTATTCTAAAGTATTTAGATTAAGTTACAAAACTTGGGTAATGTAACGAAATACGTTACAAATTACTTTTTAAAGCATGTATTTTGTAATCTGTAGTGAAATACATTTTAAAAGTAACCTACCCAGCCCTGACAATGGATAGCTTACATTAGGTAGCATACAATAAAGTAAAGCAATTCTCGATTTCTATGACGAATTCAGTTTTTATTTTGTGCCAAATTCAGTTTATACTCTGCAATAAATTCTTGTAGGAGTTCATACCCTCTTAAAAACCAAATTCAGTGCAAATAATTAAAGCAAAGCTGTGAAATGACCACTATGTGGCAGTATAGTGTCACGAAAGATGCTCCAATCTCCTTGATGGATCAATTACAGTTTTACCGTTTATCCTTAAGACAAATCCACTTTCACAGTTTGATCAAAAGACAATTCCCTGGAAGTAGATCAAACACTCACTACTGCAACCATATAACCATAACAGATCATGTATTCTCAAAAAAGAACTTGTTAAAACGTGCTTCATTTTATGACTGACAGGCGCTGAGACTTAATTGGATCTTGTCCCACAAGACCACTGTTCATTTAATACTCTTATGCTATGAGTGCCGATTATCAACCTCTGGTCCAAATGAGTTTGTGCAGTGTCCTACTGAGCTGCTCCATAATCCAATCACTCGCCCTGAGAGGCGGGCTTAAAGGAGGCTAATATTGTCTTTGTCTCAGGTGAGGTCATGCGGCACAACATGGAGACAGGTAACGGCGTTTAACTTCATCGAACTTTGTTTTTATTGCATTTAGGCATCATATTAACATCAGACTAAGTGAAATAAGAAAGAATTGTGAAGTGAAATGATCCACAATGAATCTTACTGGTAATGTGAATGATTTCCTGCTAACCTGTTGACTGCATCTTTTGCTGAAGGATTTCATTGGATGATTTTTGTGTAGTTCAGAATCTGTTAACTTTTGAAGAGCAAGAGTACTTTATCTCTGTGAGAGTTGTCTTATAATGTTCACTGACCTGTTGCTGTCCGAGGTGCTGATGATGATGTCTGTCTGCGTCAACTTCCTGTTTAGAATAACAAAATGACAACATCAGTTTCTTATCTTAAACGTTGAATGCCTGACCCAAAAACCTACTCGAACTCTTGGGGATCAAGATAGCGCGTGTATTTCTGTGAATCAATCCAGTTTTATCTTTACTTCAGTGGTAATGGATTAGGGATGAATTTAGCTTGATTTTGGGACACTTTTTGCCATTGAGATGACTGGGGGAAAGTATCCAAATCAACCTGAATTCAACCTAATTTTATTCTTCACATTTTTTTTTACAGTTATTACAAATACAGTAAAACTATAACTATAACTTGTTCGCTTGTATGAGAAATTTCGATGAGCTGGCAAGTTTTCCAGATTATATAACTATGATCCTGGCAGAGAGAAGCAGCAGATCTCACTCAAAATGTAATTTTGGGAGAATCTACACTGTTTTCTTCTTTTCTGAGGGAAGATATTTTCATACCGGTCACCTGGACACACATACTCATTCTTTATTATTGATATTTTACACATTTTATAATCCTAAAAAAATATTCTTCAACGTAAACAACATCTTGTTAATTTTTTATTTTTTCACGCTCTGGACATTCAATCAACTTTATGAGGTGGAACCTGGGATGCTTATCAAAGTGCTTGTTGGCTGCTTTTCTTTCACTGTTCAGGACACATAGGCACAATTTTTTATTTTTTTAAAGGGCTGGAATAATATATGGAAGAAGCCTTTGTGATGTAAACACTTTCAGTCATATAGAAATACCATTTATTTTCCAAGACAAGACATGAAGTAAAATTTAAATAACCGCAAGCCAAATGTAATTTAATGTTAATGATTAATCCATTAAGAAAATATATAGTTTTTAACCAGTTACCAAAAAAATACAAATTACATTGCTGAGCCAACACCCTTTATGCATTCTTAGGTAAAAAAAAAAAAAACTAAAAGCAAAACAAATTCTAACATATTAGTGTTCCACATCAGCTCAGTATCTCTTGCTGTGGAAACAGTGCAACCCTTTACTTTCCAGAATGCAATAATTGCTGATATCACTTTACCTCCCATGGGAAATTACTCATTGCGCCGGCTGGGTTCTCACAGATCTTTCTCTGTCGTCTTGGATCACTGGCAGGTAAAGGTGAGACACTGAGGCCTGGGAGGACCAGATGACGGACTCCTGCCAAACAAAGCTCCACTGGCAGTGACGGACTCCAGCCCAATGCCCCGGTCTAACCGGCAGACTCACAACTCAACAAAAAGACCTGAGCCACTGTTATACATCCTCCTCTCTTCCGAACAATGCACATAAGGATACACTGTGCTTTGGATAATAGGATAAGTTCATCATCTGTTTTATGAAATGATTATAATTATGTTGGATTCCTTTGGATCAGTTCACTCCATGAAGACGCGACACTATAGTTCTTGTAATCTAAAGTGAACAATGCTGGATCAATCGCAGTTTCTTCCTGCACCATTGCAGCAGAGGTTCCTTCTGTGGAACTAATTCTGTGGACTGTAATCCTCGTGACTAGTACTGACCCACCGAACCTCTAGTTTTCCCACTCCACCCTTCTTCCCTTTAAGTGTCCAGGCCCTGGATGAGGGTCAGAGGGGAGGTCGGCACTTTGCCATGGCTCATTCGTCTGACGCGGCACGCAAAGACATGACGAATGGGGCTCATCCCAGTGCCCAGCCAGGGCCCTCGGGCACCTCGACTCTCCCACGCTACCTGCACAAGAAGCAGCAGCGCCAGAGAGGAGTGAGATCTTCCTCTCCTATGGGCAGGGTCATCATCATTAATTCGCCTGTCGATGGTGAGTTTCCAACAAGAATTTGCACTTTCACATAATATAGATGCAGGTAACCATATCTATATTTCACGTTTTGGTGAATTAGTGGCAAATTCAAATTATTTGGTATTGGGTTGTCAAAAGTACCGACTTCAGTACTGAATTTTGAGTGTGGTGAGTGCATTCTTAAACACCTCTAATTGGCCATTGTGCTCAACAGATATGTCTGTGATTGGTTACAATGATCAACGCTTCAAAAACATGTTGTAAAAAGACATCTTTGATGCTCTTCACAGAGAGCTTACACAGATACACATGCAGGCGTCTATCAGTGGATATATTCTGTCTGGATATATATTCTTTCAAACTCTTCCGTAAGTGCTCTGTGAATTGTAATTGTGAATCATTGTCGCCAATCACAGACGTATCTGTTGAGCGCTTGAACACAATGGCCAATCAAAGGGGGAAATGTTGGTATCTTCACATTTTTAAAATTTCAGTACTTTCTTAGTACCAAAGTTGGTACTTTTGACAACCGCATTTGTTATGATGTCATTCGATATGTTTTCGTTTGATTTGCTTACGCTCCACTTAGAGTTAGGTTTAGGTGTCGACATGAAGGCTTAGTTTTTATCTAAAAATACATTTTCGTGCAAATCAAATCATACAAATTCATATGAAATCGCCAACTATTTCATGAGATCAGGTTTATTTAATTGGTTATCAGTTAATATATATATATTTTTTAATTAAACTATATGACCCTTTGCTGGCAGTTTGATTGACAGGTGATCTGACCAATCATAACCCCGAATCCGCCATTTTGTCCGTTCGTGTTTATTTGATGGTATAAATGAACTAGTATGAAGAGATGATCGGTTTACATGAAGGAGCTACAGCGATCTGTCACAACACATTAAAGAGACACTATACGCTATTTATTGTTTAAACTTCTTTAAAAAATTACAATATTTTAAATATGAAACTGTTTAATATCAAAAGTAACCTGCTTTGTCTTGTCTGTCGACGCGTTGTCAGTGTCCTCTTTGCGCCGCGATGTATTTTTCACTTCGTGAGAACGTGATGTGTGGTGGGAGAACGGCATGGCTTGTCGGACATAGCAACAGTAACTAAAGGGGGCGGGACTTTGCAAAGGGTCAATTGGCCATAGCATGATAATTATTATTTGTTAAATAGTAACAACCAGAAATGTAATATCTATATTGGCTGCCTTTCCTTCCATTTAAAAATCTAATATGAATGCATTTTTTTTTAGTTTTGTAAAAAAAAAAATCATATATATGAACAATATTATATTATATTATATTATGAGAAAAACTCTTTTCTAAGGAGTAAAAATAGACTCAATGAAAGAGCTTGTGCTTTGAATTAAGATTTTATTTTCACCGCTTCCTTCTGTATGTGTTTGTTGTAATGCACTGTAGGTGGGGATGACAGCGAAGACATTCACACAATTACTGTGGACAAAAGTGAGGATGGCAGGCTGGGCTTCAGTGTGCGGGGAGGCTCTGAACACGGCCTTGGAATCTTTGTCAGTAAGGTGGAGGATGACAGCACCGCAGGTACACCTGAGTGCAGAATAATGCATGAGGACACAAAACTGAGATTTCCATCCAAAATTCTCAAAGAATATATGTATAAGCTATCAATGAGTTTCATATCCATCATTTTGTTTCCTCATTCAGAGTTGGCAGGCTTGTGTGTTGGGGATAAGCTGGTCGAGGTGAATGGCATAAGTCTGGAGAGCATCACCATGAGCAGTGCTGTAAAAGTCCTCACAGGAAACAATCGTCTGCGCATGGTGGTAAGACGTGTGGGGAAGGTGCCTGGTATCCGCTATTCAAAAGAGAAGACTACGTGGTAAGTGGTTAAAACTTTTATGTCATCATTTGTACTTGATTTGCTATTTTGTATGTTTTTATATCAGGCTGAACATCATTAGTAATGTTACTTCTGCACCAGTGGTTCTCAAGGCGTCCCATTATCCAACGCATTTATTCAGAGGACCCCCTTATTGACTAAGATATTCCCTATTTCTGCTATAATTATATTAACTTTGCTTGTTTTCAAACTTTTTATTGACAGAGTTTTGATATATGAAAGGTACACTATGTTTTGGTGGTTAAAAAAAACTGCATGGATATTGCGGAAGAACATTGTTTTGGTTCTGCGTGACTGCAGATGAATTCACAATAGATGCTTTACGATAAACTGTCACATGGCAATTTATCTGTACAATAAAATTCCTTACTCACCTGTTGAGTAATAAAAACACCAACTCTGCATCACTTTTACAATATTTCAAACCCCTCAGTTCTCCATCTCTGAAGCCAAGCCAATGTTGATATTACGAGGATTTATTACGAGCTCTTTTTGCCAGCAGACTCTCCTCTGTTTGGCATATTTTTTAAAATGATTGATTCTCCAGAGTTTTGAGATTTAGTGTGCTCCATGTCAACCTTTCTCGCTCGTTGTGACAACTAATCTATGCCATTCCCACACCAAACACGCATCGAAGTAAACAAGCAAATGTTCTCTATTTACGGATATTTACGAGACATGCGAAGGTGAGTGACGTATGTATGGATACCACAAAAACCAACCCACCCAGTCTAAAATATTTATTAAGATTTATTAATTTTGAATTTTATTTTTAACAAAAACAAAGTTTACATAATAGCTGTTTGTATGGCAGCTTGACCTATCTTCCACAAGCCTTCCACAATATCCTTTGACAGCTCATTACAGAAAAGTGTGTTTTGTCCTTGAACATTTTCTTTTGGTGGCCTGTTCTTAAAACAGGTACTTTAGGCATTTATTTGTTGCAAATGTGCTGAATGATGGGGTTTAATTAGAATGACTGAACTGAGAAGGAGAGTGTAGGGATGGGCTGCCGCCCCCCTGCCTTGACTAACGGGGTGGAAACCCTGTGACTCTTGGCCTTTGCTTGTTATCTTTTCCTTGAGGTTCTGTTTCAGCATACAGCGGTGGTAGAGTTACCTCAGTGGTCTTCTCAGCCATTTCATTAACTGATAGTAGAGCGAGCAAGTTTATTACAGAAGTATAAAGTATGTGCGTCCACCTGAAAGTTTGTGTGTGTGCTTGTGAATAGCATATTAATGGTGATGTTTGTCATTTTTAATATTAAAATACTTCTTCTTTCTTAACTTAATATGCAGAGACAACTAAAAGTAAACCATTTGGATGATGATTTCCTCAAGGTTTGAACACTGTGGTTCTGTGCCACATTCAAAGCGAGGGCTGTTTTGGACGAGTTTTGGGCGGGGTTGTCTGTGAAGAAAGTGAAGAAATTTAAAATTATATAAATAAATGTAATTTATTCCAGTCTTCACTGTCACACAAGACCGTAACCATGTCTTGAACACTAAAAGGGAACAGTGAAGGAAATAGAAAATAATATTAATTGGCATTAAAATTTGCACACATGTAGCCCACTTTTAATTCTATGCCTAAAATTTTGAAAATATAAAACATTTCTTGTCTTGTCACACTGGGAATTACATAAATCAAATGAATGCATGTTTTCAGACATATTTTACAAATTATTGGGGGTACTCTATGGTAGTTATGGCCCTGGTGTCACATGATCCTTCAGAAATCATTCTAATATGCTTCAAGTTGAAGCTCAAGAAATATTTAAAATTATTATCAATGTTGAAAACATTTGTGCTTCTTTATATTTTAAACATATTAAATATTATTGTCAGGATTTTTTAATGAATAGAAAGTTTAAGAACATTTATTTGAAATAAACATCTTTTGTAACAACGTAAATGGCTTTACTGTCATTTTTGATACATTTAATGCATTCTTGGTAAATACAAGGATTAATTTCTTTAAAAAAAAATAAATAAAAAGAAAAATCTTACTGACCCCAAACCTTATTTGAATGGTTGTTATTTTGTAGTATGACTGAGATTATTGTGTAACTTTTTTGTTTATTAAATATATATGAATGTATGTACTGTATGCAGGGTAGATCTGATCCACCGAAGGATGGTAGTGGAAGAAAGTGGTCGAACACCTTCAGAGGCCAGTTCAGACGGAGCCCTGCGCAGAATAGTGCACCTTTACACAACCTCAGATGACTACTGTCTGGGCTTCAACATCCGTGGAGGCAAAGAGTTTGGCCTGGGCATCTATGTCTCAAAGTAAGACAAAATGACCCGGTGTTTGGGGGATAAATTTCCATGTCTGAAACCTGTTGCCTAGATGTTATGGCTAATTGTTTAACTTTATTCATGTGATGGTTTGTTTGATTTTGTGATGAGGCTGGACCCTGGTGGCCTGGCAGAGCAAAATGGAATTAAAATGGGGGATCAGATTCTGGCAGCCAATGGAGTGAGTTTTGAGGACATCACACACAGCAATGCAGTAGAAGTGCTAAAGAGTCACACTCATGTGATGCTGACCATCAAGGTGAGAATCAATCAATCAATCAATCAATCAATCAATCAATCAATCAATCAATCAATCTATCTATCTATCTATCTATCTATCTATCTATCTATCTATCTATCTGTGTGTATGTGTCTATGTGTGTACTACAGTTCAAAAGTTTGGGCAGGTCTTTGTTTTTAATTAATATTTTAATTCAGAATGTATTAAATTGATCAACTGAAAAGTCTTTTACATTGTTTCATAAATAAATGTTCATTGAACTTTCTATTCACCCAGTAATCCTGAACCTTCCACAACATATTAAGCATATTTTTTTGAGCTCCAGCTTATTAGAATGATTTCTATATGATCATGTGACACTGAAGACTGGAGAAATTATGCTGAAAATTCAGATTGGTCATCACATGAATAAATCTCATTTTAAAATATGTTAAAATAGAAAACCATTATTTTAAATTGTAATAATATTTCAGAATTTTACTGTACTTATTGTAGTTCCCATCAAATAAATCCAGTTAGCAAAATAATCTTATTTTAAATACATTTAAAATCTTACTGACCCCAGGATTTTGCATGAGCTAGATAGATAGATATTATTACAAAATATTTCAGAATAAAAAGGAGAAATAATGTAATGTCATATTTCAGTGATTCAGCATCTTCTGCATCTTCTGATGTTCTATGGTTGGAAAACCTATACAACAACTTAGTTTATCAAGACAGATGATTTCCAAAGTGCTGTGGCATATTAATTGCCACCACAGCATGTTAAACAACACAGCCTCTTATTGCGTCTGGGAGTGAGAAAGCATAGCAAAGCAGACAGCTGGCATTTAGCCGTCACATTCCTGGTTGCTCGCTTTACTCAGGCAGAGCTCAGGTTCCACCTGTGAAAAACAGCCAGCGGGTGTGCATTATTCACCAGGCCTTAGGGATCAAGTTATAATCAGCAGAAAGCCTCGTTTTATGGCCTTTTCTCATTGCCCCCATGGCAAGGCTCTATCAAACCTGCAGCGGCGCTATAAGTATATAGGGCTGCTAAATGCCTGCTTTGTTAGCTATTGATGCCACTTCGTGGTGGTAAGTGTGAGCGCTGCTGGTTATAAATGAAGTGACAATGTGAGGAAATGTCAGACAAGGATCAACACACAATGAGAAAAGGATGTGTTTTAAACTGTCCAGCTCCTGTATGATATCTGTTCTCAAAGTGACTTATTTTCCTGACACCTACCATCATCTTAATGGTGTTCAAGTTTGTTTATGTTTATAGAGGAAAAAACTTACTGTGACCTCATGAGAGCCCGTAGTGAGGTCAGCATACACCTTGGGCATCAGAAATTAGGTCATATCCTCCTAACTGTTTAAAAAAATAATGTTTTAAGTTATTTTTGCACATTGAAATACATCCAAAACAGGACATTTGAACTTGTATACAATGTAATTATGGCTGTTTATCCTTTTGTGACTGTGATTATGTCTTGTGTAATATCCTGTCTTAGGAGGCTGGCCGATATCCTGCTTACAAGGAGATGGTGGCGGAGTACAGTTGGCTTAATAAATGTATGTAAACATTACTTGCAAACATCACTATTTCATATATAATATGTTGATTACTGTTTGTTAGATATATTAAAGGATAGGTTGGGTGCTTTGTGTGACCCACTCATTTATCTTGCGTTAGAAACCCATTTTTCATAATTAAATTGATGGTGTGCACTGGAATGGTCCATCTCTAGATTAAAGCTGAACACCAACCGACCACATGTCAAGCCAGATTTTTCGTTGCCCTCTGATTCGCCGTTTTCCATTTAATATGGATGGCGGTGTATGAAAATAGCTACAGATTAGACCATAATGTTCACATTCGGATAAGTTGTCTGGGATTGTGCATGTTTGTAGCAATTCAGGGGTATTTAGGTTGCAGGACAGAAGCTCACGTAATTCTGCTCTATATTTAACACCAGTGACATTAATACGTTCATTCAGATGCAAAAGTGCATCAGGACTTTCTGAAATATTTATGAGGCTTTTAGACTCCATGTCTGTTTCTTTATTTGTTATACTTTTATGTCATTATTTTATTTTATTTTATATTGTATTTTATTTTTTTAATTTATATTTTATTGGTAACACTTTACAATAAGGTTCATTAGTTAACATTAGTTAACATCATTAGTTAACATGAACTAATAATGAACTGCACTTCTACAGCATTTATTAATCTTTGTTAATGTTAATTTCAACATTTACTGATACATTATTAAAATCTTGTTAACATTAGTTAATGCACTGTCAACTAACATGAACAAACAATGAACAACTGTATTTTCATTAACTTGTGTTAACGAAGATTAGTAAATACAGTAACAAATGTATCACTCATGGTTAGTTCATGTTAGTTAATACATTAATATTTAACTAATATGAACTTTATTGTAAAGTGTTACCATTTTATTTTATTTCATCTATTTAATTTAATTTTTTTTTTAATTTTATGTTATTGCATTTTTTATTATTTTATTTTATTTTATTTATTAAAATTTTTTTTGAAGGGGGGGTACCAGTGGCAGTCCTGGCTCATTTGGTGTCCTTCACTGTAAAAAGCGGTTGTAATTGTTACCTTAAATAACAATTTCTACCTGATTTAACACATAAAATTTGTTTTGTTGGTATAAATCAATATATTTAGATGGGTTCAGTGATTAAATAATATTTTTTGCCTTGAATAAGTACTATGTACACGTATATGTTACCAGTTGTTGTCAGTGTGGGGCGAGATTAACCTTGACTTAAAGAAAACAAAACTTTTTTGGGCATGACTGGTGCTGTACTGTGTATCTAAGTTCTCAAATGTAATGAAGTGGACCACAGACCTCTCAAAACATTACATGAAAGTCTCTCTTTTTTCTTCTCAGTGGCTAATGGAGGTCAGCCCTCTTCATCCCAGGGTTCAGACTCCTACTCCTCCACTTCCTCTCTCTCTTCCGGAACACCAGTCAGTTCTCTCAGCGGCCTCTCGCAGGTCATGTTCCCTCCTGCATTCGGCTCAGAGATGGTGGATGTCTGTATCTCCACAGAGGACCGTTCACGCCGGCCCAGCTCTGAACGGATAGAGACCGCCATGCAGACCGACCCACAGGAGCTTGACACCACATCAAGATCTAGTCGGGTTATAGCCACAGAAACCAGCCGAACAGTTGGCGAAACTGTCCTGTTGAAAGACACCGCGATCCGGAGCGGGACCAGCCACTCTCGGACAAGGACCTTCTCTGCTGGGGATAAAGAGACTCTGGAATCCCCTAAAACGGCAGTCCTGATGGCTCTCAGCAAGCCTCGGAAACCCATCCGCCGATCCCAGAGTCACATCACTGTGTCAGGTACAGTAAGAGATAAAAAGAGTCAGAAGGCTGTGAATTAAAATGAGGTGAGCTACACAAGGCTGTCCTCTCTCTATGTTACTGATGTAACTCATATCTCAGTTGTAGAGCCCGGGCCCAAGGTCACAACCAGATCAGTGATGAGGATCTTGGGTTATTTGATACACACGCCATGCCGTGGAAGCTCTGCTCAGAATAGAAAATGAATTGTCGAAGTCCAGCAATTGACCTTTAGAGCCACGCTCCTGCGTCTGTTTGTCAAATATATAGCAGTGTGCTGCCATTGTATCTCTGAATTTAAATGAACTTGGTGGAATGCATAATACATCAGCATTACTGCATGGGATCTCCCCGTGAAAGATTAACGGTTCAGACTGGAGAATCTGATGCCATGAGAAATGTACGCTCAAAATCCACACAGAAAAGTGTATATCATCCTGTTTTATTTGCCAGGCTTAATACCTCACACTGAGATAAATGACTGGAGGGTTTGTGGCCTTTAACAAATACGTTCAATCACAACTTAAAGGGTTAGTTCACCCAAAAATGAAAATTCTGTCATTTATTACTCACCCTCGTGTCGTTCTACACCCGTAAGACCTTCGTTCACCTTCAGAACACAAATTAAGATATTTTTGATGAAATCCGATCGCTCAGTGAGGCCTTTATTGCCAGCAGGATAATTAACACTTTCAGATACTCAAAGAGGTACTAAAACACATTTAAAACGGATCATGTGAGTACAGTGGTTCAACCTTTATATTATAAAGCGACGAGAATACTTTTTGTGCTGCAAAAAACAAAATATCTAGTGATGGCCAATTTCAAAACATTGCTTTGAACCTTTATGAATCTTTTGTTTCGAATCAGTGGTTCGGAGCTCAAAGTCACGTGATTTCAGTAAACAAGGCTTCGTTAAGTCATAAGTGATTCGCAATTTCAATAGTTCACGTGACTTTGGCAGTTTGATACCCGAATCGAACCACTGATTCTGCTTCGAAGCAGTGTTTTGAAATCAGGCATCACTAGATATTGTTCAAAAATCCTTTTTTTTTTTTTTTTTTTTGGCGTGCAAAAAGTATTCTTGTCAATTCATATTAAGATTGAACCACTGTACTCACATTAACTGTTTTAAATGTGTTTTAGTAGCTCTCTGGGCATCTGAAAGTGTTCATTATCTTGCTGGCAATAGAGGACTCACTGAGCCATCGAATTTCATCAAAAAATATCTTAATTTGTGTTCTGAAGATGGTGTAGAACGACATGAGGGTGAGTGATAAATAACAGAATTTTCATTTTTGGGTGAACTAACCCTATAACATAGCAGGCTATTTTTGGGAGAATCTCACTGAAACACTTCCGGGTTGTATTTCACCCCAAATCAAAAATATAAAAATAAGAACTAAATCCTAATTTAGCACCATTAACTTCTATGCACATTTCTATGGAACCCAGTTTAACCCAGTAACATGTGAGAAAAAAGATAACGTGGCCACAAGTTAAGAATTTGTTATTAAAGGGATACTCCACCAAAAAAAAAAATGGTTTATAATTTACTCACCTTCATGCCATCCCAGATGTATAGGACTTTCTTCCTTTTAGATGAACACAAATGAAGATTTTTAGAAAATGAATCCGTCTTTGAGTCCATATAATGCAAGTTTATGGGACCTCCAAAGTTGACACTTCAAAAACCACACGAAGAGAATATAATGGTAATCCATACAACCCCAGCTGATGTCTTGCAAAGTGAAATGAAAGGTGTGTGAGAAAAAATAATAATATTTTACCTTCACTTCGGGCCAACTGAACGAGTTTTTATATTTTGTTTTTCCTCCACATGTGATGTGTTGGGCTCTTTTACTTTCCCACCCAATTTTCATTAATGTATCCAGATGAAATTTAAAATTATGTAATGAATTAAAAAAACTTTGCAACTAAATGCCAACTCCCAGTTGTTAAAGTATTAGTTGACTTTCTGCTTAATATCTGCTACATTTTATTTTGATGGTCCCCCAACAGACATTCTGTAAGTAACTTTGCAAGTACATGTTAACTTATTCTCTTAACCCAAACCTTAACCTAACAGCCTACTAAAACTCCAATGAGTTAGTTGACATGTGGTTGCAAAGTCACTTATAGTTGATAAAATGTATAAAGCAGACTACTGATATAATAGTCAACCATGATGTAACCAGCGATAAAAAAAAAACTTCATTAATACCTTGATGTGTAAATATTATACTATTGAAACAATAAATGAAATATGAATCAACATTTCAAATATTTTATGAAAAATGACCCCAAGATGTCCTTGACAGGCTCTGTGAGTATTACGCAGGTGTTTTTCAACATTTCTAGTGCTCTTGCCCTGGAGTGACCTGGGGTTAAATGCCCTGCACTGTAGCAATGAAGCAGGATTGTGATCTCATTAACTCTCCGGTTTCTGCATGGGCCACCATTGCTCAGGACTGAACTTGCAGCCTTTGCCACTTATATGTATTTTATCACTTTGGTGCTTTCCTTGTAATATTTAATAGCTATTCAATATAGCTAAAATTACTGCCTGGTGGTCCTTTTTTTTACGTGTTTCTGTTTGAATGTTAATCAGAGGACAAGCAGAAGAAAAGCAAACATCAGAAGGACAAGGTAGACAAAGAGGGAAGCACCCTGCAGCGCTCCAAAACCTTTGTCAGCTTGCTCTTTAAAAGTGGACGCAGGAGGGAAAGGTCGTCTTCTAGAGACAGGAAGGACACCGGGACAGGGGACGGACACAGAGGAAGATCCAAATCCCCAAAACATTTAGATAACGAACCGGGTGAGTCCATAGCTGAGGAATAGCTGTGACCAAAGGCAGAGACGGATATTTGCATTTGAAAAGCCAGAAAGCAGTATAATGAGTTTTTAAAGAGGCTAAATCAGAGAGCTGCTTTACTGTACATGAATCTGCAGTAATTCCCTTGCAGTGGCCTTGAGTCCGACCCCTGTGGTTTTGCTCAGCTAATGATTGCTGTCTTCTATGCAGTGCCTACTGCAGCAACACTCAGAGACATACGCATTGAGAACTCCAAGCTAATCACTAGCTTGTCAGCTAGTCAGATTTGCCAATTCAAAGCGCATGTAAACAAAGCATGATGGTCTTTTTGTAATGTTGTAACTAGGGCTTGACATTAACACCCACCAACCTGGCAAATGCAGGTGGATTTCAGCAGTGGCGTGTAACACAGTCGAATTTAATATATAATATTAATTTTAAGTCTTTAAAATGGCATCTGACATAATAATCTTATGTTTCGACTGAAATATCTGAAATGCTTCCAATACTCATTTTCCACAGAATAGTACACAATACCAGCTGCGCTTTCTCGCTTTTCTCATCTGTTTGACACACAAACCCGCCTCCCCTCACTCACTTGTTTCATTTGCTCTGGATGAGAATTGTTGGTGCTACAAGGCTTGAATTTCGGTGTGGGATTGCGTGCAATGCTCATAATTTTACTCATTCCCGCAGATTTTGTTGTCACACACATAGTGAGCGCATACTAAATTGAGTTCTTTTTCACTGTTTATTGTGCTTAAACATTCAACTACACACAAAACAATGACAAAATGCTGGTGTATTTACATAAACATAGTCAGTTATGTTTTAAGTGAACGTAAACAGTTGAGAATGAAAACGCATGTGTATAATGGATCCATGTGTCTGGTCTTAAAGTGACAGCAGCCTAATAATATACCTGCAGCCAAATGATGAAATAATATTAAAACTATCTATATGGCAATTTTTCCACATGGTATCAATTTTTAAAATTGTAGCCAGCGAAAATGCTGAGTGGTTAGTAAATTTGCAAAACCATTAGCCACAGTGGGTGGTGAGCTAAAAAGTTAAGCCCTGGTTGTAACACTACAACATAGTGGACATATTTGCAGTTAGTTACATAAAATTGATATTTAAACTACTGTTGTGTTTATGAATGCAGCTAATAAGATCAGACAGAATTATTATTTTTTATTGACAAACAAGACCTTTAATTGCAGTCAGAACTTGACTCTAGCACTTGTGTCCTCAGGTAAAGAGCGAGGTCGGCCAATGATTAATCTCTTGAGTTCTCCCAGAGAGACTCGTGCTGGTATGAGGGAGCACAGCGTCGTCCCCAGCCCGGAGACCATGGCCATGTTGGAGGATATGGCTCGCAAGCTGCTCAATGAGGATGAGGTGGCCGCTGTCATGAGACACTGTAAAAGGGTGAGTCAGCTGAAAGTCTGCTGAGCTGGAAAATGTCTCATTTATGACTTTATACAGATACTTTATCCACATTCCAAATGTTTCTGGCTGCCGGTCATGCTTGTAAAATATGAATTTGCCTCGCCATTTAAGATCAAGTGGTCCAGATCATCCAAGCTATACAATTTCACACTTTGACACAACACAGAAATCAATTCAGGAGTTATCCTCTTCAAACACTATAGCAGACATTAACTGAGGTTCAGAACTGCTGTGTAGTACAGCCTGCGAGACCTAAATTTCAAGAAGGCTTCATGACAAATTTGGTGAGATTTAAACTGTCTGAACTCAGTGCTTGTGATTAGTACACATTATCTGGACTAAATCGCTGACTCCAAAAGTTCACAATGTAACTAGGGCATCTCCTCTACCTGTTCTTTAGTTTCTGGTTGAGCGTGTGGTTGAGGATATGGTGCGCCCCCTGCTGGCCATCTTGGACAAGCCTGAGAAGCTTCTGCTGCTGAGGGAGATCAGGTGAGGAGTGTTACAACGCCAGCCTATATATAACTCCTGCATGTGTCTACACCATTCATACAGTCACTTACTTTGTGTGCAAAGTTTGCATCTAACATCTAGCTTTCTTTTATGTAGAATGATCATCCCTCCCACAGATCTGGGCCGTTTCGACAGTATGGTTTTGCCCTTTGAACTGGAAGCCTATGACATACTAAAAAGCCGCTCTGGTAAGAAAAACTTTTACTTTAGCTTTTTAAATTTTAAATGCCACATTTCAATCTGAATCCAGTATGGTGAATGTGAACTGTTTATGTTTTTTCAGTGAGGTCTCCCGTCCTGCGTTCTCCTCGTCATGGTGGAACGCCCCGTCGCCATCTAATAACGCCCATCCCAGGTAACATCCCTGCCGGTGTGAACTTGAATGTCCCATTCTTTATTCTCTCTCTTGTTTTCACTGTTTTCAGTGCTGAGTCATGTCCTTAGATTGATCCCAATAGGAAATTATATAACCAGAAGAGACAATCTCCCCTCTGCACCAGCCGTTTCATATCCTGAAATGAATGTCTGACCGTATACTTAAACACACATTACAAATTTCCTGTTGCTGATATTTAATCCACTCCCACAAACACACACAATCCCTCCCATCCCTCAGATGGTACCCTACCATCACTTTTTGATAATGAGTCTGACGTTTTGATCATTGTAAGCTGCCATTTGGGACACAAATGCATCATTTGTGTCATCAACATGCATTGATGCCAAATGAAGATAATCAGCCTCTTGTTGCCAAATAGCCTGCCTGTTACTTTCTGCTGCTGCTGACACTGCATGACCTCCTGACCTCTAACCTAAGAGCGCACAGCATTGTGCATAGTGTCGGGCTGCATGTGCATCTGACTTTTGAATGGAAGTCATTTCTGAAATGCAAGAAAGGCTCCTTGCATTGTTTAACCTTCAAGCGTCCACCCACGCAGGTCTGAGGCTTAATGCAGACCCTTTGTACGTCCACAGAGGAGTAATTCAAAACTCTCTGTGCTAGAGGCCCCTGAAACGCCACACCGCGGATTACTCAATGGATATGAATGTGTGATTGTTGCTCACATTTCTGGATGAAAGGGAAAGCGTGTGTGAGGTTTTGTAACATCTGCACTGATTTAAGGAGATGTAAATGAATTTGAATGCTGTTGAAGCTATTGTACATATGTTTGTGTGAGAATGTGATTAATTCTTTGATTCTGAAATCTCAGTTGTATGTATATATCTATAAATTTCTATAAACCAGTATTTTCTCGATTTGGAACCGAGGATTCGATAAGACAAGTGCATTTCGATTCCATTGTGTTTGCATTTTAATGTGATTTTAACCTTTCAAGGTAAAGAAGACGTGAAAGAGAACACAGTTTCTGGTGCACTTTTTTCGGCTCTGTACACACAACTGCACAGAAAGCATTCGGTCACATACTGAATACTGAATTGAGTTGTCTTTCGCATCTTCTTGAGTTTGAATGGACACATATTCACACAATTATGTCAAAATATCCCAGTAAACACGGTCGGTTTTGTCTTAAGTGAACGTGAACAGTTGAGGAAAAAAACATGTGTGTATCAGAATATTGGATCCGTACATTCAGTCTTAAAGTGACAGCAGCCTAATAAAACCGTTGCAGCCTGTCATTAACGTTAATCAAAGAACAAAAGAAAAAGAAAATCACTCACTTGTAACATTTGTAACTTTAATACAATTAATCTATATTTAATTAATAAAAAGAAAACTATGCAGTGTACTATGTAGAATTGTTATTTGTTCAATTGTTTACTTGTCTTTAATAATATTTTTATTAGATAGGCTAGTTGTTTGATATCTAAATATTTTAATTTGCCTTATTGGAATCAATAAGAATCGTACTAGAATAATACCATGGTACAATGACGATATCAGATGGCAATACCATGTACCTTGGTATCTGTCAGCCCCCTAACATATTTGGACATTTTAGTCACTCTTAAAAATTTATAAACGTAATTGTGTTAAAATAGATGACATTTTTCAAGAAAAGAATGAAAAAAAAAAAAACATTTTTAGGATTTAAATAGATATAAAAAATTTATATATTAATTACTTATATTAATATGTCCAAACAACCATGGTACATTTAATTAAATAAATCAATAAATTAAAAATTAACAATTACAATAAAATGTTATATATTTATAACTGGTGTAAGAGTGTGTGAGAAATGGTTTTGATATCCGGTTGTATTTCCTCATAGATTACAGGGGTGGATTCCACCTTCAGCCGGTGCAGGATCTGGAGAGAGAACGGCAGCTCATTGAAGATATGGAACGGCTACGTTTGGCAGGTTTACCGACTGGACGACTTCCTCCTCCTCGGGCTTTCACACCTCTCTTGGATGTACCGGTGGACACCTACATCACAGACTCGCTCCGTAATCGCTCCTTGAGTCCTGCTCGGTCCACATGGACACACTCAGAGTCCCCTCACAGCACGGAACGCCATGGACGCTCCCCCCAAAGAAGAGATAACGGTTTCCCCCAGACATCACAACACGACTCTTTATCCAGCAGGGGTGATTCTGTCCCTGAGCGAGGGAGATCCCCTTATAGGAATGGACATAGAATGAAAACGGACAAATCTCATAATGGTAAAGAGGTAAAATATACTGTAATGAGTGCACGTCACCGGAGCAGGACACCATTGACCCAGGTGTTTACACCCAGCTCAGACCGGGACTGGAAAGAACCAGTGAATGGACACTCAGAAAGCCAAGAAAGCCCACCTGAGCAGGAGTATGAACTAACCACGGTTTCTATCTCTAAGACCAAACAGTCCCTGGGTAAGTTACTTGGAATCACTGTGTCCTTGCTATATATGGAAATGTTTCTCAAATGACAGACATATGTCTGACTACAATAACTATATATATATATATATATATATATATATATATATATATTTATTTATTTTTTTTGGCAGTTTGTCTATGCAAATGTTCCCACCACAGTTCTAGCGTGTTTTGGTGGTTGCCAGGTTGTTATGCATTTTTTTTAAAGGACATGTTGCTATGTGGTTTATATGGTGTTTTGAGTGGTTTCTAGGTGGTTTCAAACTGGTCCAAATTCCCTAGACTAAAGTTTGTGTTATATTCTGATCTATAGACATGGTTTGAGTTCCTCCTTCATTGTGAGTCATGACATTTTTATCATTCACCAGGGATAAATTATAAGTTTGATCACTTAGAAAAGTAATCCCTTCCCAAAAAGCCAATTTGAGATGCCATTTATGTCTGTAACACAAACAGTGCTGGATGAGTTATGTATAAGTTTAATACTTAGGGTTAGGGGTTTGTTCTGATCTCTAATTCTGAGTAATAGTATGACTAAAGCCTATTAATACAGTAGATTTGCAAAGCATGTGATTCATTCTGGACACACAACGCCCTAGTGTACACTGACAGAATAAAAAATTCTCTGTGGAAATAAAGAAGACTTTATAATCACTGGTAAATTAGCATTAAAGAAGAGAATCTCCCTTAGTTTCTATTCTCTCCTCACCAGAAGATGGCAGTGAATTGCCCAGTGCAAATAGTTAGCCAACAGAAATAGAGTGTGCTCCCTTTTTAAGAAGGTCTATAATGGACTTGGAGAAAGCTAAACATTATAATATCCATTCATTCGATGACAGTTGCTTAGCTGGCAGACATCTGTTTAGTTTGAACAGGAATCAGCATCTCTTACTTTTACAGAATAATCATAAACTCCATTTTTTTTACATGCATCAAAGTAAAGTCTAATCGATACAAGAACATCTAATAAGTAGATGGATTGGTGATACACTAATTTATTTCTTACATTCTTAAGTCATTGGTTACCATTTGTATGCCTAGGTGATTTCTCCTTTTCTTTGTGCAGGAATAAGTATCTCCG
Organism: Zacco platypus; assembly: GCA_038088235.1. NCBI lineage: Eukaryota > Metazoa > Chordata > Actinopteri > Cypriniformes > Xenocyprididae > Zacco > Zacco platypus. The sequence goes on along the minus strand of CM076078.1, from coordinate 5,994,908 downwards.
GTGGCATTGAGTCAAAGGTGCAGCCAATGGTGAAGATAGAGAAGATCTTTCCAGGAGGAGCGGCCTCTACCAGTGATGTTCTGAAGGTAACTGATCCTCCTCATATAGACTCAGCTGCAGTAGGCCAAGCAGTGTTGTAGTCGAGATCAGCTTATTTGAAACTGAGACAAGAAGAGGGTTGAGTCTGACTTAAAGGGTTAGTTCACCCAAAACTGAAAAATCTGTCCGTAATTACTCACCCTCATGTCGGTCTACATCCGTAAGACCTTTGTTCATCTTCGGGACACAAATGAAGATATTTTTTATGAAATACGATGGCTCAATGAGGCCTGCAATGACAGTAAGGTAGTTAACACTTTCATGTGAGTACAGTGGTTCAACATTAATATTATAAAGCGACGAGAACACTTTTTGTGCACCAAAATAACACATTTTCAACAATATCTAGTGATGGACGATTTCAAAACACTGCTTCGAAGCTTTACGACTCTTTTGTTTCGAATCAGTGGTTCGGTTCGGGTATCAAACTGCCAAACGTGAACTATTGAAATTGCAAATCACTTGTGACGTAACAAAGCCTCGTTTACTGAAATCACGTGACTTTGGCACTCCGAACCACTGATTCGAAACAAAAGATTCGTAAAGCTTCGAAATCAGCCATCACTAGACCAACCATAGTTTGCTGTTTGAGCTGGTAAATCTGAAATCAGATAAATAAAGAAGAACATGTTCCCAAGTGGAGGTGAGCTCACTGTAAAAAAAAGTCTGTAAAAATCACAATGTACTGTATAAATATGCAATTTTCTGTATTGGACAGTATCATCTACTGGTATCTAAGTGTCTCAAACTAAACTGAATATCTTTCTATGCCATTGCTGCAAATAATGTATAAGGATATTGCTGGTAGCATTATTATTTGATGAATAGTGCGTTTAACTCCGGATCATTATTAGGAGGGTCTGGTAATGATCAGCGGTTGCAGGCCTTGTAATTCCTAATGTTGATGATTTCTGTTTTGGTTACATTAGGAGAGCGCATTGGCATTTTTATATGCTTAAGTGGCGCAAATCATTCATCTTTGATGAATTACATCAGGCAGGCCAGAAAATGTAATATTTGAGTCAGCTACTTTTCTTTTCAAGTTAGCTCTCTCCACTTTAGAACACATGCTTTACGTCTCTCCTGAAGAGACCAGCTTGGTCCAGGCTGGTTATTTCTAGTTTGGTGCTGCTATTGCTGGGATATCAACACTTTTTCTTGATGAAGCTGCTTGATTAAGCATGACGCTGGTTGTCTTTTCATATGTCTAAACAATAGGGACGTGCCCAAAGCCGAATACTATGCTCGGAAAGGAAATTATGAATTCTGTGGAGCCCCTGAAAAATTAGATTAGACGTAAAAACAAATTTCACTGCTTTTGAGTTCTCAGAATTATATAGTTGAGTTATTATATTGTAAATAATGTGTGGGCATCAGGGAGCCGCTGTTAGTATGCAGGGTATTGAAATCGATTTTGAATGTACGCTTAGTTTTTACTTTCGCTTTCCAAATTGACCCTTCGCAAAGACCCGCCCCCTTTAGTAACTGTTGCTATGTCCGACAAGCCATGCGCTCTCACGCCACACATCATGTTCTCACGAAGTGAAAAATACATCGCGGAGCAAAGAGGACACTGACAACACATCGACAGACAAGACAGGGCAGGTTACTTTTGATATGAAACAAAGTATCAAATTTCAAATATTGTAATTTTTTAAAGATGTTTAAACAATAAATACCATATAGTGGCTCTTTAATGTGTCGTGACAGAACGCTGTAGCTCCTCAGTTCAATCGGCTCGTACTAGTTCATTTACAGCATCAAATAAACATGAATGAACATCAGAAGGAATGTTGTTTCAAGCTCAGAAAGTTTTTCAAGTTCAAGTTCACCAACGTGAATCTACTAACTCCCCTGACTGCTTCGTTGGACAAAATGGCAGATTTGAGGTTATGATTGGAGAAGGGTCAATTGCGATCACACATACGCTTTGGAGTGGCGGTACTGACCACATATTTTACAAGATAAGATATTTGTCAATGATGCTCAGGATCTGTTGTGTACCAAATCCTCTTCCGTCATCTCTCCTTACTATCTTCACATGATAAGTGAAATCTGATGTACTGTAATGTTGTAATTTAACCGACTAGCAGCAAGCCTCTTTAAGGGCTAAATGCGTTATTCATTTTCTGTGCCTTTTCCGAATTCGGAATTAGGTTTCGGGCACATCCCTACTAAACAACATCCAGGTTGCATTGCATCTGTACTAAGTGAGGCAGAATGAGGGATAAAGGTCAAAGCAGGAGAGGGCACAATACCAGTGGCACCTCTATGACCTCACATGCAAGGTTAAAACCCTGGAATCCCATGTGTCTATGTATGTGTATTTGTCAAGAGAAGACGTATCCTTGTCGATTACAGCCTATCAGGTGACAGCACTTCCCTGGCCTGCTCTGAGAGGCTTGTGTTGCCACACTCAGGAGATCTGGTGTCAGGCTCAAAACCCTTCAGTTGCCAAGAACATCCACTCATCTCTGGCCTCCACCTGGGCTTGGTGTGAAAGACTGGTGGATATTTCCATTCATACCAAAGACTGGCTAATTATCATTCCACTCTATTCACTTGTTGTCACACCCTGAAGCAGCGAGAGGCTCTTCTGAGTGACTATCTTCCCTGAGCTCTGCAGATTATCAGGCCTGCAGAGGAAAGTGTGGAGCGCCCTGTTGACATACCTCCTGTTCCTGTTGATAACTGCATTATCTGAGCAGCAAGTATGCTCCAGTGGCATGGAGGTCAGGTTTCTATCACACATTGTCTGCAGTCACATCCCTCTTATCAAACGTTGTTGACACGCATGGCAGACGGAGGTCATGTGTTGTGTATGTGTTGGGGCTCCACAGAGTCTGCTTATTTAGCTCATGTGTAACTGACCCTTCGCTGGGAGTTTGATTGACAGGGGATCTAACCAATCATAACCCTGAATCGGCCATTTTGTCCGACAAAGCAGTAGGGGGAGTTTGCAGATTAACTTTGGTGAAATTGAATTTGAAAAATTGTGTGTACTCACGTCTTTCCGCGGTTGAAACAACATTCCTTCTGATGTTTCTCATGTTTATTTGATGCTATAAATGAACTAGTATGAAGAGATGATCGGTTCACGAGCCGCTTGAAGGAGCGACAGCGATCTGTCACGACACATTAAAGAGCCGATATTTATTGCTTAAACTTCTTAAATTATATAAATTACAATATTTTAAATATGAAACTGTTTCATATAAAAAGTAACCTGCTCTGTCTTGTCTGTCAACGTGTTGTCGATGTCCTCTTTGCTCTGCGATGTGTTTTTCACTTCGTGAGAACATGATGTGTGCCGTGAGAGCACATGGCTTGTCAGACATAGCAACAGTAACTAAAGGGGGCGGGACTTTGCGAAGGGTCAATTAGTCCAGCATATTTTCATCTTGATTATAGTCTGTTGTCTTCATCTTAACAGTCATTCTTCAGCTTATAAATACGGAAGACAGTTTAATACCAGATTTAACTTCATTTCAACATTTTATGAAGAAAATCGGGACGTTTTGCCTGCGCAAACTTGCCACCATGAGGTAGCTTTACAACTTTCCCCGTAAGCATGGCTAGAGTATTTAGGGAGGTTACTGTGTTTTGCATTAAAATTCAAAATGGCCAATGGGTAATTTGGCTGAATCTAAAGATCAACAGTCAGTTTCATTATTTTTGGATAAAATTTTCAAAAGCTATAGCATTACAAGAATACTGCCGCAATTCCTCTTCAGCACCCTCACTGTCAGATTTATGTTGTAACGATGAGCGAGTCAGCGGGTTTAAATCCAAATGCAGCTTTATTCAAAGACGTAGTCAGACAGGCAATGGTAAACTAAACAGCAAACAGAAGTAGCAGGGAAAAGGCAAACTCGTAGTAATATTCCAGGCTAGGGTCAACAAGACAGGCAGATAAACAACAAAACGATGAAAACAGGCAGGGTCCGAAAACAGGCAAACAAGACAAGGATAACGCTCAGAAATGTTACAGGGATAACAATACTTCGCACTGAATGTGTGTGTGCGTGGTGCTCTTATAGGGGTGAGATGTGAATCAGGTGTGATGGTAATGCGTTACAGCTGGCAGGGTGATCAGTGACTGGGTGAGGGGCTTATGGAAAATGTAGTCCATAAATAAAGTCCATGATGTGGAAGGGTGACCTCTGGTGGCAAGTGGGTGGAGGACAACGGAACGGATTCATAACATATGCATTATATGCAAATTATTAGATATATCATAAATTTGCAAGTAACTTTTGATTGATTGATTTTTATTGTCATTGTCAAAAAGCAATGCAAATTAGTTAAGCAGCTCTTTTGACCAGCACTGCCTGAACCAAATCTGAAAAAAATATTTGAAAATCTGTTTCTATTCAGCTGTAAGAGTGCTAAACACATTGATTTCTTCTCATCCGAGTCATCTCCTCTCGCTCTCTCTCTCTCTCTCACACACACAGTGAATTTCACTGCTATCCACTGATGAATGACTCAGCTTGTCCTTTGTAACCATAGAATGCTTTGGTAATTTGTTTTTTAGTCAAAAAGGCAGATGGCATACAGAAAAGACTCACAATGTCCCTGTGGTCTCCTTAATGTAAGGGCTATTTGAAGGGGAATGTCAGCTTAAACAAATCTTAGGCCCCTAAATGGCCATAAAGGGACGACAACAGACTACGTTTAATGATTTGAAATACTCTTCATAATGCCTCTTAAGTAGTTCTGTTCTACATTTGGGTTCACTGACCATAACTGGACTAATCTTCATGTAAAATTGTGAGGTATATTGTAAGAATACTTAGTGTAAGTAAATTTAATGTTAGTGTTAATGAAGTTAACCCATTTTGCATCCTTAATGAGTGAAATGTGATGTTTTATAGCATGTTATTACATACTAGAACAAATGCAATGTTTAAATTCTGTCATCTTTTACTCACCTTCATGTCATTCCAAACCTGTATGACTTTCTTTTGAATCATAAAAGATATTTTGAGAGATTTTTGTCCATACGTTTGAAGTCAGTGGTCACCAACGTTTACATTTTGGGATGAACTGTTCCTTTATTTATTTTCGTGTGAACTATCCCTTTAAGAACAATGTTTATTTAAACCGGAATATTTTTATTTTTGCTAGAATGCACAGAGAAAAATGATGTCTCTATAAGGGGACAATAGTGTTTGTTCTGAGTGATGGAGAGCATGAAAACAGACCCACGAAGGATGGGTGTAGAGAGTTCAGTAAACAGGTGCATCCTGGTAAGAGATCGTGACTGAGGAAATGTGCCTACTTTGAACTAAACTTGCGTTTGTGAGCTCAGCTGCACTTTGTATTTTTTTCCTGGCAGGAAAGACATAATTCCAAAGACACACTCCTGCATCTGTGAGAGTGTTTAACTTTTGGGTTATGCACACCTAGAGAATGGTGTATATAATTTGGTCCTGCTCACTCTGAGTTGACCGTTCCCCCCAAATTTTAACTATGCTGTTAGTGCTGTCAGAGATAAGAGAATGAGTTTAGAAGAGAGCTGTATGTTTTTGACCTGAAAGATCCAAACATCTGTGCCAGTGGTTATAATCAGAGAGAAAAACATAAATTTCTGAAGTATAATAAGCTGATGTCATTCACTGGCAGGCCTTTGACACACACACACACACACACACACACACATACAGTGTCTGAAGCAGACCAGATGAGATCATTCACAGGTATTAACGAAGGAGAACAAAGGAAATGAGAGGCATCCTGTGCCTGCAGCATCTGCTTTTCCTGCCATTCAGACAGCGTTCTGTCTGCACTCTGCCAGGAATACTCAGGGATGTGTCAGAAAAACAGACATCTGCATCAAAGATCAAGTCCGACATTTGAACTTTTCTAGAAATCTCTCTTTTTGTGTGTGTGTAGGCTGGATTCGAGCTGGTGTCAGTAGATGGAGAGTCCCTCCAAGGTGTCACACATCAGCACGCGGTGGACGTCATTCGGAGGGCTTTCAGTAACAAGGCCAAAGACCCCATGGAGTTCATCGTCAAAGTTCCCAAGAACACAAGAGACTGCCTGAAAGCAGCCTGATACCAAACGTGTTTGCGCTAAAGGCCCTGATATACTCACGGCAAAGTTCTTTTTCATTCTTCACGCAGTCGGAAAAAGAAATACCTTTGTAGCGATATACTGTTAGCGAACATCCTGACGCTTTTAGATGAACACGTTAAAGGTGCCATAGAATGGAAAACTGTATTTACCTTGGCATAGTTGAGAGTTCTGTTGATGGAAATGACATACCGTGAGCCTCAAACACCATTGTTTCCTCCTTAAATCTCGTGCGTGCAAAACACCACTGAAAAAAGGGCGAATCCCAACATAACACCGGCTGTGACGTAACAGTCGGGATCATTAATATTTAAGCCGCCCGAATTTGCATATGCATATGCATATTTCCATATTGCATATGGACCTGCACACCCAAATCATCAGAAGTTCTTTCTGCAGGTATTGTGAAGCAGCAAGCAAGGACAATAGCGAAAATGGCAGATGGATCGGTACCAACTGTTCATGATATATTTTGTGACGTTTGTAAATTGTCTTTCTGAATGTTAAATGTGGTTAAAGTTACCATTGTTTCTTACTGTATTCACGGAGACCAGAGCCATGTCATTATTTTCATTTGTAACCTGAAAACGCTTGCATAATTCATAAACGTATCTTCGTTCTTATTGAGTCTCTCTAACAACGTGTAGCTTTCGCCACGTTAGCCGTGCAGCACGCTATCAAACTATACACAAAATACATGACATATTTGCATGATCTGATATGCTGCAGCACGAACAGTTTGTAATTTTCCATTTTGAGTTTGCTGTGTGAACTTCTGTATTATTTATGTGGTGTGTTGGAGTCACGAGCTTGGAGGAGCACGAGCTCATTTGCATTTAAAGGTACACGCACCAAATCAGCTCATTTTTTCTCCCACCCAAAAATAGGCAGATAAACATGGTATTATTAGCTGAAACTTCACAGGCACATTTTGGGGACAATTGAGACTTATATTACATCTTGTGAAATGGCCATTCTACGGCACTTTTAAGATGAATAAGCTGCACGCTTCCCTCGCAATAACAAAATAAACAACAAAAATGGCAGCGGTGTGAAAACAGGAGTTGATCATAGCGAAGAGGACATGTTTGCACAAGCTCTGCAGTTCGGCACTCCAGTTCATTTATAGCACTTTATACAATTGATAGCATTAAAGCAAGCAGCTTTACAGTATTAAACATGGAAAAGTGTTACTTTCGATTACAATTACAACTTCAATTTCTACTATAAAAATCTACTCTTCGGTGTGTCCGTGGTTGTACTTGATGGACTGTCACTGAACAGAAGAAATGAACCAGAGAAGATTTCGCTGTAAAAGAAGGCGGAGCCACAGAGCCACACCTACCTATTACATAATCGCCATGGACCAATGGTGGTTCGAAGGCGTTTACCAGCCAAAGCAAACTTTTCAGGAAAGTTCACTTTGGCAAGCTGTTTCAAACTCTAGAAACAAAATCCAAACAAACTTCGTTTTTTCGGCCTGATTTTCTTTGAAAATTACGTCACGCCAGTTCGTTCTTTGATTTTGCTGGAAGTATATCGGGGCCTTGATGCTGCTGGGTATAAACAGAGGGTATATGCTTGATTTGGAAGAGAAATCATGCCATCATGTCGAGTGGGGGTCGAGGCAGACCCCCTGAGCAAGAATTCAAAAATGAGCTTCCACAGAGTGCTATTGGCCATTCACAGATGCTGACCTTTTCCTTTCCTCTGTTGAAAGTTATTCACTTTTGAATCTGTTTTTTTCCTTCTAATTAGAATCTATTCTGTTTACGCGAATTCAAATAAAACACTCATAACATGTCACTTCCACATTTAAAGGATTTGAAGCCCTGTATAAACATGAGATATTATGGGTTTCTATTTTTGGTTGCGGTTTAAGCCTGGAGCAAGATAAGAGCGCACTGGTATGACATGCTTGTAATCATAAATCATATCACCTCTCATCCTGGCTAGTCTCCACAGTTATGCCTGAAAGAGATTACACATGACCACAGTATGGATTGAGATTGAGATTAGGTCTTCTTTTTTCTTTTAAATTGCTGGTTTGGTTTAGTGAACATCTGGGGGATTATTACAAATGAAGATCCCTGTCTCACTTTACATCCTGTGCTCTAAGTTAACGTCTATTTTTTGGCAATTAATGCATACAGTTGCATTTTTTATATTTGTGCCTTAATGCTGCACATATGGACTGTGCAATTAAGATATAAACATTGTAATGATTGTAGGATCAGTGTTATATACTGAACGTTTTACTCTGTAAGCATCTAAAGAAAGCGTATAAAAAGCATCTGGTCTGCATTTTTGCAATTCGTTTTATTACAAAAGGCATTGTGTGATTATGAATAAAAAGGTTAAATAATGCCTGTTTCCATTGTGTAAGCTCTTTTGACTGATTCTGACCTTAAATACAAATTACTAAAGCTACTACACTATCTAACTTCTGGCCCTCTAGCGGTTGAAGCGTAAAAGTACAATTTACTTGCGAAGGAACATTGTTTTGGTGATTAAGTGAGTTGAAAAAACGAAAGAAAGACGGATATGAAAAATGTGTAATGAGCAGGTAACTAGGTTTTTTTATGGACACGCACGGAAGAATGATAGAAGTATGCAGTTTCCTGTGAAATCCGCCCCAACAACTCTAAAATATAAATTGTTATAGCCTTACCGTAGTAATTTTGCACTCATTTCTAAAATCTTTTATAATCAGGATATTACGGAGCCCCCAAAAGGACGTGGTGGTGGAAAAAAATTGGCATGGGAGGAATTTAAAAAAAGTAAAATAAATCTTTTGCGTTCCCTCGCAAAGATATTATCGCTCCCTTGCAAAACCTGTTGTGAGCTCAGACAAAACCTTGCTGTTTAATGTCCCTCTGGCTGGCAGTAGTGTTTATTAAGTCAGCTCAAGCATTAATACACACAAATGATGCGCGGCTCATTTAGAGTTTCAACTTGTTTGACTCAAATATAAGGAAATGCGGACAGTGCTTAAGTAGTTCAGTAAAGTTGGCAATATATTCACACATTCGAACTTGCCGGATCAATAACTCTGAGCTAAGTTGTTAAAACACAAATGACAGTTATTTCCAACGTAGACAACGAGCTACAACAACCCGATTTTCCTCAAACAAGCTTTATAATATATAAATTGGTCTCTATTAACAGGCGACGGAGAGACAAGTCCGAAGGGACCGTCTGAAAAGTGCAAAATCAGAAAAACATTTTACAAATATAGTCATTAATAACTTCAATGTTACACACTGTAGTGTAACCAAACTCAGTTAAAACATCACTGCTCTCCTGTTGGTTACACTACAACACTTAGTGTGGCAAGTAGCACATAGGCCTTCTTTACACAAATGATGTTACGCAGCTGACATACTTACAACTAGATTTTGCATGATAATTGCTTACTAATTTGATGGTATTACAATTTATTAAATGTTGTACTATTAACAGTGAAGTTATTGATTTTGTTTCATAATAATCATAAAAGTTATATGAGACGAGCAGGGCGGGCAAGAGCGGTGAGGAAACGGCGCGAGGCCGGTGACGCAAGTGATAATGAGCGTCAGCTGCTCGGTGCACCGGTCTCGTATCTCTCACGGAGGAGCTCCGGAAGCATAAAAGAGGAGTGACGACAGTGAAGGACGAGAGAGGACCAGGCCTGGATTTTATTTTGTGTTGTATTATGATGCAGTCGCCATGAGGAACTGCCGCCCTTTTACTTTCGTTTTATTGTTTGTTTATTTTATTATTAAACTATGTTGAACGTTCGCCGGTTCCCGCCTCCTTCCCGTTCTTACGAACAGTGTTACATTATATATAATTTTTTTTTTAATCAAACTAAGTGTTCCAGAACAACCAGCAGGAGAGCAGTGTTACGGTGAAGTTATTGAGTATTTTTCATAACATAAAATGAGCAAAAGGGTTTGGGGTTTTACACTTTTCAGACGGTCCCTTGTTTCGCAGAGACAAATTTATATATTATAAAGTACATTTGAGGAAAATTGGGTTGATGTAACATCATTAAACAGGAAGGTTTCGTCCCAGCTCACAACAGGTTTTGCAAGGGAACGCAAACATCTTTGCGAGGGAACACAAAAGTTTTTTTTTGTTGTTTTTTTGTAATTTCTCCCATGCCAATTTTTTTCCACCACCACGTCCCTTTAGGGGCTCCGTAGTATATCAGTATAATATTAACTGTAAACTGTAATATAAACTGTAATATAAACTGTAGTTGCGTTTTCAAAAACAACAGACTTAGCATGAGGTGACTTTCTTTAATCAAAAACACATTTTTACAAGAAATATACAACATGAAAATATACATACATGACTAAAAATACTACAGATCGACAAAGGAAACACACAAGCACATACATGAGGGTAAAAAGATGAAACGTTAATTTGCTTTGGTCTATTCACAGTGGTTACAACTTCAAAATAGATATTTTGCATGTGTAAAACAAATGTATTGAATATGTCAATAATTATTACAATATCAGGAATATTTACATGTAATTTTATCAGGGGCTTGATTGACATGAAAGGGTGCACAGGACAATGTCTAGGGGTTAAAGAGTTTTATTCTTACACTCACAACATATCTGTGCTACAGAGATGATGACAATAAGAGGGATGATAATCTGAGCAAGGTGAGAAAAACCGCCAATTCATATTTTTGATTCTCAGGTCATCAGAAATAACCAGAGGCGATACAAGACCAGACCAATCGCAAACAGTAATCCATTCTGACCAATACTGAAATGTATCATTTGGCCTTGAATGAAAAAATACAAAAACGATTATCACATAAATAAAGTGTCTGTTTTACTGTAGAGTCATGAAGAGTATATCACTTTATTTTATATATAAAAAGGAAGCACTGAGTAAAGAGTGTGTAAATGTATTAACTATAGGCTGTTTAAAAGAATCTGGAAACGATGTAACACATTATCTTTGGTTGAGGTGGCTAAAATGTGATTTAGCATTCAGATTTCCTTATTTCATAATTTTTTTGTCATTAGATTTTATTGGTCTGATGTCAACAAAGTTCGTGTCCCTTGTTGTCAGCCAATTTTCTACAACATGCTCAAAAAACCTTGTGTGATAATGCTGGACATTATTATTAACAGAGAAAGACACGATAAATACATGTGCGGTAGACTCCATGAGAATATAAAAGCACCAACTACTGTATGAAATACTATCAGAGCTGATGGCAAACGATCCCTCTGGACAACAGTGTGTGAAATATGCAATTCATATGTATTAAACCCACAAAGTTACCTGTGTTACCACAAAATAGCTTGAGGTGCTATATATAAAAATATACATCACATATATATATATATATATATATTTAATTCTTCCCATCTTTTTTGTTTTAAAGGATCTGTTCTGTAAAAACAACAATGTTAATATTGTATATATCCCTTTAACAAACCACAAACATTTGATTAGTATTCCTTAGATTGTATGCAAATCTATTACGATATCTATGCATTCATCAACTATGTCATTACTTCGCAAAATTGGTTGGAAAAACCAACCCACTGACCTGTGTGAAGCCATAACGTGACTCGACTCCAGACTGTCTGGCCACAGAAATGCTACGGTGTCATGCACACATGCTATTCACTCTGTACAGTGTGCAAGGCAATACTCAAAAGAAAAGAAAATATATATTTTCCTCTATATTTGCTAGTTATATCTGCCAATATATCATCTAATTATAAAAATAACACTTCTACATCAGTAATTAGTATCAAATGTAGCGTAAGCAGCGGGGCTTTGAGATGAGAGGTGACCGTTTTTGCTGCATAGTGCCGTAAATGGCTGAGAAGAAATAACACGATGTTACTGAGGACTTAACACCAGCACAGCTAGAACACCAAGAATGAATGCAACAAACCTGCAGCTTCAGTGACCTAACATGAGATGCTCAATAGAGTGCCTCCAAGTGTCTTCCCATCAGTGTTAATGCTGGTACAATGGGTGAGGCAAGTATTGTGCTCTTTCCAATATAGGATATGAAAAACTCCACGAAACCCTTAGCCAACATGCTGTATTTCTTCCCGTCAGTTCTTCTATCTCTTAGCCATTTCAGTATAGTTCTTTGCTGAGACAGTCTTTTCTGATTGTGTGTAAGGTATTTAGTTGAACTAATGAAAAGATTGTAATTAAGGCTGCCAATCAATTTTAATTAACCAAATGAATTGCAAATAACTGGATACATCAACGTTTGCTGAGAAAAATTCCCTAATCTTACATTATTGTCGTAGGCAAGTAAAGTATTGAATAGACATTTTCATATATTGTTTGATTTTTTTTTCTTCGTATAATTGAACATAAGCCCATCATTGGTCTGCAGTCCACAGCAACTTATTTAGCAATTGAGTTCGTCAATCCGTCCAAGGTAGTTCACAAAGGACGCATTCTAGCGCTCTCTCTTTAATGTCTTTGGCCGTTACGTGTCATCTTGCTGTTTATTTCAACATCTTGTAGTTAATAGTAATTCAACTACATTTCGTTTTTCAACAGAAAAACACGTCTTTTGTGAACTTCCAGTGAGAATTTACGTTTCTTTCTAATTTAATTGAACTGAATGAACTGAATGAAGCCCTAGATATGGGTTTGTCAGCAACAAAGCACCATCTTTGAGGACATCCTTCCCATCATCATTGGCACCAATTAACTGCTGTTCACAGTCATTTTACATTCATCTGAAATCCCTCACAGGTTTCCGAGGCAGGAAGTGATCTTAAAGATGTCTAAATACAAACATTCCATGTTTTATTGGCCTCTGTGGACATCACAACAATAACTTGCCTTGAACACAAGTCTTTTTGAAATAGTGTAGAGAAGCATGCCAAACGACACGGCAGAAAGACTGGTGCTCCTCACACAAGCAGAGTGGAGATGTGTTTTGGGAGGGCAGGATAAGATGTGGGTTAGATTTCAGTGGCAGTGATCTCCTCGAAATGGATCTCGTTGCTACGCATGTCAAACTCTTCCATGTCCCTGTTCTCCAGCTCCAGACTAAGTTCCCTCATCACGCGCTCCAGGTCACGGTTTCTGCGGTACATCTGGATGTAGTTCTGCTGCAGCTGCTTCTGGTAACGTATCACCTTGTCTTTCTCCTCTTGCCACACCCTGCGTTCCTCGTCAAAGCCCTCCAACTGGTCCTCGCTCCGCCTCCTCTCGTACATCAGCTCTGCCCGCAGTCGGTCCACCTGCTGACGGAGACCGTGGAGCGCGTCCACGCTCTGGCGCTGCACCTTCGCCTCATCGCTCTCGTATGCAAGAAGCTGCTCTTCGCTGCTATTGTCCCGGAAAGCGGGGCTGATCCCGTGAGTCATCCCCCCACGGCTTTGGGGCAGGGGTAAGCTCATGCATTGGCCTTTAGAAGGTAGCCCTTGGGACGTGGGCACCGCCAAAGCCTCTTTAAGACGAATGGACTCTTCCTCCAAACGGCCCACCTTCTCCCGCAGGAGCTCCGCTTCGCTCTTACGGCGCTGCAGCTCATTTTCGCAAACCTCCAGTTCGAGTGTGCGAGTGCGGGCTGTGGCATGGGCTTCGTGCGAGCGAGTCTGGCTAGCTTGAAGCTCAGAACGAGCCTCTCTCAACTGGGCCTTCAAAGCAACAATCTCGCTGGCCTTCTGACCAAGATCTGACTGTAAGTCCTTCAGCTGCTGCTTCAGCAGAGAGATCTCACCTGACTTCTGACACACCTGCGAGACAGAAACATTCAAATATCATTGAAAGTAGTAAATACTCATTGCTATATCCCCATGGCTAAAATGGTCTCACCTCCCACTTTGTCTCTTCTAGACGAGGACCTAGTTGAGTCTGCTCCCTCTCAAAAGAGGCACATCTCTTCTCCAATGCCTCCCGTTCTTGTAGCAGTTGGGAGAAGTCCTCCTGTAATTTCTTCTTCTCCTGCTGCAGCTGAAACACCTGCAACTGCAGAACCTGTTGTGCCCGTTGTGCTTTCAGCTGCACCTGCTTCATCTTCGATGCACAGCTCTGCCGAAGGTCCTCCAACTCTTGTTCGCAGCGCTTCTGTTTCTCCTCATATACCTGCATGGAGACAATTTGACTTACGTTATATCCACTGTATCTGACAATTCCCTGTCAAATTACACTATTGACTGGTAGAAAACAGTAAACAGTCACCTGACAGATGGCTGCCTCGTTCTCATCCAGGTTGTCCCTAAGTTGCTGCAGCTCCAGGTCTCGTTCCCTCAGCTTCTCCTCAAGTTCCCGAACGACGCCTTCATAACCTTCTCCTGGAGCTGGGGAGCGGCCACACGATCCGTTGTCTGAGAGGGGCTGGCCACGCCCACTTAAAGACCCTGTACTCTTACTGGATGATGACCGACCGCTGTCGGAGTTAGAGTGTCCGTGGCCACCAGCGGTGCGTGTGGTTTCCATATGCCCAGTGGGAACTTCACTCTGAGCCAGGCTGTACCCTGTGCTGCTGTAAGTGGGTAGGCTAGAGAGGGAGTTGCGGCCTGAGTCTGACATAGTGCAGGACTGGCTACTGCGTGCGTTGCGTCCTCCACTATAAGAGTTGCGCTTTTCCTGACAGGCCAACCCTGCTCCATTGCCAGGAAGTAAGAGGTTGAGGCTGCCCTGGCTTTCAGACAAACTTCCCCCTGACCGTGGAGACAGGTACTGCACAGAGTTGCGATTCTTGGGCATGACAGGCTTAAAGGCAGTGGGACGGATCAGTATCTTCTCCATACTCTGTAATCAAAAGGAAATGGTTAATGTGACTAATTAAAATCATTTATATGAAAAAAGAAATATAGTAAAAAAGTGTTTTCAACTGTGTTGCTTAATATTTTTGTGGAAACAGTGATAAATTATTTTGTAACATTCTTTACTGTCACATTTGATCAATTTAATGTGTCTTTGTTATAATAATTTTTCATTTATTTAAAACATTTTTTTTACTGACCCCAAATTTTGAACGGTATCTGCACAATAAATAGCTAAAGCGTGAAGCCACCAACATCTATTGGTGTAACTGAGGTGTCATTGATTAAATGTGTAGTGAGTGATGGCACATTGATGTATTGCAGTGATTAAAGGCTCCCCTCAATCAATA
The DNA here is from genome assembly GCA_038088235.1 of Zacco platypus. Taxonomy (NCBI): domain Eukaryota; kingdom Metazoa; phylum Chordata; class Actinopteri; order Cypriniformes; family Xenocyprididae; genus Zacco; species Zacco platypus. The sequence continues at coordinate 5,979,607 of CM076078.1, read as the reverse complement.
GAAATGAATAGCCAATTAGATATACTACCCACTGTGAGTAATGAGCATCAGCAAAACCACTATTCTTTCACTTCTTCTAAAACAAAATCATTTTTTTAAGGAGTTATTTTTAAAAATGGTTCAAAAACGGTTGCATTTACATTAATGAACTTTCAATGGACATCTATATATTGTACCCAGCGTGTGTCGGAAAAAGTAACGCTCATTACCATGATCGTGAGCTTCGGCTTCCAAGGCTTTAAACAATTGTAAACAGTAAATAACTGTATCAGTTTGTGCCCGAGTCAGATTCTGAAAATGCGGATAATCAAACCGATAGATTGGAACCAACTTTGCAAGCACGACTTGGCAGAAGGATTCTCAGTGGTAAGTAGTATTTGTATATAACCTCCCAGGTTCAGTTCTCTGTAAAATGTCCCTCATGTATGTCATCCATTTTCGGAAGGTCAAACAAATTGGTTTTGCTTTCGTATCCAAACACAGAGTCTCCACGGCATGTTTACACAACACTACAATTTACTAAAACCTCGTCTTCTCTCTTTGCATTTGCCTTTGTATGGGAATGATGACATAGATGTTTGAGGAATTAATATCTTGACTTCGATCGAGGCATTTCAAGCAGGTTTAGAGCAGTGTTCTCTGTTAAATATCACTTTGTAGGCAACTACATTTATTCATTTCGGCAGACCAAAGCGACTTACAAGGGGAGCAATTAGGGGTTTCGTGCCTTGCTCAAGGACACCTTAATCATGGTATCAAAGGTGGAGAGAGTGCTTTTCATTCATAGTCCACCACCTTCAATTCCTGCCAGCGTGGGAATCGAACCAGCAACCTTCAGGTTACAAGCCCGACTCCCTCACCATTAGGCCACGACTATGTACCATTAAAAAAAACAATTTGTGTCACTAATTTACTTTTTTTTTTATGTTCACCCCCCCAAGTACCACCAAACTCACCTTTTCTAGTCTGCCTGACACTGGGACAAGTTTGGGCGGAGGGCCACCAATATTACCATTCATGCCTCTGTTATCAGGAGGCTCTTCAGTATCACTGGATGGGCTGCAAGTGGTCACATGATTATCATTCCAGTCGCCCACTGGCTCGTCACTCAAGTAGCCATAGTTGCCATTGCCAGCAGAGATGAGGGCAGAGGACTTGTTCTTAGCGGGTAGAGGAGGCTGGCTGGTGAGAAGCTGCTCCTGTGAGCTGGCGCTGCGCAGTGTGCCCTCTTGCTGTCGGAAACAGCTCATAGCTGGAGTGGGTTTGCGATACTTGGCGCCAAAGTCGCTGGCGGCTCTGCAGTGGCGCTCCTGGTAGGTACGTCCAGAGATCAGGCTGCTGACGGAACCCATGGTGCCTGCCACAGCTACGGAGGGGGAGTGAGACACTAAGCAGCACTGCTGGACATCAGCGCTGGGCTTTGGGTGATCAGTGGGCACAGGCAGTGCCTGAACTAGAGCCATGGCGAACACACGCCCAGGATACACACTCTGTGGAGAGAAAAGATAAGGAAAAAATATTATTGTCTAAATTGGCTGATTGGAATTTAACCTGAAAAAAACAGATCAAACTAAATGTCATATAACAACAGAGTCTTCTGATTTTTAACACAAAAGAATATACATTTTTAGATGTCACCACACCAATAAAACTGGTGAAATTTTTCCTTACTCTTTCAGATAATAAGGTATAAAAGCTGTCACTGGGGTGGTACCTTTTGAAAACGTGCATAATTGTACCTTATTTACCCCAAAAGTATGCATATTAGTACTCTTTCCCCACTATTTTCCGTCATTTATTTTGACACAAGGCTTCGCTGCAATTGACGTAAATTTCCAACAATCCATGTTTTCACTGTTATTCTGTTGAGGGCCGCTATTACGCACCTTCTGAAAGAGTGCAGAATCAGATCAAAAAGTAGAGTATGAATCAAAACAATGGCGAAAAAGCAGCAGAAACAAGAAGATAAAAGCATTGCTTATGCACATGTAAAATAACGAGATTAAACATATAAATCAAAACTACCTAACGTTACCAAATGAAATGTCAGCCCAGGAAGTGGTATAGGACTGTGTAAGCTTCAGGGGTGTTGATGGGAGCAATCAACTCCATCTGTGTTTTGATCAATGTTCTGAATCTGATCCGGATGCAGTCTTTAACAAAATCTAATTTTCTCAGGTTTTTGTTCTAAATTTTGCTTTTTAAAATGAAATGAATCCACCTTAAAGTGTTGAAAAAAAATGTTTGAAGCTATGTGTCTTCATTTTCTGTGTGGTATTCAAAAAATAATACATTAATCAAAAAATATAATAATCATAATGTCAAAAATGGACGCAATGGTGGGGGTCAATTAAATACAGATAAGCAAGCATTAGCAGCTATTGGTTATGTGTCTGTGAATGAGCGTGTCAGGATTTAATTTGCGGATGGGCATTGAGGAGTATATATATAGCCAGCTGCTGTGTGCTAAGAGCAGTCTCACCATGTGGAATAATCTGCAAAAAGCCTGCCAGTCCAATCAATTACACACACCCCCAGTGCACTTCAGAAAACACTCCCAATGCACTTCAAAGAGCCACATACAGGAGGAGCAGGAGAGATCAGACCGCCCCGACTGCACTGGCATCCCAATGACCTTTCTACCACAGGGACAGGCAAAGAGAAAGCCAGCGCCAGTCTGACTCAAACTTCTCATAAGACATTCCCTGTTCTGTTCACTCATCCACATGTAGCCCCCCACATGCCATTTTAGCTGAAGTTTGAATTCTGATGAAGTCAAAGTAGCAGACTTCAGCACGGGAGGACAGCGTTTCTGTTGTCCCAACCTTCCCATCCCGTCCGTCATAATGTCCTTGGGCATAGACACGTTTCCCTCTGTGAGGAAGATTTCATTTTTGAGTGAATACCTGATGGTCTTAATGCATTATTGTCCTCTTATATTAACTACCAGTCAAATGTTTCCACATTTTAGAACAATATCATCAACATTGAAGTGTGGGCATCTTAGGGCCGTCCCAAGCAAGGGTCAGGTTACATTCGCGATCGTCCTTCTGGGGGAGGGAATTGGGTCCCCTTTGGTCTGTGAGTGATTGTCTTTTTCACCAGTTGCACTGCCCTAAGGACGGCCCTTAAATCTTAAATTTGAGCTTCTTCAAAAATGACCTAGATTCCATATATTCCTCATTTTAGATATTCACTCAACCAAATTCATTTGTTTGCAGGACACTTGTTAGCTGTTGTTCCTTTAGTAACTGACCAAAATAAAAAAAATGTTACTCTTCATTTTAAGATGTCTTTGTTACGCTTTAATTATACATTTAAGTACTGAGTAATATTAAGTAACTACATGTACTTACTATAGGGTTAGGATTAGAGTTTAGGGTTAGTTGCATGTAATTATGCATAATTTATAGTTGTTACTATAGTAACTGCATATAACATATGTAACAATGACACTGTAAAAAGTGTTACCAAAAAAAAAAATAATAAGATATAATGGATTATAAAATAAATAATATAACATAATATAATATAATGGTAGCACTTTATTTTACAGTCCTGTTCCCCATGTACATACTATGTACTCATTACAGAAATTATAATAACTTGGTAATAACTAGGTACTAACCCTGAACCAACACCTAAACTTAACCCTTGTAGTTACCTTATATTCCTCAGTATTTTAATAGGCAAGTACATATAAGTACATATAAGTACACATACTGTAAAATAAAGTGCAACCATATAATATAATATAATATAATGTTAGTAAAGAATAACATCAGTAAATTCAGCCAAGTGCGCCCAAATATTTGACATACGTTCTTAACCGACGTGATTTATTAATGGGAACAATACAAGCAAAAGCAAATAATCCAAGGCTGACATCAATACAAGTAGTGCTACCATACCAAATTTCCAACAGATCCTTTATTATTAAGTTATGAATAAAAAATGCTCTAATAGTTTAAATAATCAAAAAGTAAGAATTTTTATTCTCCATTACATACTGTATATTCAGAATCAGAATCAAGAATTCTAATATATATATATATATATATTCAACACCTCCTTGGAGTAGCTATGGCTCTAGATGATAAAACACCTATTGTCACAAGGTTGGGTTGGAGGGAACATTCTGCTCTATTCCTCTATGCTTCCTCTAAATTAATCCAGGTGCATATTGACATGGCACTGGGAATCTTTCTGTCCCAGCCGAGAATGTGGATATTAATAGCAGAATACTTGGATAAAACAGTGCTGTGAAGGAGATGAAACAGAACGTTTGAGAAAGAGGAGAAAGAGGGATAGCGTGACTCGCTGAGGGTAACAGTTTCCAGGGCGGTTCTCTGCGAGCGCTTACGCACATGGTTCCACTAACGTGGCTATCAGGTATTTCTGCTTCAGCGCTTCTTATGAAGTATGTTCCCGCAGCGAACTGCTCTGAGGCTCTGCTTTAGTGCACAATAATCAGTCCTTAAACGCAAATAAACATCAATTACAACAAAATAATAATATCATTTTTAAAAACTTGCCAAAGAGTTTATACAGGACAAGGTGTATCATGAAGTGTGTGAAGACATTCATGATACGTTAAACTGCACAATTACTATATGTCATTTCAACCTGACTCGCACTGAAGGCACATTGCAAATAAATAAAATAAACATGCATATCCATTTTCAAAATTGAAAATGTCAGTCTGTGATTTTAGCTTTTCACACAAAAATAAATCTGTCACATGTGAGGAGAAAACGATTTGCCCCTAACCAGATTCTTAAGAAAATCCAAGAGTAGAAAAAGACAACGTCAAATCATGCTGGGATCATCATGGATCACTTCACTCTTTCTGAACTCGCTTCAACTAATTCCACCCCCTCCTCAAAGCCAGTCCTCACCCTTTGTTAAACCCAACCTACACCATTCCCAACCAGATTCCAACTGTTACCCTAAAGTTACCCTAAAATGAGCTGCATGGCCTCCAAAACACTCACAGAGCCTCAATGTATTCTGCACCTCCTACAAATGAACTAACCCAATCATAACCCTGAACGTTCCCCAAAGCTTGTGATAATATAATGAGAAGACCTCCTCAGGCTCGGCCCTGCTCAACCCTGCGAACTCCACGAGATCCGTCCTCTGCTGAAATGACCTCCAGATCTCGCTCCTCTGTTCCTCCTTTGTTCCGCAGTCGGAGATCTCAAAAGTATTCACTTTGGTTTTGTTTTGCTTTGTTTTAGAGGTGAATAGATCTTAATACCCTGAAATATTATATACAAAGGCCCTATACTAATATATATATATTAGTATAGAGCCTTTGTATATAATATTTCAGGGTATTAAGATCTATATATATAAAATCATTTAATCATGTGAAACTCAAAACCCTCTTGTGCTCTTCACATGTTGTTTTTTTTTTCAGTGCAACAGAACTGTACTGTACTGTATTTTAGTTTGATAATGTTTTTTTATTCAACATTTTGATTTTAGGGGATTTTATGGTACTAAATTATATTTACGCTGAAGTTAATATCCATTTATTCATTTATTGAGTATAGACCTAAAAATGAAATTTCCAACTTAAACTGTCATAAATTTTGAAGGCTTCAGAGCGTCAGAGAATTAATTTTGATCTCTTTTCAAAGACGACACTTGGCAAATTAAAAAAGTTAAAATTATAAAATGTTTAGTTTATTGTCATGAAAAATGCACGAAAGTACTATTTTCCATTTTTATATGAAATATATGTTTTTGAAAAAAACAAACAAACATGTTTTACTCTAAAACTGCAAGAAAATCAAAGCCATAAATCTAAAACAAGTTGTGTACAAAATTTGAGCTTGATATCTCAAAAAAAAAATTAGCTTTCAGTAAGATTTTGTTTGGCCGCGGTACCAAAAGTTTTCACTAGATGATATTAGTCTCGCTATCATTTCCAATGCTGTTTAACCTTTTCGAATCATGTTCATGATTTTTTGTGTGTGTGTGTTTGTGTGAAAAAAACGTAATTTTTTTTGCGCACCAGACGGTTAAACATCTTTTTGTGGAACAATTCGACTACAGAGTGTGATAGTGCTGCCACTACCATTGTTTGATATTTTGTTATGCATTTCAATGACAAATTTAATTTTCTACATGACTCCTTTCTAAAAAAAATATATATACCTATATAGCTATATAAAATCTATACTGTGAAAAAATAGTGTGTGCAAAATATTATCTGGAAAATATTTAGTTTCTATTTAGTTGTCATTGACTGTGGGGAAAAATAATACAAAGTCTTGTTAAGAAGCATAAAACTGGCTATCAATAGAACTAAATAATTTTGATTAATAACATGATCTTTAGAGAGTAGCATAACAAATTCTCAAATTCTGTAAAAAATGTAAAACATTTTTATTACATTACGTATTGTGTATCAGACACCATGCAGACAATATTATTTCAGCATAATTTATATACTATTACAGTAGGTAAAAACTAAGTACTATTGTGCTTTTGTCATTTTGGTTGTTTTCAGTTTTAGTTTCAAACTTATTTTAGTTAGCTGTAATTTTGTTTACATTTTTTAAATTTAAAATGTATTAATTATACCCCCCCCCCTTCCACAGATCCTTGCAGCCCCTGCATTACACATTTTACATATGTCAGGCTTTACTGTCCTGCACTAACTGATGGTTAAATCGACAAACACCAGCAGTCAGTCTTTGATCTCCTCAGTCTTGACAGTGAGAGAATAGTGAATCTCTCTTCTGCAGGTGTTTCTAATCAAATTCCACAGCGAGGTGGCTGGTGGCTGAAATCTCGTTATGATAAGTCTTAATAGCGCCACTGCCGCCGGAAAGGATTAACGGCGAGGTGTGAATCCCCCGGGAATCACGGAGCTTCTCTGTGGAGTCTGGAGGAGAATAGGATGGAATGCCAGCATGGAGCCTGGAACCCAGCAAATCTCCGGGCAGAAATCCTTAAACCCTTAATCACATTTGGTCTCTGTTTGGTTCAAGTGCAGTTGCAGAGGCAGGATATTTGATGTGTGTGATGATCCCGATCAAAGCCTCTTCCCATGGAGAAGTTAGACATGACATTGTGGCATGCAACAACAAAGCCTTTGTTCTGATAAAGGCAAGCCTGAGCATTCCTCGTTACAGAATCATCCTCACTTCACCATAAGACATCAAATGAATCAACTAATTTATGATTTTAGGTCATGCAAATCTGTCAGAACAAGACAATTTGCAAAATACCCCAGACAATAAACTTGCATTACATCACACAACCCTCACAGGCACACACAGAAACACAGGAAACTAGAGAGAAGTGGAGGCAGCACAAAGGAAATGCTGACCTCATCTACTACCTCATCTGACTGTTGCAAATGCAGCCACACATCCTCATTAACAGTGTGCGCGTTCCCCAAAAATAGACAGGACAAAAGTACATGCTTGGATAAATGTGGCCTGTGGAAGGCAGACAATTAATCCACTCCTTGTGCTCTAAACAGGGAAAAGTGAGAGCTACATAGTCTCAAGTGAGAATGATAAAGTGATCAGTGAAACTCGTGATATTGTGTTTACCGATTATGAAGCTTCCGCAGGAGCATGTGAAGCAGTCAGCTGTGTTTATTTACCTTCTTAAGGGATCTCTATGCCCTGATGACCTTCTAGTCTTTCTCATTAGTCACTCTATCCATTCCTTTAGTTTCGTTTAATCACACTTCTTCGTGCTCTCCTTGGAGTCACTCATTTTCATTCCTTAACGGAATGTCCTGGATACATTGCAACTTATCTGCTGCGTTTGTTGCATATGGCAAGCTGTTTTGACTTTTATTCATTTTCAGGATATGAACTTGTGATATCAACAATTACATTTTCACTAGTTAAAATGTTAATTCTTGATATCAGGAATTACATTTCCACTAGTAACAACGTTAATTCTTGATATCAACAATTCAATTTCCTCTAGTATAAACTATAATTGTTGATATCAAGAATTGTATTTTTACTAGTGAAATCTCACCATAGGCTGCCATTCAAATTCAATTGTTGATATCAAGAATTGTATTTTTACTAGTGAAATCTCGCCATAGGTTGCCATTCAAATTCAATTGTTGATATCAAGAATTCATTTCTTACTAGTTGAAATTCCAGGTTCACATATCAGAAATACAATTCTTACTAGTAAAAATGTTCATTTCTGATATCATGAATGTGATTGTTATAGTGCAAATGTCTATTCTTGATATCAACAATTGAATTGCTACTAGTAAAAATGTTCATTTCTGATATCTGAAAATGAATTCCTGATATCAATATAATTTCTGATATCTAAAACGGCTTTCTTACAATTAATAATTGATAGTAAATAATTGATCTAATTATTGATATCAGAAATTTGCATTTTTACTAGTGAGAATTGTATTCCTGATATGTGAAACTGGAATTTCAACTAGTAAGAAATGAATTCTTGATATCAACAATTGAATTTGAATGGCAGCCTATGGCGAGATTTCACTAGTAAAAATATCAACAATTATAGTTTATACTAGTGGAAATTGAATTGTTGATATCAAGAATTAACGTTGTTACTAGTGAAAATATAATTCTTGATATCAAAAATTGCCATTGTTACTAGTGGAAATCTAATTCCTGATATCAAGAATTAACATTTTAACTAGTGAAAATGTAATTGTTGATATCACAAGTTCATATCCTGAAAATGAATAAAAGTCAAAACGGCTTGCCATATGTTGCATAATGTAAACTTGGTAACTTTCGCACAATGTCTCTCTCTGCAGGGATACTATGAAGGAAGGTGAATGGGAAGGATTTCTCCCACATTTAAACATGTGTTCCATGTATATCAGTGTGAGTTATAGATATGAATCAGTGTCCTGCTTCAGTCACACGTCCAAACCCTCCCCAGAGAGCTCTGAACGGCCGCTCTGCAACCTGCGGCCCCGCTCCGAGACTTCCTGCCAGCTGCACTGTTATTGTCCCCTCCATCAGATAACATACACAATGATACAAAAACACTCACGGTTACATTCACAAACAAGAAAAAAAGATCACGCTCACGTGACCGCATGAGAAAACTAAACATACTGTTAGTGATCTGAAGAACCTACTTTGAAAAACACAAAACAGCTCTAATTAGGTTGCTGCAATTACAAGGTGTGCGTGTGCTCATGAATTATTCATATATGCCACGGAGAGTAATTGTAGTTGTAATTAAACTTAATTAACATAGGCTTTGTTATTTAGGATGAGGGAAATTAGCAGTTTACAGTTACTACAAAAAGCCAAACAGCACAATTAATTAGACTGCTCTAAATTAGTTTAGTACTGAATGCCACTACAACTACAAATGATGAGACCTAAAAATAAAAAGGCTTAGCATTTTTGTCATATAGTCTTGAGGTAGTTGGGTTTTGTTTTTATCTATTGAGCTGAATAATATAAGAATTCAGGAATTTTATAAATCATCATAAATTCCTTTGCCCTTCATGCTTGTATAGTGTTATTAATGCTAAATCTCAGTTCGCATACTATTCTGGATTAGGATTAGTGTGTCCCAAAGTGTAGTTAAAATTAAACTGTATGTCAAAGGACCATGGATGGCATTTCTTCTACAGTGTATTTTGAAGTATGAAGAGTTTGTGACAGATCTCTTTTACATTTTCAGCTGTACGGAACAGATGCGAAAATGACAAATAGCTAAATGAGCAAGGGCTGTCAAAATGAACTTGTTAGTTTTGCTTTTTTCCCCAGTTTAACATACTAAAAAATATATTTAACGTAATTAACAAAGCATCCATTTTTTTCCTGGCATCCTTTGGCTGGCATTAGAGTATATGATGGTGCACTTTTTCTTTGAAGTGCTTTTAAACCACCCAACCGCAATAAGGGCTATGAGACACCAAACCAATGGTCGGCCATAGACCAACACCAGACCGTTGTCAGCATCAGTTGGCCTAGTGAAATGGGGAAAAATCGCAAGGTCTCGTGACGCATCTTTTAAAGGTTCACCCAAAAACAAAAAATTCTGTCATCAATTACTCATCCTCATGTAGTTCTAGACCTGTAAGACCTTCGATATTTATAGGTTCAACCTTAATATTATAAAGCGAAGAGAACAATTTCAAAACACTGCTACGAAGCTTCACGAATCATTTGTGTCGAATCAGTGGTTCGAATCGGACCAAAGTCACGTGAAGTATTGAAATTTCGAATCACTTATGATGTAACAAAGCCTCATTTACTGAAATCACTTTGGGGCTCTGAACCACTGAATCGAAACACAAGATTTGTAAAGCTTCGAAGCAATGTTTTGAAATCGTCCATCACTAGATATTGTTATTGTATTATTTTGTGTTTTTTTGGCGCACAAAAAGTATTCTCGTTGCTTTATACTATTAAGGTTGAACCACTGTACTCACATGAACTGTTTTAAATATGTTGTTTTTAGTGAGGGTAATAAATGACAATTTTCATTTTTGGGTAAACTAACCCTTTAACTTGAGTGATGCAAAATGTGAGCAAAATGGTCAAACACGTCCATCTAGCGCATGTTTACTTAGAAAAATAATGGCAAAGTAGTGCAGTGGAATGGAAAAACTCGTTCTGTGTAAATGGCCCCTTTTAAGGCTGTTCTGATTTTTCGTCATCTTACCCGAGCATTCCAATGCACAAATATTTTCATAACAAAATGAGACGCCTGGAATAAAGAAAGTGATGATCATGATTGACATTCAAAATGGTAAGAAAGCGCTGCTATATTTAGGGACTGTATACCTGCAGTCCTAGTTTCTGTTTCTGTTTTTGATGGACAAAAATAGACTATTGATACCTGCTGATATAGACTGTTATTTCCTTACACGCAGGCACAGAACGCACATGCAAATAGGCAGTCGCCTGAAGTCTTTCTGGTGAGTTCAAGTGTAGCTTTTTGGCACAGACATAGTCGGATTTCGTCACCAGTAGTTCTCTGATGTCAGTGTGTCACGGCCTTAAGACGCAAAAAAGAACTCAATTTGGTACTGGCACGCTCACTTGTGTTCACTAGTGATGGGGAGTCCAAAAAGAGTCGATTTTTCAGCTCCCAATAGCCCTAGAGTCCAGCACAGGAACCAACCCTCGTTGTTGACTCTGTTGCGGTGTCTGAAATCGCTCACTTGTTCACTCATTCTCTAATTCCTATATAGAGCATGGCAGTTTTTTTCACTATATCAGTGAACGAAATGAAGCGATGAATTCATTGAAGAATACATTACCTTCCTTCTTGTTGATTTAATTCTGACATAATATTCTATCACGGCTGGAATCTGTAAATTTAGGTACTGGCAACAACTAGGTAACGACGTTGATAGCTACTCATCATTTCAAGGTAATGTCATCACTAAATTGGAATACTTCGGACAGTCACACTAGAAGTAGAGTATTAATATGCGATTAATCACAATTACAGAAAAATGTGTGATTAATAGTATTTTTTAAATCAACTGACAGCACTAAAACGAACACTTATGTGCACTTGCATGTCTACATAATACTGGTGTAGTGTTTCTGCATACTCAAAAGTATGTACTTTCCCATCAACAGCGAAGTACATAGTTTTAGTGCATAGTAGAAGTATTCAATATAGGATACAGCTTTGGGAATGTGGATGTCATTCACTTTTTGCATAAATCCTTCATTGTCCTTATCAGCTAATGTGCGAGACTGGCTCAAATGAATTAGCTAAAGTTGATAAATGATAAATTAAATTACACTGTCGGCCAGTCTGAAAAGTCCACCGGTGCGCAAGTCTGGAGAAACAGAGTTTAGTCATGAATGACGCACTTGCAATAATAGAGTCAATGTAGCAAGAGAGAGGGAGTTATTACCATCAGAAGACCCAAATATCCTCCTCAGTGTGTACTAAAATGCTCTGATAGACTGAAATAAACAGATGCAGTACCTTCTTTCTTCCCTTCATTTCTCAGTCAGGAGTTTCATTCTGAATGATGACAATGAGTCACTGATCACACTTTCACAGCCATGCTGTCTGCGAATAAGGATTATTCTTTCTGGCACACATACAAAACCACTGAGTGTGTTGTCATTAATTATGCGTGTAAAATTCTCAGTGTCAGGAAAACAAAGCAGAATGAAAACACAGGGAGTTTGTGTATGATTTATTGATAAGGAAGATGAGAGTCTTCTTAACTTCTTTATGATGTCTTTACAATACTTGTTTGGACGTGTCAGGGTTCTCATGGAAATAAAAATACACCTGCACACTTCGTGCGTTTTACTGATCAGAGCGCTGCCCGATTTCTTAAAACTGTCCCATTAACACTTGGCCACACAAATGTGTCTCCACAAAAAAAGTATAAGTCCCGCGCTATATGCAAATTCACAAAGGTCCATGTCCATTTTTTTTTTATCAACTACCGAAGCATAAAGTTTTAGTTTTATAAAAGGAACAGTAAAAAAGGGCAATTCTGGGACTAGAAAGATAAAACAAAGGCCCACTATAATGATAGTTCTAAAATTCATTCTCAATACTAAAGAATAGCAGAGTCCACACCACAACTATAACGATAACGGCACAGAGAAACAATTTAGTCGGAATCCCTTCCAGAACGAAAGCTGATAAAACATTGACAGCCAATCAGAATCCATCCTACTTTAAAGAGTTTGAACATTTAAAGCAGCAGACAACAAAACTGCAGCGTGCGATTATAATAAACCGAACGGTTTCGTAACACTAATATAGTTATCATAACAGTTATAGTTTTACAGAAACTACCTTAAGAGTTTCAAAATGTATTTTGGCACTATAGTGAATTCACTCAAATTTCAATGACACTACAACAGCGATTCCCACAGACCACATGGCTGCTTTTCTGTATAAAGCAACTCATTTTACATGATAAATTCCTATAGCTCTCCTCCTCAACGTAATTAATTGTATGTTTCTTTGTTGAAATGCTGGATTGAATTAAAAGCGGAAGGGGAAACACTGCCTGTAGAACAAGCATTATTGGCCCAGCTAGTTTCACTGCCAACCTGTTGCTGTTACAGGCTTTTGGCTTTTGGCTTTGTTTGGGGCTGTTGCCATGACACTTGAGGCCTACATGTGCACTGCCTGGGGTGAAAGAGAGCGAGAGGGGGAGGGAGCCAGAGTTTGTAACAAAAACAAAGGGAGAACTCCACAGAGAAGAGAGGAAAGAGAGACAATGAATGATAGATAGACCATAAAAGAAAGACAAATTAAAACCCAAGCAGGTGGAGTGAAAGTGGACATGCATAAATAAGTCGCACGAAGGGGAAGACCTGAGCGAAGTAGAGGGATTCACAAAAGAATGAGTGAGAGAGGGAAACTCAAAGTTTAAGAAGACAGGGGGCTGGTCGGCTCTTTAGCATCTCAAAGCATATGGGCTCTATTAAAGGTCCCCTTGAACAGGGGCCCGGGCCGCCTCACAAACCTCCCGAAGACAATCTCTCCTGTCTCACTGTCCGAGCCTCCCTGGGCATCGCATCCAGCGAGCCTTTCAGAAAAAACTGAAACTCCGGAATGAGATGCAGCGGGCGACGTTATTTGCACAATACCACACAGGAGCTGCTGCCATCTGGACTGACACTACCTGCCAATCAACAGTGGACATTTTGTTTCACCCAGTGTGCAGTGCTAGACTCACTGGCACAGGCCCAGACGCCAGCCGTGGTGCCCATTACTAAGCATCTGCCAGCGGGAACAACCTCTCATGTCCGGACTGGTGTAAAGTAGATTGAGTGCAAACATCTCAGGAGCCGAGTAATCTATACAAAGTATTTTTTTTTTAAATAAAAAGTTATTAAATAGTTGTTTATGGTTCCAAGTGCAGTATGACTTGATTTTTGTCTGCTCCACTGCATCTAAATAAGGTTACTGTAATACAACTCCTCTTTAATTACTTCTTTAAAGTGTCTTTTTTGGATATTACTTTTGATGTAGTGTGTAATATAGCTCTTTGTGAATGTAAAAGGCCTACAAAGTTTCCAAAAAGTCTTTGAATGTCTCCAAAAAGAAAGAACCAAATCTGAACTGCCTGAAATGAGTTGTCAGTAATTCCAGTCTAACTTCCTGTACGAACCTACTTAGGTTGGTATCAAATTTGCTTAATGCAAGTCTTTTTATTGGCCGCCCGTGAATGATGCTTACTTTGCCCCGCCCTCAAACACTGTAGTCGTAGCCCAGGCCTGAAAGAGTTTGGTTTGTGTTGTCGACATGTCGAGAAGACGCCGTTTTCTGTGCTGCTAAAGCAAATCCACTTTGATGCAGGTACAAAGGATGAGGAGACCAATCAGGGCAAAGCAGGCTCTCAAAAAGAAGAGGTTTAGAGAAACCAAATCTTTTATCTAACCATTTCAAGCACTGTGAGAAAAGAGGTAATGCTGTAATGTATATTTTTGACCTTGGATGCATGTAAACCCATTGTAGGTTGACCTCCAAACCAAAATTAGGAATGTTTAAAATAGCATAATAGGGGCACTTTAAGGCATTTTACTATTAAAGCCAAATAATTCAGGCTTCGACTGCAGATTACCAGGGTTGTGATATATGCAACAAGAGTTTTAAAGAAGAACTAATCACTGGCTTGCCATGTTAGTGACACAAAATCTCAGAGTTGACACACTTTGTAGAAGGTAAACTGGATAACCACAAACAAAATTGTATATTCTACTTTGAGTCTGTGAGATAATAAGCACTTATTGCTTTTTAGATTCTGATATTTTGCACTATTTTTTGCAGCCATTTATGGTCTTACACCAGTGTGCCAAATTTATCTAAGCTGGTTTTTGTATAGTGATATCAGTCCAGATAAACCTGCCCTCTGAACTGAACATGAAAACAATATGAACCGTGACTAGCTGCTTTACACGGCAGCTTCTTCCTAAGTATGCGAAATGAGCAGCAGAATGGATCAGGCGTCATGCTGAAAGTGGATACGTGAGACTGGTCAGACTACAGCGCTGTGGTCAACAATACTAGGTAAATCTGACCCATTGCATTTCTGGGCATTTGCAAGCAGTAGAAATGCGTCCAGCGTGGGAATGGCCATGTAACATCCAGGAGCCAGTTGTTTCTGAGTCAGCTGCTCTTTGCCACGGTAGGAATTTCCAACCACTAATGATTATTCAGTTCAATCCAGTGGTCAGAAACAGACACTTGGAATAACAGCAGAACGGAGAGGAGCTGTGGCTCCACCTCACTGTTATTACTGTGAGAGTGGCCATTTTGAAGAGATGCCACTGATAGGATGGTAATAAAGTGATGGAGTTTTTGAAATGTGCTGAGTGCGGTCTGAACCCCCCCACCCCCCCACCCACCCAAAAAAAAAACAAAAAACAAAAAAAAAACAACAACAACGTGAAATCATGAAATTGTTTTTTATCGAAGAGCACACAAGGACAAGAAATGACAGTGAGCTAATGTTTCTTCAAATTTAAAAGTTTTTGATATATATGAAAATATAATCTCAAATACTTATCCAGATTAGTCAAATAATCACAGTATATATTGAATCCCATTTGTGTTTTACTTGTGTATTCCTTGCAAAAAGCACTTTTAGGTTTAGTTCTACACAAAATTAAAATTCTGTCATTAATTACTCGCCCTCATGTCGTTCCAAACCCATAAGACTTTCTTTCATCTTCAGAACACAAATGAAGATCTTTTTGATCACAGAATGCGGTCGGATTTCCTTCGCAACTGAAATATGCAAGTAATATATGCGAGTATAAGCCTAAATTAAATCTGTTCATCGTAACAAGTAATCGATTCTCTTCAGAAAATTTGGACTAAGCCGCCTGATTCATTAGTTTTCAGATCTCTTTTTGAAGCATCAAAGTTTCAGTGGTGAAGGAAATCTGACACCATTCTGTCAACAAAAAGATCTTCATTTGTGTTCTGAAGATGAATAAAAGTCTTATGGGTTTTGAACAACATGACGGTAAATAATTAATGACAGAATTTTCCTTTTGGGGTGAAACGATTGCATATTTTTTACATGGTTCTTCCAAATAAATCAGTGTCCAAATGGTATAATATCTGATAATGTTGAAAACAAAACATTCACTGTAAAATGGGACTCTTTTACAGGAAAGGACTGTAAAAATGCTACAGTAAAAAATCCTACAAAATAACTGTAAAAAACCTTACCATACTGAAAAAATTTAAACAGTTTAACGTCACATTAAATGTCATTTTACTGTAAAAAAAAAAAAGTCAGGTTTATAGTTTTTTTAATCATATAATTTCAATGAAAAACAGTTATATTTGTACAATTGCATTATATTAAACATTATATCTTATTTAAATAGTTTTGTTTTGAGTTTTGGGTAACACTTTATCTTACAGTGCTTACACATTACTACATGTACTTACTATAGTAATAACAGTAAATTATGCATAATTACAAGTAACTAACCCTAAACCAAACCCTGACTGTAACTCTACAGTAAGTACATGTTGTTAATTAATAGTACTCAGTACTTATTTGAGTAATTACAATGTAACTATGGCACTGTAAAATAAAGTGTAACCGAGTTTTGTTATTAGAATACATCAGGGTGCTTTGTGTTAAATATTTAGTGAATTTTTATTGCATTATTTTAGTGTCATGTGGTTTACCTTGGTGGTGTTGATTGTCTTTGTGTACCTCTGCATCGTCTATATATGAATATTGACCATGTTTTTATTGATAGGCCACTCATGATGAAGTCTGATTCATGATGTGGCTTTTTTTACCACCTAATGGTGGTTTTCAGCTCATTTTAAGGTAAAATGTATTTCAATATTAGCATATATTACTTAATGAATATGCCATCCCGTAATACCAGAAATACTAATACCATATATTTTACAGTAAGTTTCTGGCTGCCACTTGTTAAATTTGTCAAATTCTTCCAGTGAAGTAAAAATAAATGAAAATGAACAATGTTAGAGATGGAAAATTGTGTTTTGCCCCTGTCTCATGAAGGAATGAGTTCTCCAAGTCAAAGCATTTCTTTACTGACTGTAGTCATTGATCTTCTCAAAATGGCTCCTCTCAAAGCTTCCTGAACCAAACATCAGCAGAAACAGACAAATAAACAATCTTGCGGTGTTTCTGACAAGCCATAATCATCAGTCTCATGATCAAACTGAAATCACAGCGCAGATATGCACTGCAGTCAGAGGGAAAAGTGGCACAGCGCACATACCGGTAAATTAATTCCACACCAGCGCTTACATAACCAGCGTGGCCTCAGACAAACTATGCCAGTATGAATATGTAATTCATCTCAAAAGTGCAGAGATGGTGAACCACGCAGGAGCCGCAAACAGAAAAAAGACAACCTTGGAGCTGGTCGTGAAACTCGCAAACACGCCGCAGCGAGGCCAGCCGCAAGAGGATGTGGACGTACAGACACTGTCCCAACAGATTCCAGCCAAGCTCAGACGGAGAGGAAAAGAGTGGCATGGAAAGTTGTGATTCAGTGCAGTCAGCTGAGACGTTAATGAGCTCTCCCTCTGTATATACGTCTGCAGGAAGCTACAGCCTTACATAAATACTTGGCACAAAAAGGTATCTCATAAATGGAAACAGTAAAGCGATGAGAGGAGATGGTACGAGGTGTTTTGGAGAACCTAAACCTGTGAGGCATAGCTAGACAGTGAGGCACATTCTGTCCTTACAGAGACAGTGAGCTGACCGCATTTACTAAGGCTGTATTTCAGAGCCTTGTAACATATGAGAGTGATTTAACTCATCTATTATTTTCCGACTCACTGACGCAAGCACCTTTCCACCCCCCTAGGTGATCTCATCTGGAGCGGAGTCATGGACGCTGCTGACACGCAGGAACGGGACGCTCTATTTCAGGCTTTTACTGTATAAGTATGTGCCATGAGCTGAGTCACATCCACTTTAAACACAAACGGCAATTTCAGTATACTTAGGGGCGCTTCAATCTAAACTTCATCCCATTCGAAAACGAAATGTCAATAGATCAGGCCGCATGCTGTGCAAGAAGCTTAGTGGTGTTTGACTAGTTTGAAGAAGCTTTGTGTAAGCACTCGGTGAGGAGTGATTGGAGTGTATGTGTGTCGGACGTTCCAATCTAGGGCAGTTGTTCATACATCAACTTTTTACTTCACAATCACAATAAAGCAAACAAAAACAACCATTATTCCATGGAAGAACCATTGTGGGTTCCCCACATAACCTTTCAGTGCACAGCTCTAACCCTTAAATGCATGAATGTTTCGCCAATCATAATTACATATTTGAGTTTTAGTGACCCGGATCTATATCTAACATGGATGGATCTCAGAATGTCACGATAATATAAAACTCAATTACAGAAGAATATGTGTTACCTTTTGGAGCTTGGAAGGGTTCAGTTTGAGCAGATGTTTTACACCATCATCACTATCGTCACCAGAGCTCATTTCCCAGTACATTCAACATCTGACTCATATTCGCGATCTCAGTCATATTCTCAAAACTATTGTTTTCTACATCTTCAAAATTAATAATTTGATTGCTGACGGCTTCACCAGATCCACCATCAAGTGACAGTGATATCTGATTGCATTCAACTCTGCAGTAAATCCCTGAGCCATTTCAAGTTTTGCTAATGAGTCTTCCTATTCTTTTGTTTCCTGCCTGCTGTAACTACGAGTGACACGTCACTTCATCATTGTGTATCAGACATTGTGAAATAAAGGTGAATTGCACTTATTCAGTCATCAAAGATTCAATCATTGTTGTGCAGAGAAAATATACTTACACTGTTACCCACCTTGGGTCGTTAGCGACCCTATACAATTTTTTTTTTAAATGAATGGGAAAACAGGCATTATTTTACATTTTTTTATTGTGTATAATAAATTGATTGAGGAATACTAAGAAGATCGACGTCTAACTTTAAAAAAAGAATGAGGAGGAGGGTAGTGAATGTTGTCCTGGGTCACTACAAGACCTGAGGTATGCGTTTAAGGGTTAAAAGAACCTTTTTTTTCTTAGTGTGAAGTACCTTTTGCACTTTTATACACTAAAGACCCTTTTGTGCAATGGAAAGGTCCCATTGGTGGTTCTTCATGGAAAATATATGCTAATGAGGAACCTTTATGTTTTAGGGTGCACTTCCAAAACACTGCTTTTAAACAGCGTAGACTCCACAAAACAAAAATAAAACTGCTTAACTAAATTCTGTAAATCAATCAATTCTCAAGGCCTTGCTCTCTCTCTCTCTCTCTTTGTCAAACACACACACACACACACACACACACACACACACACACACACACACACACAAGTTACAAAACAGCTCAACAAACACTCTTTACAACAGATACCTATAGGAAACAAAAACCACAAAAGAATGACACTAAAATCAGAGCAAATGGAGACTTTGTTTAAGCCTCATGCTTTTTAGATATTTCTCCTGTGGGAAAAGCCCCCAGTAATCTCACATATGTCTCCTATTGAGTACCAGATCTCAATAGACTCATTAAAAAATCTAATTCGAAAAGATAGCAAAGTCTGCAACAGCTAGAAATCTCAATATAAACTCAAACATTTGTCATCAAATTCTTCCAGGATCAAATAATGTAAGCTTTTGTTGTCCACAACCTATAGCTCTTTACTCTTACTGTATATCTACAATCATTTCATTTTGTCTATTTTTATTTCCCCAAAGAGAACGAATTTCAGGAGAAACATATATAGAAAAAGTTGATACTTAAATGAAAGAAAACAGAGCCTTTTGAACTCTGATAGAACAACAAAAATCCCTTCGAGTAGAGCCAACTTGCTCTATCCTCAAAACAACACGTTATCATTAACTTTGTGCCATGCAGTCATTTTCACACAGACCTCTCTTCAGAAGAAAGCACTAACACTGCTCCTAAACTTCAAAGAGCTTCTTCTCACCCCAGTGTGATCAGCATTAAGAAAGTTAATCATTCAATTCACATCACTTCAAAGCTCTCGTGAGCTGCAGTGGTAATCTGAACTCTTGTGCATTCAGAGGGTGTAATAAATACAGTCGAGTTGCTGACATACCCATAGTGCTCTGCATGGCTGCCTCCTCGCGTCTCCCCAGTCTGTCCTGGAGGTACAATCCCAGTCTGTTCACAGTACTTGAGTTGCTGCTTCTCTCTCTCTCTATCTTTCTTTCTCTCTGCTCCTCCACCTCATGCCAAAGTTTCCTCTCTTTTCTCTGGTAGAAACCCCCTTTTTCTCTGTCCTGTCCTCTCTTTCCCTGCTGTTTGCCGCCACAGCACCGCCCCCTTCTCCTGCAACCCTCCTCCCTCTCTCACTTTGTCTGTGGCCCCTTCCTCCTCCACCACCCCCATCCTCACACACATTTAATCCCTCCTCATGCTCACTCCCTCTCTTTTTCCTTGTCTTTCCTCTACCTTTTTCTTTTCTTCAACTCTCTCAACTATAATATCTGTGGAAAATGGAAGGACTGTCATCCTGTTTTAAAATCTGACCCTGAGCAGCTGCTTTAACCCCATGAAGCCAACTGAATGAAGATTTCTCTAAATTATCAACATGATCAAAACTTTGCTGAAAAACCAGTTGTACGAAATCTCCTGCATGCCTTGGCATCTGATTGATACTTCATACTCTTTTAATAGGTAAAAAGCTGTTTAGTAATTCTAAAAAAGCCCCCTTCAGGTTGTAATACATGTCTTTTTGCTGAATGACAAAGAATATACTTTCCGTTTATAGAATATGCAGAAGTATATAGAATATATTGTTAATATAACATAAGAATATATTGTTAGCAATATTTCAAAATGGACACTTGCTGGACTGAAGCCACTTACAGTTTAGTTGATTACATCCTTTTTTAGAAAAATCATCAAAATATGATACATCAGGCTTTTGAGGAATGTCTGTTTGTATATCTCTCAATCATCATAGTATTGAATTGCATTATATATATTTTGCCCCCACAATAAAAACTACAGAGCTTTGCTCAAAAAACTAAGCATTTAAATATCCTCTTACTAAGACAAATTACTGGGAGATACAGAGCGACAACTGATATTTACAGATATGTAGTTTGTTATAGATTACAAGCAACCAGAATCTCATCTTACATTTTAGCCATGTAGATATCAGAAACTGCACTGAATCGCTCCATATTCTCCTATGTCATACTATATGAGCCCTAAAAGTGGACAGTTTGTCCTCAGAACGTAGGGTATACCTGAACAACACACACACACAGGTTTGTTTTGCTATCAAAGTGAGGACATTCAATAGGCGTAATGATTTTTATACTGTACAAACTCTACATTTTATCCCCCTACACTAACCCTACTCTTTAACCTACCCATCACAGAAAACATTCTGCATTTTTAATAAAACATTGTTTAGTATGTTTTTAAAGCTATTTAAATATGAGGACTCATGAAATGTCCTCATATTTCATGTTTAAGTCATATTACCAGTGTAATACCCATGTCATTATACAAATTTGTGTCCTCATAAATCACAAAAATGCCTCATACACACACACACACACACACACAGGTAAATGTTGTGTGTAAAGAGTTTGTTATCCACAACTGGATTAAAGTAAAACCTCTCCAATCAAGTCAAGTCTATTTAGTGGATTTTCCTGGGATATACGTTAATCTCAAGGCATGCTGGGACTTCAATCCATGACTCATTCTAAACATTGACTCATCACATGCCCACATGCAATGTTAATGCTTTAACATATGAAAGGGTATAGTAAACACACTCCGTCACCACAAATACACACATCAAGAGCACCACAAAGGGTCTGTTGTGCAATATGACATTACAATGAAACTTTCATGCAAAGTGATCCAAAGAAAACTTTTTAAAGAGGACAAGAACAGAAAACCACATTTGGGTGTGCTTTTGTTTAGTTAATATTCTCAAGACTTTTATATCAATGTACTTTTCACATATTTACTACTTTAATTTGTTTAATATTGACCTCCATCGGTGGTCAAAAAGAACTTTTATTAAAATGCAAAATAAAATGTGATGGAAACAACATGCTTCTTTAGTCCCAGTTCATTTGTTACCATGGTTACTCATTGGTTAATTAATTAGTATCACCTGTTCCTTGTTTTAGCCTTCATTTTGTATGTGTATTTATAGCCCTGTGTTTCAGTTCTCGGTTGTCTGTTCTTGTTGTTGCTTTGATGGTTTGGTTTTCCATCACAGGAATAAATTTCATTTTTAAAATATATTAAAATAGAAAGCAGTAAATTGTAATAATATTTCACAATATTACTGTATTATTTTAGCCTTGGTGAGCATTAAATACTTTCAAAAACATTAAAATATTTTAACAACCCCTTGTACCATAGTGTACATACAGTATACTGTACATAAAAGACAGCAAAAATATCCCTTCATATAACAAAAAGTGAAAACATTTTAATGCAAATCAATCCCTAGGGCACAGAAGTGCTGTATTTTATGAATCAGCCATTTGTCTAAAGAGTTGCCTTTCAAAGAAACCTATTCACTTGTTCTTCCCTTTCAATCGTTTACCACTTCACTCCCTCATTTACTGGCCATTCCCAAACAAAAGCAAGGAAGGATGACGTGTTACTCCTAACCTGCATGCGCAAAGGACAGTAAATACAGGGACAAAGAGTAGTGTGGGACTCCAAGTGAAGTGAAAAGGAGAAAAGGGGGAACCAGAGAGGCAGAGAAAAAGACAGAGCATGCAGGGAGGAAGGAGAGCTAATGAAGCGTTAGGAACAGATGAGCATCCGAGTGATTAATGGACACTTGCCCTCCAGGGGAGTTATCATATGAACATACACTCCACATATACTCACTGGGGAGGCTTAACATGATACTCCCAACCACAGTGGAGACACATTTCTCAAAGTACATCCGGTCAACTATATTCTCCTTACTGGAGCGACAGCACACACAAAACTTGCTTGGTAGTAACTGATTATTTCGTCGCTGTCAGGCGGAAACCTCGTATCTTCATATTTTGTCTTTTTTTTATAAATCATTTGGTCACAGTTTACATCTGTCTGTGGGCTTTGCAAATATTTAACCAATGAAAAGTATTAAAAAGAGCTTGTGACTAAACCTCGTAACTCCATTGGATTCTCAAACTAGGTAAAACCTCATAACTCCACCCCGCCTCAATCATGAATGAAGTGTTGCACGCAGTTTGGACCATCTCTGCTTGTTTGCAAGCCAAGAGTAAATAAAGAACTGGTTTGAATATGCACAGCATTTTCTCAACAAACACTATCGGCTAATGTTTTTTTCTGCGGAGAGGAGCGTCTTAGGCCCCGATCAGACAGAGCAGAGCGCTGTGGTTTTTTATGTTGCTAGGCAACCACTGAATCAGCTGTCCTGTCAGTGTAGCGCGAGCGCTCTTTGGTTTGCTGTTAAACTGTCATATTACCAGAAACTTAAAAAAAATGTACAAGGAAAGGGCTCCATCTTTGCAGTGTCCAAAGAACTATAAACATTTGTCAGCACATGGAAGGCCCGCCTCTCCATTCATTCGATTGGACAATGGGAAAAAATGTGAATGACGTCGGGCGCTGTTCAGAATTGCTTTTTTTTCCAACTTCAGGCGCTCAGAACGCTCCTGCAAAAATGCGAGGCGCCCGGGGCGCATGAACAGCACGGAAAACGCTCACTGCCAATAGAAAACAATTAAAAAAAGGCACCTCTCACTGCAAAAAAACTCACTCTGTCTGATCAGCCCCATAGTCTAGCATTTGTCATTGAGTCATAGCCAGTAGCCACTTCATCTTTTAAAATATGAGGTTTTGCCCAATTTACAGAAAATCTGAGTGCCCACATTGCTTCAATAAACTTAATAGCATGTAAGTTTATGAAAATTCAATGCAAAGCACCTCAGTTGGGCCATTCTAATGATAGACAAAATATCTGACATACACTGGTCAAAATATGTTGTAACTCAATTTGAGCTTGGTAAAATGTTAATAATATGACACATCAAGTGTTTGACCATACATAACGCCACAATATAAACTTACTTTGACAATAAAGTTTAATAATTAAAAAATATATATATATTTTTCCCCCCATTTTCTGAAAAGTAGAGGTTTTCTTCCTTACAGCGACGATATGTAATCTGGATTACGTAATTAGATTCCAAAAATTACATGCTCGTAATTAGATTACATTGTTTTAAGTTCTCATAATCAGACTACAATTACTTTTTTTTATTACAAACTTAATATTCACAAAATGGCAGCAAATTCTTCATAATTAATTGATAATTTTATGTATTTCTTTCTTGTATTGTATCACTTTTCATCAGTCAACGATCCGCCTGCAATTCGTTCACAAACTACAGTTTGGAAACCCTGATGGAATGTATTGTTTAATTTACTTCATGTTGAAAAAATTCTCTTTGTATTATTATTTCAATATGGGACAATTATACTAGTCCAATCAATGTGATAAAAGTTAGGCAAATGTAATCTAAAAGTAATCTAAAAGTAGTCTGATTACAGTATATTAGCTGGAATGTAAAAATTTACCGTTACAAACTAAAATTGTCATAATATAATTTGGACTACAATTTGTAAGTAATCTACAAAACACACTGAACATGAACTAGGGAGCAAACTTTGTTTCTTCCAGTACTGTACTGGTTAAAGCTGTTGTTAGCAGGGTAATGAACAGCCTTGATTAAGTATGAATGGGGGCTAGGGGAATTCTCAGTCCCCCCAAACTTCCCAGTCCCGCTGTCTCTTTTCAATTCAGAGGGGAAGAACTGGAACGGAATGGAGTTGGTTAGGAAAGGGAGAGAAAATTAATGATAGTGAAGGACAAAAGACTGAACATGAACCTAATCCCCTTTCCATCCCCCACATACACACACACACACATTGATTTGATCAAGCATGCACACACACACACACAGATGGACACACACAAAATGAGAGGTCCTCAAAACCTCCAACAAAACACTTGACCCCTCATCTACTAAGAGAGAGAGAGAGACAGAGGAAAGAAGGGGCAAAAACGCTAAACAACTGTTGAGTGCCAGACACGGGGGTTGTGGTGGGGGCTCTGTGAGTTTCATTGCTAAAGTGAGTACAACTCCACGGATATCTGCAGATTCAGGTACCGTCACTCAGAAAAACCGGCATATTTTCCACCCTTTTTATGTTCATTTAATAAATAGTTTAATTGTTTTCAGGTGCAATAATACTGCTTTGTTTAACATATTTTACAATGTTTGAAGTCAGCTTGAACCTATTTACTTTCCAAATGCATTTATTGGGCATGATTCATCAGTTAGTGCACTTTATTCTTTGTAATCATGATGAAATAACATTCTTTGTCTCTAAACCAGAGTTGGCATCGGTTTTTGAACCCGACCACTCCCACTTGTCACATTTAAACCATGTTTCACAAACCAATCAAATTACCAGAGTAGGTGCCGAAGACTCACAGTTAGTTTGCTTATCATCGAGTTATAGTGAGTCTATAGACACACACACACACACATATATATATATATATATATATATATATACCCCATTAAGTCCAGTTCCTGGTCAGTTATTATCAATATTAAGGTAGGTTAAATATATTTAATAATATTTCAGAATTATACAGTTTTACTATATTACTATAAATGCAGCCTTGGTGAGACCCCAAGCTTTTGAACAGTATAATTTTTTTTTTCAAATATGCATTGCTTTATGAAGTGAATTGGGTTTCCAACGCAGTTTCATGTTTATAATCCCACTGATTTTTTAAAATCAGCATAAAAATGTTGCATCTAGACCTCCTAATGAGGAACAAATCATAAACTGCATGTTGGATCAGTGCATGGTGCCCATGAATCTTTGCTCTTCCCGATAAGGCCCAAGACTCCGATGGCATGAGGAGCATGCTGACACAAACTCTTTTAAGCAGAGGCAAAATGTGTTTTACCATCTAAATGATCAAAGATTCCAGTGTGGAATGCTCACTAATCTTTGATTAACCTGCTGCTGGAGGCAGATTACATTGGGAAATCATGGGTTCAGAGAAGTACATCAAATCTGGGATTGTGTATATAGACCTCCAGCTCTGAGCTCAGACCCCCCAGGATCACAGGGCTCCATCACAAAGCAATGAGCTTGTGCCAAACACATCTGCTGTCATAACACATCCCATACACTCTCCATAACAGCACATGCACACACCATCAGTGACAGAAACAGACATTCATAATCAGTACTGGGTAGTAACTGATCATATGTAATCTGGATTACGTAATCAGATTCCAAATCAGACTACATTACGTTTTAAAATCATAATCAGACTACAGTTACTTTTTTATTAATTACATGATTACTAGCACCTCTGCACAGTTTGGGAAACCCTGACGTAATATGTTTAATGCCTTTTGTTGATGACACATTTTCAACATAACTATTTTTTTTTATGTACAATATTGTCATTCAAATCTGTGTGATAAACAAGCTAAAAGTAAGGTCAAAAGTAATCTAAAAGTAGTCAGATTACATTTGATTACATTACTACAGTTTTCATCATGTGATTTGAATTCAGTAATGGACTACAATTTTTAAGTAATCTACCCAGCACTGCATATAGTAAATCAACACTTACATTGCCACAAATGTCACATAGACACGCAAAGAGACTTCATAAACATATACAGAGTGCTGGCCTGAGCGCCGTAATGAATGGTGTGTAATGAAATGTGTGAAGCTGCCAGCAGGTTTGAGCATTGCAAACCAATCTACTTTTACTGCTCTGCTCCCTGCCATGGAAAAGCAATGAGCACTGAGGTGATGTGGGGAGGGGAGGAGGATGAGAAACCGAGGGAGATCCGTGTCCTTTTTGTGCTCTGTTGAGTGGGATTGCAGACAGCTTCAAATAAAAAAATCCTTGGGCATAGAGTGGAGGACATATGGGCATGACGCACCTCCACTCTTCTGCGCAACGTGCTGAAAATGAAAAATGTACTGAGAGTTTCCAGGGTATTTGGAACATTGACTATTCTTTCGATTTCAGAGGGTTTCCATTCTTGGAATCCAACCACTGAACGGCCAGATCTCCCGTTAATAAAAGCATTAGAATAATAACTAAAATACCCGGAGTAGTCCATCATCATCATCATTATCATTATTCATTAAATACAATTATTTATATTTACCAATTATTATTTTTTATTTATTTTAATTAAGTTTATTTAAATTATTATTTAAATTAGACATTTTTTATTTTATTTAAACTTAATAATAATAATTCTTCTTATTATAATATTATTATTATTAAGTTTAAATAACATAAATGTTTTATTTAAATCATTTTATTTAAATAGTAGTAGTAATAATAATAATAATAACAACAATAATAAGAAGAAGAATTATATTTAAATATAAAATAATAATAATAAAACAATAATAAAGTTGTTTATAATAATATAAATATTTTTATTATTATGGTTTTTATTATTATTATTATTATTATTGTTCATGCATATAAATGTGTATAATATATTATCTTTATTATTATAATTACTTTTTTTATTATCACATAAAGTTGATTTCTAAACATGCATAACTGAGAACTCCATTATGCTATGAAAGAGTAACCTCAGAGTTACTCAAATAAAAAACATTTTTATTTTTTTCACCGGAATCAAAGAAAATATAATAAGAGAAAAATTAAGAGAGATATCTGAAACACACCTGTTCCCAACACCAGCCGTGAAAAACAAGAGCTATTAATGGTGTTTTATGAGCGCAGAGGGTCAAGTGAGGTTAAAGGTTGAAAGACCAGCGTTTTAAAATAGTGCAGGAGTTTGTGGTCTCAGTCACGATGTGAACTCTGGTGGAAACACCCAATTTAACATCGCAATTAGCAAAGATCACATGGACAGAAGATAATGTCTTCAAATGAGTTGCCAGAGCAAAATGAAAACATTTTTACAGTGTCATAAGCTTTGATCTGATGATCAGTGCTGTGAGAGTCCATGTCAACATGGGGTTAGACATGCCTCAGCACACTTTAACAGACAATGGAAAGAATAATAGATTTCTACAAAAGAATATAACAGCTAAACACTGTCATCTTTGCTATGGGAGAATTGCTAACATAAGCATTGAAAGATGTTTTACACAGACAGTTATTTCCCATAACTAAACAAAAGTGATTCATCAGTCTATGGTGGGAGAGAAAAAGAGAGAGAGAGAAGGGGGGGTCGGAGGGCAGAAAGACATCTGAAGAATTCTTTGCACCATTTAGGAAAAAAGGTTACAAATCACAGAGGGACACAATCACTGCTCTGGTTTAATAGGACAGAGGAAAAGAGGGTAACGTGTGGCGTCTGTTAAAATGTGAACACACAAATCTCAGGGCTGCCCAACTCTTCCACAGTAAATCTTTGCAGGAGAGAGGTAGGAGCCGGCAATGTGTCAGAGACTCTTTACTCTGCCTGTCTTCCCATTCATTTCCCATTAACTCCCGGCATGCTCGCTGTTTATGTTCCACTGCCACGAAGAGAGGGTCAGATCAGCTCCCTCTGCCCACACAGCCATGTGAATGGCATGAGAACGACAGGGTTTGATGAGACTCATAAACACAAATAACAGCTTGTCTGAGAAAACCTTGAGGGAAAATGTCCATGTAACATTTCGCCCAAAAATGCAATTAAATAACTTACAAATACGGACCATTAAGATTATCTTCATTAATCATGAAGAGACTTATTTCAAACACAATTAAAAATAATACTGACATGGAAATAATGTCATAATACAAAAAAGAATCGTTAGAAACGTTATCGTTAGAATCAACCACCTCTATGCCAATAAGAAAGCATTACAAAAATATCCTTACAAAATATAAAAAGATACAGTAAAAACACAAAGTCTGCTCAGTATCTAGGCCTCAGATGCCATTTCCACCACGGAGAGGAAGAGATGGAGCTGGGGTCGATCTCCTGAAGGAAACAGACAGCTGCTAAGATGAGTGTGAGCATAGA
The DNA here is from genome assembly GCA_038088235.1 of Zacco platypus. Taxonomy (NCBI): domain Eukaryota; kingdom Metazoa; phylum Chordata; class Actinopteri; order Cypriniformes; family Xenocyprididae; genus Zacco; species Zacco platypus. Next base: position 5,950,574 of record CM076078.1, on the reverse strand, counting down.
TTGAGAGCTGCAGGGTCAGAGCAGCTGCTTAGACCACACACACACACACACACACACACACACACACATACACACACACGAAACAAAGTCTTGAAGAACTGCTAGTCATGTGCTCTAGCTCTAACTGGAAATTAAACATAGGAGTTGAGCCAAAGGGCCCAAATCTGCAATCGAATGAACAGCACCATCCTGGAAAATACTGGCGAAAGAACCAAAAATGCTGTGTAGTATGTGAAGGGTAATCATATTTTAACATTTTTAACCACCACTACCATGGTACCATATTTAAAAAAACTGTCATTTTTGTTAATGTGTTCATTAAAGGCACAATATGTAATTATTTTATATTAAAATATCCGAAAACCATTTGAACAGTGTTATATATTTCGTTCAGCTGTGTACTTACATTATCCTAAATATTTCCAAGAATTTGTAAATCAGAGAAATTCACAATTTTAAATAGCGCCCCGTCCCTCTCGTCACTTGCGCCTGTCAGTGACGTAATATCTGCTTTATCCCTGGTTTCCGCTTGTACTGCATAGTAATCATGGCAACAGACACGGACAGCTGTTGTTTCATTCAAACATTATGGACCATGGCAAGCAAACTTTGGGACAAAAGGAGAAATAAAACGAGGATCAATATCGGTGTGGAGTTTCCAAGATGATGAGAGCTTTGTGACAAACTTCGACTTGACAGAGATGGCGCTCTTGCACGATATTAGACAAGGTAAGGAAATGTAGGCTATATGAGACTAATCAATGTTATAAAGCTCAACATGACGAAGCGTAAGAATATCATCAGTATGACAATCTAATGTTGATCTAGCTTACTGTTAAGTCTCATACAGACAACAAACTAATACACATCACAACTTTCAACACACTCAAATACAGTTTAGTATGATAGTGTAACGTTAGACCAAGTGAAACAGCGCCACGTTACCTCACAGTTTTAATTCGTCAAATAAACTGACCTGTATGAGTAGCATTTCAGCACTTATGAGTAGTTCGGTAGAATGAAATGTCCTCCGTCCTTTATCCCCGGGACTCGCGTGTGACACTGATATCTGTGTCTCATTAGCAATTGCGCCCGTGATTCTTGGCCACGCCCTGCTTCACACCACAGTCATGTTAAAAAATTCACTCATCCATAAACATTATTACATCCATCGGAATGACGACAAGTTCCATGTTCCACTCATTCACTGTGTTATCAAACTACGCCTTTGTTATTGTTTTGAAGAGTTTAGCGACCCCTAGTGGCGAAAAAATACATATTGTGCCTTTAACTCAGTTATCAGTTTTTCCATAATTCCCATCCTACAAACCCTGTCCTCTGACCTATAGCCCCTCCCATCTAGACACAGGTCATCTAGACCAGTATCCATGCCACTGTCACACTCCGCATTGGTCATCCATCATGAACCTGACCCCCTTACAAAATACACTTCAAAGTGCTGGATGGGACCTTTATTGAAATTTCCCTGTGGGGTAAAAACTCAGCCAGACACATATTCACACCATTAATCAATGTCCAGACTCCTGCAGAAGCGATAATCGGCTGTGACAGAGAGGAAATGCTTGTTCCCACAGAGTATAACTCTGCTGATGTTTATAAATTTTCACCAACACAATTTTTGCAAGTTTTTATTAGGCTTATCTTATTTGCTTTAACCAGATTTAAAGCAGTGACTCATTTTTCCATACTGTGGATTTGCCTTTTTTCTAACCAGGCGTGCTCGAAACACCACTTCATGAAGCTTTGACACCTTTTCAAAATTTTTTTTGGTTTCAAATAGAAATCACGATTCTCCCACAATTCTAAATATACAACCAAACAAAATAACATGTCATTTACCAGAGGTTCTGACAAAATATTATAAAATTGCTGGACTCTAATTGCTGGAAAATGTTTGAATTAATTATTTAAAAAAAATGTTTTTGAATGAATTCAATGACTCATTAATAAATACTTGTTTCATTATGAATCAGTGTTTTTAAAAAAATCTTTTGAATGAACGATTCAATGACAAATACTATTTAACAGTCACTTGTCGCCACCTAGTGGCGTAATGATGTAATCGATACAACCATTATTTGACGTGCCGAGTTTCGGTGGTTTGCGCTATTTGATCGCTATCGTAGACATAAGTTAGGATATAAACATTGATATCTCAGTACTTCTGTGATAATTTGAATATATGTAACAGAAATAACTAATGTGTGGTTCAAAACTGCTCTCTGGCAGCACGAACACATATTTGAATGTTCTGGTATGTTTTTGTCAAAGGTTTAAAAGACGTGGGCGATTAATAAAATAAGACTGCGTGGGTGCTTGATCGCGATCTTTTCAATCGTGCAGTTCTATGACAAACTCGCGTGATTTCAGCAAACAATGCTTCCTTATATATTTTTTCGAAATGCCTAAATATCTAATGGAGATTTACTGACATCACTTAAATGAAAACACTTGCAATTCAAAGAATGTGTCATTGATGTTTTTGCAGTTTTCTCATTGCATTTAAATGGCTTCAAATCACTCCCATCACTGCAGATCACGGCTAAGCCTAAATGGATTGTAGAAACCCTTGTGCCAAGAACAGTTTGTAAGAAAGTTGTCTTTTTTTTAAGGTGTGAAGCACTTCTTTACATAGTGACATCGCCAACTGCTGGCCTGGAATCCATAACACAGCGTTTTTAGTCGTTTTTGCGGATCCATGTGAACGGGGATAGTTTTTACAACATTGTCTTCTGTAAAAACACAAAGGAAAAACTTTTCCAATTTTAGTACATCGTTGTTGTGTAAACGTACCCCGAGTTAAATGGGTACTTCATCACTGCAAAATGGGCTTTCAATAAAACTTGGCTGCCTATACTGTTAAAAAGCAGGGGAAAAATTTAAATCTACCTGACAAGACAAAACAGAAAAAAGGCTGTCGTCTTCCTTTTTTCAAATAGGTGGGAAAATTTCAACACCCATAATGCACTGGACATGTTGCGTCCAAAGCCACTCCCACCATTCTGCTATGAATATGCTTACCAGAACTAAATATTGCCTTTCTTTAGTAGGAAATACTTCTTAGCAAACTTTTAGTCATAATGGTGTCGACTTGTATCGTTTTCCGACTTGTATGTTTAGTTTGAGTGAGTTACTTTTGGTTTCCAGTGAAGGATCCAGTGCTGTGGCCAAAGGCTGCAATAAACGTAAATATGGAGGGAACGATGAAAAATCTTAAAATCTCAAACTGGATGGCTATGAACACAGTTCTGAAAGAAAAAAACTGAAAGAAAGAGCAGACAAAGTATGATTTTAAGTGATAAACCTAATGCTTTACAACAACTGTTCTGTTAATAACCCTCCGCTGATCCGACCGTCCGTGGGTCGGAATACAAAAATGTGGAAGTACTGTCTGCTTTTTTCCTGAAAGCCCTGGAGCTGTCAAAAGTTTGCCGGATGACACGTTTTGCTTTTGCTGACAAATAAACGTGAATTTCTCAGTCCAGGTAACACACAGTAAACATGGTTCATTTACATATACAACCAACATTGTTGTAACGCGGGTACAGACTGACGGGAGACGAAGGTTACAGAATCAATAGACAGGTTTATTCCACAGAGGAACGGGTAACAGGCATGACAGTGAGCACAAGCACAGACAATAACCGACCAGGGAGAAACAGAACGGGGAGTATAAATACACAGATGAACTAATCAGACACAGGTGGAGGACGTTAAACCAATCAGGGACTAACGATGACAGGTGCAGACATGAAGAACTGAATTAAACATGACAAGACAGAACTAAATACATATGTGACAATTGTAACAATATGATCACAATCAAAAGCGATTTGAAAATCTGTGAAGTTGCAATTTAAATAATGGCCAGTAGTTAACTTAAACAAGCTAACAAATGGGGGGCAAAATAAATCACCAGACTGATTCCTTCCCTTGTTTTAACATGGCCACAATCTAACCAAAACAAGGGAACAAACTAAGAAAGGAATGAACATGAGTGGTATTTAATATAGTGCATTCCAAGGAAATTTCTGTGTGGGCGGAGCGACCTAGTATGACTACTGTCAAATGCTACATCACCTAATTAATATTCATGAGCAAGGCTGATAAGATTTACAATACATTCCTTTTACTTTTCAGATCCTTCAGCTTTGATTAAGAAAACCTGAGTGCATTTTCATCATGCTTTACAGATCATTAGCTTTTAGTGTCTTTAATTAACTGAGCCTAATTAAAACTAACACAGTGAGGGGTAAAAGTTATGACACTGATGGCAGAGTCCATTAAAGCCTGCTTGCTCTGTATGCCTAGCCTAAATGAATGATGGAAATCAATTCCATATGTCATGTCTGTTTCTTCAGTGCTGACAGGGAGGATAGAGAGATGTACAGGGACTCATCACATGTCTTACCTTGCACAGAGGCCCAGAGAGCAGCTCCGAAAAGCTGCAGAGATCCAGGACTGATGGAGACTTTACACATCCCCAGAGTCCCACCGCAGCATCCACCTCCGCTCACACACACACACACACACCTGCAGGGATAACCACACGTACTGGGATTAGGTGAAGTTCGGAAACATGCAAAACACATTCAACAGAGCAAAGCTGAGGAAAAACTCACAATTACTATTAAAAAGTTCCAAACGTGTTAAAAACAACAATAAAGTATCAGAGAATGACCAGAGAGCCTCTAATATCCTAACAGTCGAGAGGAAAGAGTTCAAGTACGCATACTGTACGTCACACGCCTGCTATGGAGTATTAGTTGCAGTGTGTCAAGGTGAAAAGCCTGTTATTATGTTACCATGAAAGCATGATAAGGTCAAGGGTTTCTGAGGGGCCTGAAGTTTTTCTTGCTTTTTTTTCGGCCCTCAGACAGAGAGTTCACATGGGTCTCGATGGACATAAGGCCAGAAGAGATCACATTTTTTCAGGTACAATATAATCTGTGAAAGTTTTAAGTTCCTCAAAGTAAAATATCTGCTCAGCACATGTTATTTCTGAGAGAAGTGAAAAAGCACACTGCCCCCTATTGGATACCAACCAACATTACCTCAGTGTGAGAAACCATAAAAAACATATAAAACTTAACAACCAACTCAGTAGATATCCTGAATTTAGAAGAAAACGTTAGTTTCAGTGTCTGTGTGTATCATATGAGACAAAATGTCTTTACGTTTTTACTCTGCCACGTTCATAAGTGCATGAATGAGTTTAATGTAACCTTTTTAAAGTGTGCAAAATCTGAAAGACCATAGACAACCATTTAAAATTCATCAAAGATTCCTAAACATTTTTACCACAGTTTATACAATAATATTAAGGAAAATTGATAATAATAATAATAATATTAAGAAGAAGAAGAAGAAGAAATGTTTCTTGAGCAGCAAAACCAGCATATCAGAATGATTTCTGAAGGATCATGTGACACTGAAGACAGGAGTAATGGCATCACAGGAATAAATGACATTTTAAAATATATTTAAAATAAAGTGAAATAAAATAGAAAAAAGTTATTTTGTTTTGTAGTAATATTTCCCAATATTACTGTTTTTACTGTATTTTGAACAAATAAATGCAGCTTTAGTGAGCATAAGCGATTTCATTAAAAAACAAAAGATTTTTCCAAGCCAAACTTTTATATGGTAGTTTACTCTGCGTTTAATAAAACCAGTGAAGAATGAAGAGGAGATTAGAGAGGAATGTGGTTATCTCTTCTCTTCAGTTATCAGTCTCATCTAGTGTGTGCTACCACTAAATTGGGTCACATCTACATGGGCTGCCAGCCACACACACACACACACACACACACGTGGAGAGGAGAGGGGAAACGGAGGTTCACACGTGTCTGATCTTGTCTGTTTCACAGAAAGGGGGAGCGACTGGGAAAATAAAGGGGGTGAATGGAGGTCTAAGACAGTTAAGCACGCACAACACTAGTGTGGTGGAAACTCTTTCTGAACTACATGTTTCTCATAATTTGTAAAAGTTACTAAAAAAGTAGCTTTATTAAGCTACTGAAGGGGGGCAATAATACATGAAACAACTGTGGACTTATGGCTATGGCCGTATCGCATACTAAATACACACACAAAAAAAGATTCAATGCCGTACAAAAGTTTGGGTCGGTAAGTTTTTGTTTCCAATGCTTAAAGGGTTAGTTCTCCCAAAACTTCTGTCATTAATTTCTCACCCTCATGTCGTTCTACATCCGTAAGACCTTCGTTCATCTTCAGAACACAAATTACAATATTTTTGATGAATGGCTCACGATGGTCTCTATTGCCAGCAAGACAATTAACACTAAAACATGTTTAAAACAGTTCACGTGAGTACAGTGGTTCAACCTTAATATTATAAAGTGACAAGAATAGTTTTTGTGTGCCAAAAAAAAAAAAAAAAAAAAAAAAAAAAAAACGACTTTTCAACAATATCTAGTGATGGCTGATTTCTAAACACTGCTTCAAAGCTTTATGAATCGTTTGATTCAAATCAGTGGTTCAGTTCATGTATCAAACTGCCAAAGTCACGTGAACTATTGAAATTGCGAATCACTTTTTATACTTTTTTTTTTTTTTTTTTATCTGCCTGCATTGACATCATTGTATGCGAACTGAGCTGAGCTGGACGATTACGTCACTGTTTTCTCCAGTGCTGATATACATAAAATTAACTAGACTAATAACTATTGATCTTTGCAACGGAATGAATCAATACAAATATATAGAATAAGATGGACCATTTTCTTTAAGAGCTGCTGTGCAGCCAAAAATGATTTGCCAATTATTACTGTAAAGCTGCTTTGACACAATTTGCATTGTAAAAAGCGCTATATAAGTAAAGATGACTTGACTTGACTTAAAGCCTCGTTTACTGAAATCACGTGACTTTGGCGCTCCGAACCAGGCCTCACTGAGCCATCAGTTTTGTTGTTTTTCTTAATTTGCGTTCTGAAGATGAACGAAGGTCTTGTAGAACGACATGAGGGTGAACTAACCCTTTATTGAGGCTTCATTTTCACACTCTTATGTACAATGGATTATTGATAAGTTTCATTCTGACTCATATGCTCCTCCTCTCCCTTATCGGCCACACAGAAACACAAACATGTTGTGCTGTAATTAATCACTGAGCCACTGTCTGCAAACTAATACAATATGGCCCATTGATTTTGCCATGACCTCAACTGGCCTGTCAGAGATAAACGTAAGCCCGTTAATTGGCACAGCTCTTTGGTTTCAAGTTGCTGTACTGCCATTCAAGCTGATATAGCTTTCATTTCCGTCTGGAAAAACAAGCAGTAGTTCTTGACAATAAAAGTGCTGATTACTTCCTGAACTCAATGACATTTGATACAAGATACAGAGGATCAGACAGCAGAACATCTGCTTGACTGGAGTGGAGACAGTGTAAGAGGTCAGACTCTCATCAGAGCTGTGCCATGATGTTTATCCCTCGTGAAAAAAAAAAGTGTGCTTGATTATAGTGTGTTTCCAATAAAAGTGTATTTTAAAAAAAGCTGTACTTGCAAAACAATATAAAATTAATTAAATAAAAGGCCAATTAGGTGCAGGGAGAGAGCATAGCTTCATGACTGTGTCTTAACACATATTAAACTGACCATAAAAAACATGATCTAAAGGGTTAGTTCATCTAAAAAAGAAATTTCAATCATAATTTACTCACTCTCAAGTTGTTCCAAACCTGTATGGGTTTTTTTGTTCTGTTAAACACAAAGAAAGATATTTTGAAGGATGTTGATATCAAAACAGTTGTTGGACCCCATTGACTTACATAGTAATATTTTTCCTACTGTGAAAGTCAATGGGGTCCAACAACTGTTTGGATACAAACATTCTTCAAAATATCTTTTTTTGTGTTCAACATAAGACAAAAATTTATACAGGTTTGGAACAACATGAGAGTTTATATATGATGACACAATTTTCATTTTTGGGTGAACTACCCCTTTAAGTACAATTAAGTACACTTATTTTAATGTATTGACTAAACCACATGTAAAGTTTTAACTGTTGTGTGTTATTCGTTAGTACATTTAAAGTTAATATATTAATGTATTAACATGCAACTTCGTCATTACAACTCATATTACATCGGAATTACAAATATATTTGGTTACACTATATTTTAAGGTGTCAGTATTACAGTGTAATTATACATTTAAGTATTGAGAAATGACAATTAAATACGTGTACTTACTATAGGGTTAGGGTTAGGATGGGGGTTTGGTTTAGGGTTAATTGCATGTAATTATGCATAATTTCTTTTTGCTGTAGTAAATACATGTAACATTTTGTAACAATGACACTGTAAAATAAAGTGTTACCATGTATTTAAATACATGACATACAAGGTTCAATAAAAATAACATTAAAGTATATTTTAGATGACCATAAATGCTTGTCAGTATATTTGGCGGTACACTTTATATATACTTCAAAGACAACAGAATTATTAAATTATACATAAAAATGTACTTATGCACTCTAAAGTTCAACTAATTACATTTAATAGAGATTTAAACAATAATGCATTATTTAATTGAAATTACCATGCAATAAATTGCCCAAAACACACCATATAAATACATTAATTCCGTAATTAAAAATGCTGAAGAGTTCTTTTTAAAAAAGCTTTCAGGCTCCAAAAAGGACAACAAATATTAAAGTTAAACAATTAAATTGTAACACTTCTGAATCCACATGATTTAATATGGCATGAAAAATTTTTTAAGAAATTTGGGATATTATCCACTAAAAATCTTGCCTTCTGCCCTAGTTCTATAGCACTTTCAAGATACAGATCTCCATTTTCTTCAGTACTGAATATTAAGTGTTCTACACTTCCTGCTTTATGCAAATACTGTTAACATACTGCAAATGCACCAGGAGTGCTACTGCAGATGGTACATTTGAGCAGGGCATGTTTGTCCTTTTTGGAGCTTGACAGCTACTGATCACCATCCGCTATCATTACATTTAAAAGAATGGAAATTTTGCTACTGTATAGAATTTGTGAATTTATAAGCATATAAATGTTTCACTATGAGGTGAGTAAATGATGACAATTTTCATTCGTAGGCAAACTACTATGTAAAGACTTAACATTCTCCCCATTAACCTTACAGTGTCTTCCTTTTCCTCGCCTGCTCCCGTAGGCAACAGTGCTGTTAGATGCGAGAGCCCAGAGAGAGCCTGCAGGGTGGCAGATGGTGAGGGGCAAGCGTCAGGGACTCGAGGACAGAGAGGCATCAATCCTCTTCTCTCCTCCACCTCCACCTCCTCTCTGACCCCATCATCCTTCCTTCCAGACGCGGACGCAGCTAAATGTCTGTCATCATTTTCCCATCACTGAGAACCACGCGTATGGATACACAGCAGGACAATAGAAAGCCAGCCGTGCACCACAACACAGACGCTGATTGACTCCCTCTGAACTTGTAATACATGGACTGGGAGTTATGAGGCACCCACACATAGAGAAGCGGCCTGCGAGGTCACAGACTGGCCTCAATTAATGGTAAACTCAGGGCTTTGAGTTTTAATGAGTCCAGACTGCTACTAGTTAAAGCTTTCAAGTATATCTGTAGTTCTAGGATATGAAAACAGGAAAAACAGATATATAGAGTATAAAAAACATGATATACAACAAGGAATTAATAACACATGAGAACTTGATCATTTTGTTGAGGTAATGACATCCTTATGTCTTTATGTCAGATAAAACAAAAAATATAGGCTAGAATGTACAAATATTAAACAAAAAAAAGACACAATCAGTGAATGGCTTTAAAAGTCTTTGGGATGGGATGAATGGAATTTTGTACTAATAACTAATTATTTGAACTTTATTTGAATGCTGTCACAAGGTATCTATAATACAATATATAATTATATAATAATTTAATAATAATTTAATAATATAATATAATATAATATAATATAATATAATATAGGGATGCACCGATATGAAAATTTTGGCCGATACGATAAACGATAATTCTTTATATTTGAAAACCGATAACCGATAAATCAATATTGAAGTTTATATAATTTTTGAGAGCCTGATTACAAAAAAAAGGTCTAAGCATTAAAAGTCATGTACTAAGTACATAATTATAATGTTCTCATTATAATATTATGTAGCCTATATGACAGACTTGCGATGTACATTACTTAACTATATATTCCATTTTTAAGTGATTTCAATCGTATTTCAAGCAATTCAAAACCATAATGCTGGACAGTGTGCATCTGAAGTATCTCCACTGAAGGAAATAATCCATTATATTTTGGCTTCAATACATCGGCAAAATTTTCTCATTGGGCTGATAACAATAACATTAAAAATGAATTTATATATATATATATATATATATATATATATATATATATATATATATAATATATATAAATATATAATATATATATATATGAATGAATATTGGCCAATACCGATATGGTTGCCGATATATTGTGCATAACATAACTTACATAACATAACATAACATAACATAACATAACATAACATAACATAACATAACATAACATAACAACATATGTCTTGATGCCAGACTGTTTTATGTCATTCTTAATTCAAAATATTAATTATAATAATTTCCATTTCTGATTATGCCAGGTAATCCCAGGTCACGCATGCAGGTTAAATTAGCTATCACAATAAACAGATTTCGTTCCTTCAACTTAGCATCTCGAGGTCACGACTTCATATCACATGGCTATGACATAAAGATGTCAGTTCTACGACAAAATGAACTTGCGGCCTATTATCACGTTGCCACAGGTTAAAATATTGTGGCCTCAACATGCTCTGACATTCTATGAGCTAATATGTTGTGGGCACAGAAAAAAACTAGTAAACGAGCAATGTACCTTCCCGGCGACTTTTTATGAAATTGTTATGCTTATTATATAATTTTGCAATTAATAGTTTTGTATTAAACTGGAAAAGAATGCAAAACAAGAATTTTTACCAGGGTTTTTAGACTTTTGGGCACAACTGTGTGATCGATACTGAAAGAAATGTGGGTGGTAAAATGTTTTTAGAAAGTCTGACCGGAACCCGTTTCAGGTATTATGAAACACTGTGGATTTGTGCTGTTATTTATTTCTGTCATGGAGAATCGGATTACTGTCCAACTCGCATTGCTTCTGAGCTTTGGGATGGCATTAGCGTTTTCATTTTCATAAAACTAACAACTGAGCCACATTTGCTGACCTCTGACTGCAGGCTTGCGATTTGGTTCAGAGACAGGATACTCTCATGGGCTTAAAAGAGCCTGAAATCATCATAATTCACCTGCTTTGCTTCCTGTCTGTATTGTCCTATATTCTCTAATCAAGACCTAATCTCAAAGTCCTTTCATAAGAACCCTCTTCTGAACTGGTCAGTCTTAGTTTAAGTGTATCAGTACCAGTGGTCCAAGGTCATGGGTTTGATTCACTTGGATAAAAGCATCTGATAAATGTGTAAATGCAGATGCACAGCAGCAGGACTACAAATCACACAGGAAGGTTTGTCTGGAGATTACAACAATTTGACAACAACACTGAGCACGGTAGCTCTTTTGGTGACCTGGGTTTGAGTCATGGCTGTTTTCAGCATCGATAAAAATAAGAAACGTTTCTCGAGCATATTAGAATGATTTCTGAAGGATCATGTGACACTGAAGACTGGCGTAATGATGCTGAAATTTAGCTAATATTAAAATATTAATGTTAACATATGTTCAAGAAGAAAATTGATTTTAAATTGTAATAATATTTCAATTTCCTGTATTTTATAATAAATAAATGCAGCTTTGCTTTTAGGGGTTATCGTTCATTTACACGATAATATGTTTTGGGGACCGGAAAACACAAAACTTTCAAAAACTTTTAGTTTTTGAAAATGATCTCTGTGTAAACTACAAAAACATGAATTTGTGAAAACGGTGACATGCAGCGCATGTGTATTGCATGTTCAATCGGCGCGTAGTTTCTTTAAAAAGTGACATCGCCAACTAGTGGCCTGGCAGCAGAATACAGCGTTTTTAGTCGTTTTTGTGGATCCGTGGGAACGGGGATCGTTTTAACAAAATTGTCGTCTGTATGCGAAAAACACAAAGGAAAAACTTTTCTGTTAGTAGCGCACCATTGGCATGTAAACATACATTTAGGCCCTGTTTCCACCTGGTATTAAGATGGACGAGAAAGACGCGTCTACACCTGGTGTTTTAATCCATCTCTTTTGTCCACTTTCAAGCACTTCAGTCCTGATATCTTCGGGGGGTGGTTGGGCTGATAAATGTATGGGTTTCTTCAGAAGTTTTGATTCAATAGGCAAAATAATATGAACGTGACCGGAGACCGTAGTCGTGGCCTAATGGTGAGGGAGTCAGGCTTTTAACCTGAAGGTTGCTGGTTCGATTCCCAAGCCGGCAGGAATTGAAAGTGGGGATTGTGAATAAACAGCATGACTAAGGTGCCCTTGAGCAAGGCACCAAACCCCTAACTGCCTCACTTGTAAGTCGCTTTGGATAAACACATCTGCTAAATGACTAAATGTACATGGAGACAACGGGAAAATATACAGAGAGCATCAGCTTTCGTTTCTGCGCTGAACACGGCAAGTGCATGTTAGAAAACAGAAATGTTTAGAGAACATTGTCCTTTTTCGTCTTCAAACCAAACTTATGGCTTCAGCCGACAAAGTTGTGTGTTTTGCGTGCTTCCCATGATGTTTATTGTGTCAGTAGTCGGAGAGAAGGTGGTCTTTAGCAGCTACTCGGACACATGAGCGTCTACACCAAGAACGCAATCGAAGTCGAATGTGTTTTCGACTACCTCTGGAAGTGGTCGAAAGTGGACAAGCTCGAAATGTTTTACACCCCGTTTACACCTGTGTCTAGCGTCATCCACTTGCGATCCAATTGACCAAAACGCATCTTAATAGGTGCGTCCTTAATAAGACCTTAGAAAGAAAGATGTCTTTCAAAAACATTAAAAACTTATGAACAGTATTGTAAAAGCTACAGTATTAGAGCAAAGACGCCACCAATCGAGAATGAAATATGTTAACAATTTTCATTGTCTGTTGCATTATTTTATTAATTATTCTATTAAAGCTGTTTTAAAGGGTAAAAAAATTCCATTTCTCAACTGAAACTCTGGAGTATGACAGCAGCAAGCTTTCCACAGACGTACTTTAGATTGTAAGTGTCAGTAACCTAACGCCCCTCTGCAGCTGATTAATGCCGTTAATCTCCACGACCGTGTCATTAGGCGGGTGTAATGGGTCTAACAGCAGCGCAGTGATGTCAAAGTCACACGGCGTCTTCAATCATCTCAGAGACGACTCAAGGACGCGAGAGCTCAGCTTTGATGTGAACGATGCTCATCGCTCAACAGCACATCTGCCATTTCTGTGTTTAAGATGCTCACACACCTCCAAAATGACTCTCAGTGTCAGGATCCTGACAACACTTTTTCTCACTGCTGTACATCTGCTGTTATACTTCCTAATGGACTGGGTGTAGTATTGTGACTATGGAAGCATCCACCAGCATAGCTCTCTCTGTCCTTTCATTTTCAACATCATCTCTGCAGAGACGCCTCACATTAAGTCCCAAGACAACTGTGATTTAAGCATGAAGGACGCAGCTGCCTGAGAGAGAGTTACATAACAGAGTCTTATAACACCAACCGAAAGATTTCTCATGTCAGCCCTGTTCACTCAGAACTATTTGCGGTCTCAAAACAACTAGAATAAAAATATCTCAGTAATTCGTAATGAAATTCTAACCCTTTATCCTATTTGATAAGTAAAAGCAGTAAATCTCTCCCATTTCTGTCAGTGCTAGCATTGTTTTCCAGGAAAGCAGAAGCAGCTTTGTTGTTCTAATGCTCTGCTGACTGTCCCAGTTTCCAATGTGTTCATTGTGCAAGCACACATACATAAAAGATGATTTGCCGCTTCAATTTATGACTCTTTTTCAGTTTGATTTGTTGGCAGACAACACTCAAGCTAGAACAACCCCAGAGAGGACACAGTTCAGCATTCGCGATGTGAGTTTTAAGAGCCTCTGTGAAAGGACGGCACAGATCAAATATGTAAGAGCAAGAAAAAACACTAAGTGATTATGTTTTATGCATCTTGCATTGCTCATTTTTACAACAAGGAAAAGGCAAATACCCACACAAGACAACAGGACACGAGAGAACAGAAAATATTAATATTATTGATTAAAAAAAGTGTTGATAATAATATTGTCAAATATTCTATAATCATACTATTTAGCCAGTATTATTTTAGTATTTTAGTATCAGAGATAAAATTATAGTTTATTAATTTTTTTAACTAATTTTCATTTGTTAAAGTTATTATTATTTTTTTTTTTTAAAGTTTATGTAGTTTTCATTACAATTTCAATTTTTATTTATTTAAATTTTAGTTTTTATTTTAGAAAATCAAGTTAAACTAAATTAAAATGGGAAATGTTGCCTTGCTTTTTTGTTGCTTTTTTATTTTATTTCAATTGACATTTAATTTTTTTCACATAAAGAATTATATATATTATTATATTATATTATATTATATATATATATATATATATATATATATATATATGTGAATAATACACACACATACTATGTATATTTAGTATCCTGCTAATGTAAGCCTCTACGACCCACCAGATGCTGTTTTTCATTGAAATGTAATATATTAAGAATATAATTATTCAGATAAGTACAAATTCTCACAAATAGTATTCTTACAATCACTCAGTCAGCACCTCTACATCTTCCAAAGGATTCAGATTCTGTAGTAGTAAAAATAGCAGTTCAGCCTCAGACCACCAGAGGGAGCACAGCTGGGAAGGAGAGAATCTCAGAGCAGATTGGTTTTATTAGTGGCAAAGTTTAATTAATAATAACTAGCTGCATCATACCATCATGTGACAAAGGGCCAACTCCATTGTGACGTTTCTCTTGACAGCTCTAAAGGAAGGATATTAGAGCAAATATAGTTTTATAACAGTTGTGTGGAAAAAGTGTGAAGGATTTCTCCAGAAATTCTTCAGTTAGCCTTCAACATCATTCTTGATGAGGCAGAAAAACTCAAAAATGCTTTAAAAAAAAGCTCAAAAGAGAACAGCTTCTCATAGCGTCTCTGACTGTCGCATAACCCTAGGATAAATTTCTCACAAATTCCATCTGCCTCTCCATTCTTACTCTCTCCATCCAGCACTCTCAAATTCCTTCTTTTTCCTCGACTAATTTTGCTGAAAGGCAGAGGGAGTGAGCAAACTGGACCAAATCCATCACAGTTATCTTTTATTTGATATTTGTACAGTCATTTAGTTTGCTGGAACCGAAGACAGGAATACAATTTGTTGAGTCACAGATACAAAGGGGACAGATGAGGACAGCCTGCAGTAAACAACAGTTCACACTCTCTGTATGCACCGAATACCTGGAATGCCTTCTACATTTTGCTAAAATGTGCATTATGCAGCGGAATACTGTATAT
>CM076078.1:4580000-4722500 GCA_038088235.1 Zacco platypus | reverse complement strand
TGTAAACACGACAGCTTTCTTTTTCCATAAGGGGGTTTGGCATCATGACAGCTTTGTTTCCAGATGGACCGTTAAAGAACACGACACACAAGTCTCCTAGAAATCCTGGAGTATTCAACCAATCAAAAGACGACTTTGAAATTGCCGAAGCATCTGCTGTTTTTTGTGCCATATGCATCAGACGTTCAGCTAATGCTCCTTGGCGAGACGTCTGAGGCTGAGACTAATGTGGTTGGTTAGGTTGTGCGCTCTAAGTCGCTGTACTTACGTCTCATCCTCAATATATCGGAGCAGTGTCAGGGCCTTCCTGTGCAGCAGGAGAAGGAAGTGGGACAAATACACACTTCGCAGAGACAGTCCTGGTTTCAACAGAAACACCTAGAAACCAATAAAGATGCATTCACACACACACACACATTATCAAGGCAAAGGCGGAGCAAGAAATGGAGTCAAAAGGGAGTCACAGCAGGCTTACCTCATCTATGAAGGACTTCACTAGCGTGTCTTTGTGCATCACATCCTGAAATATATTCCTAAGAAAAGCCATAAAGATTAGTTAGCGATTCATAGGGTTCAAGAATCCTCTTATATCCTCTTAAAAAACTTTCCACTTAAAAAAAAAAAAGGTTCAGAAGTTGACGTTGATTGCATCATATCAAGCGAATGATATGGTGAGTGGCCTCAAATATTATTACAATTTAAAATAACTGCTTTCAAATTTAATGTATTTTAAAATGTAATTTGTTCCTGTGATGCAAAGCTGAATTTTCAACACCATTATTCCAGTCTTCAGTGTCACATGATCCTTTAGAAATCATTCTAATATGATGATTTGCTGCTCAAGATACATTTCTTATTATTATCAATGTTGAAAATAGTTGTGCCGTTTAATATATTTGTACAAACTGAACATTTTTTTTTCTGGATTCCTTGACGAATAGAAAGTTCAAAAGAAATAGAAATATTTTGCAACATTGTAAATGTCTTTACTGTTATTTTTAATCAATTCAATACATCGCTGAATAAACGTATTTTCTGTAGAAAAATTTTTGCTAAACACACTTTTGAAAGATAGTGTGTATTAAGTACGAATATGAATTAACAACAAACAATAGTACATTAATAAATAAAGTAAGATTAACCTAGATTAATAAAAGCTGTAAAAATTGGTTGTTCGTTGGTAGTTCATGATACCTAATGCATTAACTAATTTGTAAGCGTTACCAAATATATTAACAGGTCCTCTGTGATTTAATGATATTTATTTGATGGATCTCTGGAATATCAGATTCTGATTGGTCGATCACAAAATTCTAAGGTCAAATATTTTTTTGTACACTGACCGCTGAACTATGTAATTGACTTTTGTCTCTGCCATCCAACACTGTGCTAGTTGATGTATCTTGCATCTCTCTGTGACCTCTTTCCTCTCACATTTAACATCTTTATAAATTTGTAAGTAGTGGTATAAGTATAATATATTGTATAAATAAGTAGTGGTATAATAAGCAAGATAATGTACAGTCATTAGGTCATTATCACAAAACAAAAATCCCTCTCCTTTGCATCAGGATTTACTTGCAATAATAATCTGACTGATTATCCCTTATTTATATATATATATATATATATATATATATATATATATATATATATATTCTCTGTGTATTTGAATAAAAGACCATGAGAGCTTGTTATCCTGACAGTAAGAAGCAGCCAATCATGATACAGCTTTCAGACTAAGAAGGTATGTAGGGGTCGTACAAGTCTGGGGTGAAGGAGTCCTGGGCATTGATGAGGTTGTCTGAACTGATGTCATCCTCGCTGGCGGCCCTCCAAAGGGCACTGAGCTCCGAGCGCATGTAGCGCCGCTGATGATACGTGTGCTCGTGGCAGGGCGGCATCTGCTTCACAGTGTTAATGTCCACGTCGATGTGGGTGGTGGGGTATGGGGAGTAGAGCACCTGCCGGTAGGGTAACACAAAGCTGCCAGTGGAATCCTGGGAAAGAGAAGATAGGGACATTTATAACACTACCATCCACCACCAGATGTCTTTAATGATTATGGGCCTGAGTAATGAGTACTGAACATTCTTTGCTAATGGGCAGTAGTTATGAGTTTCCCATAGAAGGATGCTGTGGATACCTTAAGTAGACCTTGAACAAAGAGGCCGGTGTCATATTTAAACGAGCCATCGGGGTGACAGAGTCGAGAGCACTTTCTCTCGGCAGGAGTGAGGAAGAGACACAGCGTGAGCACGATCTACAATAGGAAATATCATTATTTGACTTACATAATGAGGTGTGAATTTTGAGAATGCCCATGCAGGAATGTGCACCTTATTGACTTTCTCAGGATTGCTGCCAACCACCATGGAGCAGCCACAAGTCTGAAGATGAGAGCTGATAGCCCTATGATAGAGAAAGATGACAAACACTGAAACTTTACTAAACTTAATTCGGATCATTGACTTCTACTAAAGACGTAATATGTCTTACTTGTGTAAAAAGTCTTCATGACAGCTGTCTCCAATATCATCATCGTTGAGCACAGTGTCCTTTAGCTGTAACAAGGAAAATTATTTCTTTATATGGTTCAGTGAGAGACAGAAAAACATTCAATTTTTCAAAACGGTCAGAAAAAGATCAGTGAGGATGGTTTATGCATCTTTCCAGCAATATTGTACACCCTTAGAAACCAATCAGTGTTTTTGTTTGTTGTTCTATAGTATTTATAAATGATAAATAATACAGTATATATTTAAATAAAATATATTTATTTACAATGTTCATTAATTGGTTAATGACACTAATTCTTTTGTTTTATATTAGCATTCAAAATACTATGATGAGCATGGGGGGGGGGGGTACAAAGATAAAAATGTCAGGGTGATACAACTGTCGTGATATTTTAATGAAGAAAACCAATCATTATTACTATTAAATTCTTTTATCGTTTTAGTAACTCATTTTTATTAAAGGTACAATATGTAATTTTCTAGAGGTCGCTTATTCAAAACAAAGGCATGGCTTGATGACGCCTTGATTTCATGGAATCATGGGAGGTGTTGTCTTCACGTCAACAGCTGGTGGAAAAGATTAGGGACAGGAATCGGGGAGAAATCATGTTCATGGGTGAGCTAATGTATTAAAGATTTATTAACCCTTGTGCATTGTTCAAATTCACTACCCTTTCGTTATGTTTATAATGATTTTAACTGCTTTAAAAATGTATCAGATAAATATTTTTTTCAATTTTTTTTGCTTAAATCTATTAATCAACCTCAGTCCTGATCAAAACTACTAAATTTAAAAAAAAAAATCAGGATTTTAACTCTTTAAAACGTTAAAATCTGATGCTGCACAAAAACTAACAACGCATCAAAGCTAATGTTGTTTCTAATCTTTGACGTTTTTTCCAAATCAGTGACATCATTTATGAATTTGGCAATTAAAGAGTTAAAATCCTGAATTTTTTTTTTTTAAATTTAGTAGTTTTGATCAGGACTGAGTTTGATTAATAGATTTAAGCAAAAAAAATTGAAAAAAAATATTTATCTGATACATTTTTAAAGCAGTTAAAATCATTATAAACATTATAAACATAACGAAAGGGTAGTGAATTTGCCCACAGAGTACTGTTGAGTTTTTGAAAATTTTCAAAGCATTTTCCCAAAATATGTGTCAAAATAAGATTTGTCACCAAAAATCATTCCATTTGCTGAAACACGGAGAAAGTTATGGCCAAATTAAGACTCAAAAATTCCCCATAGTGGATGAAAACATCCCGAACAGCACATAAGGGTTAAAATGACTGTAATATGAAGCAGTGAGTGGCTGAAAGACGTTGGGGCGGAACGAGGCCGTTGGAGCGATTAATAATGAGAGACGAGTGCGACACACGGCTCGAGAGCAGTGGAGCTTTTATTATGCCGCAGACGAGCGCTTCCGCTTCTTCCGGTCAAGCGTATGTGGGGTAACACAGCACTGTTTTATCATATTAGACACATTTGTGTGTTGAAAGTTGTTATAGTGCTACTCTGCGTTCGCTCGACAGCTGCTATGAGACTAGTAAGCTAGAACGATATTATCCATAAAACATGGTACTCGCGGTAAAGAAAAGAAAGATTTACTGCCTGAGCTAAATAACAGTGATTAGTTTTCTGTCGATGAATGTATCCAAACAGTTGCTCACCTGTCTAATAAAACACATAATATACTAAAGCGTCTTTGGTGTTTCCATGATTTCTACAAAATAAAACCAGGAATCGAGGGTCATGTGCGTATGAAGTCACTGATGGTCCGTATCCTGGATAAAATTGCTTATTTCTCTGGATTTAAACATTGTTGGAAATGTTTGGGACAATGCAAGTACACAAGTCACCAAAATACATAACATTGTTCTAGTGGTTTTTGGATATTTTAATCTAAAAATCTCACATATTGTGCCTTTAACATTTTATTTTATTTGTATTCTTTTTTTTTTTAAAAATATGGGAGAAGCAATTTGAGTTCAGCTCATATCCAAATCCTCTTTTCACTAAATTCTCGATGTGAAAAAAAGAAATAAAACGCACAAAAAGCCTCTCCAAAATATCAAAACACTCACATCCACCTCTTCTGGTACACTGTGTTTTTTCATGGAAGTGAGAAGCTCCATTATGGGAACAATCTCGGATGACAGCATGGAGATTATGTTGTAACCCTACAAGACAAAACACACACATATGCATTACAAAAACAACAGCTGGATTCAAGTGCAATTCAAGTACGCGACTCGAAGCAAAGACCTTCTGCATGCAGATGCGTCCCTTGCGGATAATGTGTTTGAGTCTCTCCACACACACGCTGTGCAGTGGCAGGTAGAAACCGAGCTCTGACTGCGGCAGGATGATTGACAGAGCGCAAGTGTTCTTATCACCCTTGAGCTCTCCGTCGAAAATCAGCGAGACAATGATGACGCCCTTTTCCGCCAAGACGAAGAATTTCACATCCACTGCGCCGCTCTCCGCGTTTCTCAAAATCTCGCCGTTCAGCGTGTGATTGGCCAGAAACGTGACCTCTCCATCACTAAGCAGTGACAACCCCTGACCTTTGGGCGCCCAGATGTGGCGTACACGAGGTCCCAGGATGTTGTCCCAGTAAGCAAAGGTCGCAGCCAGCACGGGACACCAGTCCTCAACCAGCACTTCAGTCTTAGCCACAGCTGGAGACTGCGGGGGACAGGCTGCGGACATGACGGCCACTCACTACCGTTAGTCTCACAATGCAGAAGTCAGTGGTGTCAGACAGACTCCAACATCCCTCTTCTGTTGCACTGCACTCATGCAATCTGTGTGAGAGGAAGAGAAAATACAGTGGACTAGAAAGTGAAAACAGTGGGCATGACATGTAAACCAGGCCAAAATAACATTACACAATTGCATTGTTGATTTCAAGACACATTTGGGCTAAAAAAAATATATATTTCTTAAAAAAAACACACGCTTTTCGACCTCAGGGTACGTCAAAATATCAAAATATCAAAATATTTCAGAGCTGTCATACTGTATGTCAACACATCGAGCTAACGTTAATCGCTTCACCGCGACTTTCATCTCTAAAATCATCTGCGTTAGCTTGAGAAATCGAAATAAATTAGTTTTTTGACGCCAGTATGTTACACATTCAGAATCTTACCTGTTTTAGCTCAAACAACAACACACTCATCAGCCCTTTCCTGGTTCTCTGCTGTTATTAGCCTGCGAAGAAGCGCGTTGCTGAAGCGCTGGGCACAGCAGCGCCCTCTGGCGGGTGTAGGAGTCATTTGATTACCCTGAGACCGGGGGGGGAAATTCAATTACCTTGTGAGTTGTTTTGTCAAACCATCACTTTAGGCTGTGATCTGTATTGAGGAAGATATTATAGTATCGAACTAGGTTGTACATTATATTGCTCTCATATTATATAGATTTTTTTTTTGTTTACCATGCCCTGACTACATCTAAACTATATCGTTTTATTGTTTTACACGTCAGTGTTATTTAATATACGCTATACTAGGGGCGTCGATGAAAAATAGTCAGTTTTTGCTACTGATAAATATTCTGACGTGGAAGATTAACGTATTATTAACGACCTGAGGATAATTTGTGATCACGTGTCTGTACTTTCTGTCGGCTGTTAAAACCAAACAAACCGATTTAGCGGATGAATCTTTCAGTTCTTCTCAAAGAATCAGGCTAACATCGAAACCGAATTCAGTGTCAGTCAAAACGGGTAGTAAATCGGTTCGCCAAGTCCGAATCACTCGGAGAGTTCACCAGAGAGAGTTGAGCATATTGTATTTTTATAACAATACAGAACAAAAAGAGCGCCAGATGAAGTGGATTTTCACCTACAGTTCACTGAAAACAAACCTAAAAATACTATCGTTTGCCAGCGTCTTTATTAAGTTAAACACCTTCTAAAATGGCTAACTTCAGGTAAAAACCTGAAACCTATTTTCCCAACCAAATGAGTAATATATATATATATATATATATATATATATATATATATAGTAATCATTTTCCCAACCAAATGAGTATTTTATTTATATATTATTTATATATATATTTTATTTATAAATATATAATACTCATTTGGTTGGGAAAATGTTTATATATATATATATATATATATATATATATATGTATGTTTGTATATGTATATATATTTATGTATGTATATATATATATATATAGGTATGTGAATGCGGTAATCGAATTTTAACATTGTTTGGACGTCTGGCAATGCCTTTTCAATGAGTTTTGCTGGGTGAGTTGACGAATAAGGTTTTTAAAAGCGTAAAAAAACATAATGGAAATATAATTAATTTTTAAGTTTTATTAAGTGTTAACAATGAGATTATGCTCATTAACACTGCTTTTGTCATTTTTTTACAAGATGGACAAAATTTGTCACCAAAACAATAATTCGGTTTAATCAAAATATCGGTTTTACCGAATGACACTTTAGGTTATACCGAAGGACAACATTTCCAAACAATGCTAACAGGCTGATATCTTGCGAGCAAAAGGACAATAAAACATTTTATATTTAGTACAAGTTTTTAAAATATTACAGCATTGCATGTTTTATAGCGGTTGTACCGAATGACCTGTTTCGGGACATAAGTGTGAGCAAGTGAAAACATGAATTTTTCAAATAGTTTAGGGTTCGTTACTTTGCTTCACGACCATGTGGTCCTTTGCAGGTGTCTGAATGATGTCACATCCTCTCACGTGATATTGACCGCATGACTTGATCCAAAATGACCCCTTTATAGTGGTTACTCCCAATGACATTAATGAAATTAATTTTTCCGGGCATTCTTTCTCATAACAAAGTAATGACTTCTACTCATAATTTTAATGCCATTTTGCACTATGTTGATACATGATGTTATAAAATCATGCCAGAATATATATATATATATATATTTACATTTAGTCATTTAGCAGACGCTTTTATCCAAAGCGACTTACAAGTGAGGAAAACAAACAAGCGATTCTTCATATATATATATATATATATATATATATATATATATACCGGGAAAAAAAAATATATATATATATATATATTACATTTTAAGATATTTTAATCACAAATGAACTGGCTGTATTGGCCTTTGGAGGGTTAAACCGAATGACCTTTTGACACTTCAAAATCTTTAAAATACCTTTTGGATTCAACAAAAGAGATCTACTTGTACTACCTTACAGATTTTGGATGAAATATCTTTGTTTTTATCATTATTAATGATTTTTTCATGCTATCAAAGTATCATTGGTAGGCTACTAGCACAGCTGGCTATGTTTTTAAAGGTTTACTTTTAGGCAAAATATTGCTAAAAACAAAACTAGTGGGATAGATGTATGCACTCATTTATTTTTCAAGAGTCAAAGAAAGAAGCTGAATGTTATTGTGAAGCAGTTATGCAGTTATATTGTCATCTGTAGCCTAGATGATAGTTCACTTCTCAAAAGTAATAATGAAATGCCCATTGCGGTCACTCTTACACTGCGTCCGACATTTGTATTTGAGTTTATGAATGTGGGCGGTATGAATGAAATTCGGACGTACTACATCTGCCAGCTTTGTCAGTTGCACCGCTTCACTTGCATTCATAAATCCTGTCATGAGGCCACATGGGATAGAATCTCGTAGGTCACCCGGAGACTTTTCGCCTACTGTTTTTCAAATAGTCAAGTCTACTATGCATTCAGACAAACGACATCTGCCATGTTGTCAGTTGCGCCGCTTCACTAGCATTCATAAGTCCTGTCATGAGGCCACATGGGATAGAATACTGTGCATTCAGACATGCCTCTATTGGCATACTGTTTTTTTGCATACTTTATAGTAGGGAAGTATTTGATTTTGGACGACGCTATAGGCATCTGCAGTGTTGTCCTCACTCTTGGTATGTAATACACACCATCCAACCTTGCTGAACTGTTCCACTGATCTCAATTTGGTGGTTAAATACACCACTTGACCCTCGCCACCTCGAACCACTGTTGTTGGATGATATATATTGTGCTCTCGGTTTTCCATTACAATGCCACAAACCTCGTTGACTTATTGTGATGGCAGAGAGAGAGAGAGAGAGAGAGAGGCATTTCAGGTTGCCATGGCAACAATAGTGCGAAGCAGCGTTAGCGACACTTTTAGGTGGCGCCTAGCAACCGTATCCATGCATCCAAAGGCCAGGTTACAAGACGGCATGGGAAGGAAATCATTTGTGCAGGCTTTTGTTAGGGCTGTTGCCTTCTGCTTGATTTGCTTAACTACATAATGCGCTTGAAATATAGCAACAGATTATTTGCAGTTCAGTACGGATGAATGTGCAGCTTTGGTGTTAGCATGATGAGAAACTCAATATGAGTCTGTGTATGTGTGTTTCTATAAGAAACCTTCATGCTCACACGCTCTCTTCACTGATTAGGGCTCGCTGTGCTGATTAGCAGTTGTCATGTCTGCTCTTTACAGAGTCATTACATCTGCCAGAGTGATTTCCCTCCACCCCGTCCCTCATCCCATCATTCTGTGGTGTGGAAGAGTGGAGATGCACGGCTCCCGCTCACCCCAACCCGTGCGGATGGGTAATGGGTTCTTTTTTCTAATGCCGTGGGTATGAAAAAATCTCAACATGCCTTCAGTGGCAGAAAGTCGGAACAGAAGGGCAAACCTGGCAAGCAAACCCACGGGGATGGTTGTATTGTGTGATGGTGCAACTGAAGCCACTTTAAAATATGAGCAAAGCTCAAAGATTTATGACTAGGGTTCAGCTGGTTGACATGTTGTTCCTCTTTGTTTCTTATTTTGCTTATTTGGCAGGCAGATAGGCAGCACTGGCAAACCTTTAGTCTAAACTCATCCTCCTTCACCATCAGTCAGAGTGAAATATGTGGGGGAGATGAACCCCATCTTGGTAATCATTAGCCAACATCCATTTTCCTCTGACGCTAATCCACAGGGTAAAGATTTTAAAGTGTTTTGGGAGGAGCTTTTTTTCTCTCAAAATCAGGACCTCGTGGAAATATCGATTACTTGTCATTTAGCAGATGCTTTTTATCTGAAGTGATTTACAGTACACCAACTGCAGCGTACAGCCTCCCTGGAGCTTTGTCTAGGAACAGCTTTGTCTCCTTGAAATAACTGCGGATCTGGGACTGTTCTCACAGCAGGGGTTCCCGAACTTTTCAAGCTAAAAGCCACCTAGAGAGATATAATTCATCAAAAGAACCGCTAAAAATGTTTTAGAATGAAATATGAGGGGAAACCCCCATTTATTATTTCATTTTGTTGTAATTTTTTTTCTTTCCAGGTCATAGGATTGATTTGGTCGGCTGAAGGTTCCATTGCATTATAGAAATGGGAATCTTTAGTCACCTCACAATCCTATTCGATTCTGATTCTGGGAGTCGCAATCCGATTCAAAAACGATTCTTGATCTACTATTTGAAATTCATTACATATGACAAGACTGGGAAATAGATGGTTGTGTCTAGAAGGGATACAGCTACGGCCGGAAGTGAGGAAAACCTCAGGATAAATAACAGTAAATTAAATGTGCTAATTATAAAATTGTGTTTTATTAACATCTACACCTACTCCAACCCTAAACCTACCCTTACAATACTGCAAAAACAGTTCAATTAAATTAAATATATAAATATTAAATGACACAATATTGATGTGCGCATACCCAGTGGCCGTAGCTGTATAGTCTTTACCGCAATAGATCATCTGTTCTTCGTCTTCTGGGCTTTCTCCTGTTGTGGTGGTTAGCAAACAACATTGCATTACCGTGTCCGCCCCCTTCTAGATTGGAGTGTGAATTAAATGTGACTGATTGTATTCGTCGTCTGACTCTATGCACTGAATCATGACATCCGTACTTTGACGGTTCAGTGCGAATACATGTACCGTTAGACCCCTATGCGCTATACATTAATATGCTCATAAACACCCGTTGAGATAGTATTCTCAGTTATAACAGTATTTAATACATTACGACTTAAGAAACGGTGCTATGGTGTCCGACAAGCTTGTGGTGCTTTGTGAAAATTATGTACTGTAAGAATTTGAGTATTATTCAATATTTTATGGACAAGCCATCATTATGAGGCTTGGTTTGACCCTTTTATTTCCACTCTGCAACCCACACTTTGAACACCACTGGTCTACAGGGATATCGACAGCAAAATAATTAGTGTTGGTAGTATTAGTGTTGTAGGTAAAGTATTAGGTAAAGTCATTTTAATATGTTTGTCTCTCTGTTGCATTTTCTTTTGGGTTGCAGGCGGGAACCGTCCAGATCCATCAAAAAGCAAGACTTTATGCATCAGTTCCTGATCCTTTAATGTGTCTCTGAGGAACACTCATTCACATAGAAAAGTGGACCCCGCTCATATTTTCACCTCAGACGTGTCCTGACAGAACACTGCAAGGTCAAGCACTCACCACAGAACACTAGTCATATGATGATGACGATGCACACAATGACACACTCATATAAAAATAACTTCTTTTGTTTCAATTTGTGAGTCAGATGCGGACATGATTAGTTCAGGTATATTTAGAATCTTTTGATTGTGTAACAAGCTCACCTCATAAGGACCAACGTACCTTCAGGGTACTTTAAGGTACTGGTAGTGTAGCACATGATTCACCCTGCAGTTTCTTTAATACAGCTGGACCAGTTTTGACACCAAATACAAAAAGTAGCAACCTGAGGCACGTTGTCTTGATGAAGAACTCCGTCCTTTGACTTTTGTGTAACACGATCAATCTAAAGCAGTTTAAGTGGAGGAAAGACTTTAAAATAATAATCTGTTTGGATAGGCTAAATTTAATTCAGTGCAGTGCTTATATCAAATACAATTTTTAGCCATCCATCTTTCCTTTTTAAAATTGAGTTAAGATAGAGTCAGGAAGGAATATAGTTTAAATATAGCTTCAAGTTGCAATATACAAGGTCCAACTTGAAGAGCAATAAGTAGGGAATTAAATGCTTTGACGTAACAAAACTGACATCCAGATGTGGAATGAGGATTTTAAAGATGACACTACTAAAGACATTGTAGAAGATGATAGAAAATCGAACAAATACGGCCTAGGCCTTTACGAATTTAAAAAAAACGAGCATAAAAAATATTAGCAAGAAAAGAGGAAATGTGTCCTTTGTTTTCAGTATATTGAAAGAAAAATAATATGAATGCACTACAGATAATTACAGATAGATGAGTGTCGGTTTCACCCTTAATTTATTTCATTATGATATTGATGGACATCACTCAGAGGAGCAGAAACTGATTTCTCCAAATGCAACATGTTCCTGGATCAATATGTTTGTTGATCCTGGAGCAACATTCCAATCAACCGATCAGTTTTGAGGGACAAGTTTAGGCTTACGTCCAGGATTAGGTGCTTCCACATCAGTGTTATTCACCTATCATTTCCCTCTGATTTTAAAGATAACTTATGGATAGACTAAGGTTATAGGGATGTGGTTAGAATTAAATTTTCAGACAGGAATGTCTATGTACAAAATATGTTGACCCAGGAACGCATCTAACACGGCAAAATCAGGACGTGCGAAAATTCTAAATACTCCTGCCGGACCAATTTAGATTAACTGTATTAAGTAAAAATCAATAGAGCTTTAGCTGGCTTTACTGTTTGCATACCTGAGTCAAAGAGGTCAATAATACCAGGAGAAAACAATCAGTTAGCATTCCCATTCATTTCAATGGCAGTTGCTTGTTTGGCATGTGACCACCTGCAAGTATGCTATTTAAAGTCTCCCATCTTTGCTCATGGAAACTTAATTCTGGATACAGTTTTGTTTTGTTTTTTTACTCTAGAAATCACAAAAACACTGATTCACCCTTCACTAGTGACCGTCCTGAGCTGTGACGTCAAATGCAGCAGACAGGGACAAATATAAGTCCATTTCATGCTTTTAAGAGCCCTAAATAAGTCAGTGCCAACACATCTACAAAGCTACAATGGAATATTTGTGATTTATATGTTTACTTGAAGAATTGTTCACACTCTAAAGAGCAATAATGCCAGATTTCGTGCACGTTGATTAACTTGTTTATGAGAAGATTTTCAGTAGGTTTAGACACATAATAGAGCCTAAATTTATGCTTAACGAGAAGCTGGAGATGAATGTGAAATTTCAAGTTCATAGCTTAAATTGACCAACAGCATTGAGCTTTAATATTTTACATTTTTATATCCCTGTTGCTAAGCAACCCCAGTTTTAATCTATCCCATAATTGAGATTATTGGAAAGTTTAGCAACAAAAATAACCTGCATGCAAAATTGGGGTGAAGCACCAAAAGCAATAAGTCTAACAAGGTGTAGGTTTGTATCCGTTTGGCAGCTTTTTGTGCCACAGGAAACGCTTGAGACGGAATACGATCTGAGATGACAGTAACACTTTTCAAGCTGTACGATTTATATTTATTTTCTTTGGAAAATATAACAAGATATTTAGAATGTAAAAACATTTGAGCAGCATTTGACAGAACATAAGAAAAGAAAAGAACATTTTCACACAGTTCCACAGACTTCCACTGAGTCACAAATACAGCCCCTGGAACCCACCATGTCAAGCGGCTTCTTGCATTTTAACATCTTTACAACAAAATGGCAGAAAACTCTCCGGTTCCCCCGGAGGTTCTGCTGAGAAGAGGATGTCCCAGGAGAACAGGAATTCTGAGCAAAACCAAACACTTCACAACACAGGACTGCCGAGGCTTTTTCCAGTAGATACTTTGCTTATTGGGGAAGACAACTTGAGTTTTTGCAGCGTTTTGAAAGGTAATTGTAATGTATCTGTAAATAGATATATTCATATATATAGAAATATACCATTCTTTCCCACAAATATGAAATATATATACAACAACTTGAACTAAATCACGTCTGCACTGTCCAAATAATGCTTTCCACTGACAAAGCATCGCAGAAGACGCGCATCGTATGGTTTGGCGTTTTTCTTTTGCTTTCTTTTCATTGGGATACCACATGTAAACTCTCATGATTTAATACATCCTTTGCAGCACATATACCCAAAGACTCACAAAGTCCAACAGACACGCACACGTAACCATGCAACCCATGAAATCCTCGGCTAGTTAAAAAGTTCAGATCATCTTCATGTTGACTCGTCTGGGCCCGCTTGTTTCTGTAAGTTCTGAGTTTGCGCCTTTCCTCTTTCGCGGGACATACTGAATGTCCACGCTCCCTCTGTGCTTCCCTTTGCCGCGGCTCCATGCAAACAATAACAAGAAACAGAACAAAACGACGCCCAGGAAGCTGAGGCAGCCCATTGCTGTGGAGACCAGGATGGTGGTGAAGTCCAGGACTACTCTGATGGTGTATTCCTCTGTGCCGTTAATCAAGGAGCTGTTGTAGTCGGGGTCAAAAAGAAAGCTGCGGTTGGCATAAAGGGCTCTGTCCCTGATTCCCGATGTTTTAACAGCGAGCGTTACAGAGAGTGTAGCGTTGCCCGCTGGGTTCGATGCCACGCACACGTACATGCCGCTATCCTGAGGCTCTGCCATGCGGAACTCCAGCGAGCCATTGGTGTGGACCACCACTCTTCCTGTGCTCTTTGTGGTGATGTGTCGCCTGTGCGGTGTCAGCCATGACACAGAGGGCGGTGGAGCCCCATCCGCACTGCAATATAGCCAAGCTCTCTGCCCTTCTTCCGCTTGTGCCGGGTAAGTTGCCATGGAGATTACCCTGGGTTTGGTGCAGATAACATAGCGAGAGATTTGATGTACCGTCAGGTCCCTAAGAGACTTCCCAGCCAAGGGGGCAGGAGCGCTACATTCAGGTTGAACATCGCCGTACAGCAAAGGCGGAGTCCTCTCCAGGAGCCACCGTAGACGGCAGTCGCACACCAACGGGTTCTGACCAATCAGAAGATTCTGCAAGGCCTCGGAAGCAGGGAAAACGCTCCTCTCGAGTGTGGAGAGACGGTTGTAACAAAGGTCGAGAATACGCAGCGAGGAGGCTCCTTGAAAGGCTTGAGGTTCCACACTGAGCAGATTAGCCTGTCGCACGCGGACAACCTCAAGTCGGTCCATTCCCCGCAACCACCCTGCTGGCAGGACGCGTATACGGCTGTAAGACAGGTTGAGATGTGTTAGATACAACAGATGCGTCACGACTGGCACGGACGTCAAGTTGGTGTGGGTAATGGACAGTGTGCTGAGGTTCAGCCCCTGCAAAGTGGAGGTCGGAAACCCCTCTAACAAAGGCCAGCGGTCCACTTCCAGGTGTTTTAGTCGCGGAAGACCCTTAAAGGCGTGCGCTTGAAGCTCCGCGATGCCCAAGTCCCGTAACCGCAGGGTGGTCAGGCCATGCAGATGCGCGAGAGCATGCGTGGGGACTGTGCTCAGGTTGCAGCGCTGCAGCGTCAGAGACCGCAGAGACGCCAGGCCACTGAACGCCCGTGGGGCAATAAACACTAGCTCATTATCACTCAGCTCTAGTACTCGCAGCCTCCGCTGCTCCTCAAAGCCGTAGTCCAGCAGAATAACAAGACGGTTTTGGCTGACGTCCAGCAGAGTGAGCTCGCTGAGGCCAGCCAGCGCCCCCCGCGGCAGCAGGGTCAACTGATTGCTGCGCAGCCGGAGGGAGCGCAGCCGCGGCTGGGCGCGAAAGCTGCCAGGTTCCACAGATGACAGCAGGTTGTTGCTGAGATCCAGCTCCTCCAGCAATAGCAGCGAGGAGAAGTTCTGTGGAGTCACAATGCGCAGCCGGTTTTTACTGAGGTCCAGTGCCCTCGTCTCTATAGGGATGCCCTCAGGCACCTGCGCTAGCTTTCTGCGGTGGCATGACACAGAACGCGTGGGCACAGAGCACTCGCAGCGGGCAGGGCAGGCGTGGGCGGGGCACTGAAACAGGAGGAGTGGCAGGAGGGAGAGCCCCAGAGCACACAAGAACGGAGAGAACAGCATGGCCACCTACAGAAAACAGAGATAGAAGAAAATGCATGTTTAGTCACTCAAGGTAATTTAAACATCCACATATTCTAGGAGACTATGGGTCATTCTACAAATTGAGTTATTCTACAAGAAAAATGTAAACTGTTTGACATTTTGAAGCAAATTACATTTTGGTATCTCGAGCCAAGGCTGTAATCATGTCTTGAACATTTGAACAAAAGTCTAAATGTAGCCTAGTTGTTAAGCAATTCATTTGCAAATAATAAAATAAAAAATAAAATATGCACACGTTTGCATGCCTAATTTATCAAAATGGCGAATTCCAAAGAAAAATCTATCGTGTAATAGTTGTCAAATATTAAATGTTTAGCTTCTTATATCTTACTGTGCACTCTTACACTTTAAAAGTGTAAATGGGTAGTCGTGGCCTAGTGGTGAGGGAGTTGGGCTTGTAATCTGAAGGTTGCCGGTTCGATTCCCATGCTGGGAGGAATTGAAAGTGGGGATTGTGAATGAACAGCACTCTCTCCACCTTCGATACCATGACTAAAGTGCCCTTGAGCAAGACACCTAACCCCTAATTGCTCCCCTTGTAAGTCGCTTTGGATAAAAGTGTCTGCTAAATGATGAAAAATGTAATTTAAAATGTAAAACCTAAAGCATTGCGTTGGAATTCGATACTCGTCTTCGGTGAACAGTAAGCCCCGCCTTCTTTAATCTGATTGGCCATCATTTCGACATTGACGAGCATAGTTAGCCCGCTGAGGCAGAGCAACCAAAGAATTTAACTTCTGAAACTGTCATCCTGACAATAAACAGAGTGTCCTTGATGGAGTTCAGCAGACCAGCATCAAGAATATCAAATTTAGGGGGGACAATTTGACCATTTCTAATTAATCGAGGGGACTTGTCTCCCTCAGTGTCTGTGGTGGTTACGGCCCTGTCTCAAGCTAAATTTAATATTTATATATATATATATATATTACACGTATTCATGCATGATAAAGCTGCGTGTTTTTAAACTTTTTGTTTTCCTGGTTGGTCTAGTGACACAATCTTTTAATTAATTATATGAAAATCTAAAACAAAATGTGGAGGCAAGTTGGAATCAGCTATTTATTGTAACTTTTGTACATGCAGTATATATACAGTAGGGAAACAAATAAGCCTTGTAGAATGACCCCTTTAATGCACATACATGCACTTCAGGTTCTTTGTTCCATCCCAATTTCCCAACACCTCCTCTGTGCAAGACCTCTCCTGATTCTAGCTGATAGGAATCCTGTGGTGCATCGATCGTCTCTTTCTCTGTCTCTCATACGCACACACAAAACCTGCTTTCAGAAAGACATCTCCAAACATGCCATAACCATGGAAACCCCATGCTCCCTTGGCACAAGTCCTGCTTTGCCAATCGAAATCAATAATGGAGGAAAGCAAAAGGCAGGCATTCCACAGGTCTGTTAGATCTGGATCACAAATGTGCAATTTAAATCACATAGACTAACTTTAACCATATCTGTTTTATGTCTATGTAAAAATCACCTAATAATTAGAGCAGATAGGAGAGTAGAAATGTAAGACAGACAATAAAATGCAATATATAAACAGACAAATTTTGAATTCTATATATTTATTTAATGACAATTTAACCTGTGCACTTTTTATACTAATCCCATTGACTGACTTCCCTTACCAACATGAAATGGGTTAGACATACACCCCTTATTTCAAACAAAATGAAAATCAAGCCTCTCACATAAGGATCACCAGCAAGGGAACTTTTACATTTTATGAGGTATCCATTTTGCATGAGAATGCATCATTTAAACCTACATCTAAACTACAACCATTTAGTATTGTAATGAAAAATTAATGTTGTCCATCGAAGAAGCCGAAGCTTTGGATAATTACATCTTACAACATCCTCTGACCATTCCAGAAGCTCTGATTATATATCCTTCTCCCTTTCAGGATGTTTTTTCGTCTTTTATATGCTTTCATCAGACATGATGCCCTCTTCCATATAACAAGATAATGAGTTTCTCATGAAAGAGACATGAGAATAGTAATTGCTTTGAAAATATAACTATCAAAGAGCATTGTTTCTGGAAAGGTTATGTGCGCATACTCTTAATTAATTATTAATAGTATAAAATCATAAAGGAATCTTTTCCCTTTATCGCTCTGAAATGGCCCTAAAGAGAAATGGTCATAATTTTGGGCTGAAAAATGGGGCAGACAATTTTCAGTGAACTGGTAAGCCACCGTGGAGCACTCTCATAACCGATATAGCTACAGATTGACCTGCATGCACTGAATAAACCTGCTGTCTATTTCCCAGTAATGTACTGTATGGGCCTAATTAAGACATGTGGCTTCACTGTCAATCATAATCAGAGTTGGGGAGAAACTAGTTACACGTAACGGTGTAATTACAAAATAAATGTAACTAATCTGTTACAGTTACTGAGAAAAAATGTGTAATTAAATGATTACAAATGGGGTCACATCTGAATATTTTCTGTAAAAAGCCTGTTTTTGATGTGCCTTCTGCCATTTAAAGGCCATTTTTAGTAAAGCGATGCTATGCTGATGCTTTTAATTGACCCTTCGCAAAGCCCCGCCCCCTTTAGTTACTGTTCCTATGTCTGACAAGTCACGCGCTCTCACGCCACACATCATGTTCTCACGGAGTGAAAAATACATCACGGAGCAAAGAGGACACTGACGACGCGTCGACAGACACATGAAACAGTTTTATTTTTAATATATCGTAATTTTTTAAACAATAAATAGCATATAGCGTCTCTTTAATGTGTCGTGACAGATCGCTGTAGCTCCTCGTGAACCGATCATCTCTTCATACTAGTTCATTTATAGCATCAAATAAACATGAATGAACATCAGAAGGAATGTTGTTTCAAGCGCGGAAAGACGTGAAGACACACAATTTTTCAAGTTCAAGTTCACCAACGTTAATCTACTAACTCCCCTGACTGCTTTGTCAGACAAAATGGCGGATTCGGGGTTATGATTGGTTGGATCGCCTGTCAATCAAACTGTTTGCGAAGGGTGAATTGGCTCTTTTGTAAACATTTGCTTGGGAATTCTGGTATTCCAACGTGATTATGTCATTTGTGGCATATCACAGAGCTAGTACAAGATGAGCATTTGTGGTTAAAAAGTATATCATTTTTATTTTTTTATTTTTTTAAGAAAATGGCCGATGGTTTTGCTAGATAAGACCCTTATTCCTCAGCTGTAGAGCCTTTGAAGCTGCATTGAAACTGCAATTTGCTCCTTCAACCCATAGCCGTTGAAGCCCACTATATGGAGAAAAATCCTGAAATGTTTTCCTCAAAAACCTTCATTTCTTGGATCTTGGATGACACAGGGGGGAGTAAATTTTCAAGAAATTTGGAATTTTGAACTAATACTTTAACCTCAGAACAATCAACTAAAAAGAGGTGCTAAGGTCTGATTTTGCGGTGGCTACGCTTTAAAATTAAATTATTATAATTATTCAAGTGATGAAGAATTTTGAAAGTCTGACAGTAATCAGTGTTGAGTACTACTGTAAGTCTAAATGTTTGAAACATGATTAACAGTTGAAAATATTCATTAGAAATTTAGAAAAGTAATGAAATGTAATCAGTTACATACTTGTTACATTTTAAATATTGTAATCTGTAACCTTTCCAAAGTAACGTTCCCAACACTGATCAATCTATGTTTTTTTACAGCATTTTTCTTCGTATACTTATTTGTATAAACCTAATGCTAATCACTTTTTTTAAAAATGTATCAAATGCTTTTAAACTATAGATAGCCTAAGTACAAGAATTTGTTGAAATCACCAAGACGGAGTTCGAATTGCAGATTCTTTAAAAAATCTATTTCACCTCGCACTGGCCCAAATGATTCATTCCAACACTCATATGATTAGTAAGGGCAAGACCAGGCTTTCCTTTCAAATCAATATCAATACATGCCACGAAGTCTGCCACATTCGTGCTGCCTTCAAACGTGTGTGACTGCAAATGTCCTTGCTTGTACAAAAGCAGCATTTCTCAACCTTGATGGCGCTCAGTTTCATTCACAACTCCATCAGGTTTGTCGAGACGCAACACGTCAAACGTTCGCCTGCCAGCGTGAGTGTCAGAATGAAGACAGAGGACGCGTCTGGGTGGAACATCAGGGGGCCGCGCTAAGCCTGTGGTTCGTAATGGGGAGCAGCTCGCTGACAGGAGAAGTTTATTAAGTTTTAATGAGTTAATAATTCAATTCAGCCCAGCCGATCTGATGACAATATCAGCAGCAGGGGAGCGAATGATCGTTGATGTAATTCTTGCTAAAGGTGTCTGGATTAGAAACGCATTTCTAAGGCAAAGTTTATCAGTAAATCATTACAAAGTAATCTTTTTGGCAATGGAGATAAGCCTTTATATGAGAGGATATGTTGTCACACAGCGGGGAGCAGAACAAATACTCTTCTCATCCTTTTACAAAATCTTTATCTCACAGCCACGATCTGCTTTTTCTACCATACACACATACAGGAGCACAGCTTTACCACTCAGAAATATGCTGAATGATCTTCACTTGCACATAGTCATTGAATGGGGATTTTAAAGGTGAGGGAACCCTGAAATCTGCTGGTGATTTTAAAACTGTGGGTAGATATGAAAAAACAGCACCCTTTTAAACCACTCAATAAAACAGAAAGCCTTGAAGCCTTGTGAGAGTGTATAAAAAATAACGAATAGGTTAAAGGTGCACTGTGTAGTTTTTTGTCCACTAGAGGTCGCCTATTCAAAACAAAGGCGTAGCTTGATGACGGCGAGTTTGAGCGAGGAATCTTGGGACGTGTGGTCTTCACCTCACAGCCGGTGGAAAAGAATCGGGATGGGACTCGGGCAGAAATCACGTTCACGGATGCGATTATTAACGTTACTGTAGTCTGAAGCAGAGCAGGAGCGAGTGTTGTGGAGCTGAACGAGACGCTGGAGCGATTGATAATGAGAGACGAACGACACACGCCTCGAGAGCAGCGGGACTTTTATTATGACACAGTCACCAGCGCCACTTCCGCTCTTCCGGTCATGAGTATGAGGAAACGCAGCTCTGTTTATCATATTAGACACATTTGAGTGTTGAAGATGATGTTATAACGTTACTCTGAGCGTTCGCTCGCGGCTGCTGTGAGACACTTGTTCACACTGCAGTAAGAGAGATCCATATTACAATATCATATTAAATAATGGATGGCTTGTGTTGATAAATGGAATGCCATTAATTTTAAAACGTATTGTATGATGAAGAAATTTCTTTTACTAAAAATAAAGCTGCATCTGATTATGCTATGTTAGCCAACAATACTTGGTAAAATAGTGTTCGTCTTTGAGGCATGGTACTCGCAAAAAATCAAGAAAATTAAATTTAAACAATTAGACTAAACGCGTTAAGCTAGCTATATAATGATTCGTTTTTTGTCTATAAATGTATCAAAACAGATGCTCCCTTGTCTAAAAAAATTAAATATATTAAAGCGTCTTTGGCATTTCCATGGTTTCTAAAGGTTTCTCCATGGTGGGTAACGCGGATATGACGGCATTGACAGGCGACTCCCTCAGACGTGGGAGTGAACTTTTTGCACGTTTTCGCCGTTAAGGTGAAATACGTAATCAATGGTGTGCACATGGGTATAACGTGTTTATTAATGCGCTGAAAAAAATAGGTATATGTGTAGGCACTTCAGTTATTATTTACAAAATGACATCGCCAACTGACGTGGCGATAAAGTTTTTGTCGTTTTCATGGATCCGTGTGAATGGGGATCGTTTTGACATCTATACAAAGTGCTTTTTTGTTGTCGTTTACATCGTTGTCGTGTAAATATAGCCGACAGTACTCTAATGAAGCATAGCTAGAAAAAAAATAGTGTCAACTTTTCTCAGCTCAAATATTATATTTTGTCTGGATAACAGTTAAAAGTTTGGTTTGCCAGTAAACTTGCTCAAAGCGACGCAGATAAAATGTGTTGACTGAACTGGAACATGAAAGGAATGTATTGATAAACTGACAAATTCTACATTTTCTTGTTTCTTTTTTTGACTCAAAGATACCAGAGCGTCCAATTTAACAGCTGCTTACCCTCCATACAGACAACAAACAGACATCACTAGTAAAACTCCTTGATTTTTCCTGAGCGTACACGAGTATCAAAACCCCTCTGCGTCTTCTTCTTGCGTATCAAAGTAAAGATCAGAGCGTTTCCTCAAACGTCGCAGGTGAGCTGTGGAAAACAATCCGGCCGTGTCTCCTCACTGCTACGTCAGTGTCGCTTTCACAGACCGAGATTGTGAAGCCTGCGGTTTCTCTTACTTTGAGGACATTCTGCAGATTAACTTGGTCTAATTTTAGTTTATCTAATTTTAGTCTCATCCATTTTTCATTGAGTGAAACCACCACAGCCACTGAGAGCGCAGTGTCCCATCTCCCACCGGGTGCGTGTGCGTATAGGCTGTGTGTCTGAGTTATTTGAGACCGAAGGGAAAGAGGGAAAGTTTATTAGGGAGTATGTTTGCGAAGCATCGAAAGCATGCATATGTACATATATCAGTGCGTATACGCGGGAACGTGCGGTGGAGAGCGTGTGTGCGCTGACCTTGATCCTTCGGGGTCTTTGGAGCTCATGTTTAATTCAGCGCTACAGCACGAGCTTGAACTACATTTGGTGATCATTTCATACAGAGGTGTCTAAATGTAGGTGCCACGGGCTGTGTGTGTTCGCAGCGTGTCGCTTTCAGACAGCGTGCTGTAGTATCTCTGTGATGCTCTGATCCAGCCCAGTGGAGCTCTATTGACTCCAGCTATTGATCTCTGCGTTATTACACATTCGCTTCTTCACACGTCTCTCACATTGCACAAGACTGAAACCCCGTGTAGCTCTGCACCCATGGCAACCGAGCTGTCAATCAAGTCCTTATCTCTGAATGTTTCATATCCCTTGAGCTCAGGTGAGAATCCACTGAATACTTTAATAATACCCAAATGATTTTGCCGGAGTGTGTAGCTTCACTCATTTGAGTTTCTGTGCCATTAGGAGGACCGTTTCCCCGACAAGGAGGAAGTGGGGGGGAATGCAGTGTTTCCTGCATGTTTGCTTGCTGTCAGCTATCCTTATTGGTGTAAATGAGTATGTTTATGTGCGCGCTCGTGTTTGTGTACGTCTGAGGCGGTCTCATTGGCAGGGCTGATGCAATGTGTTTATGTTTAACGGACATTCAGTGCACAGTCAGTAGGGTGTCTGGGCTCAGCTGCTGATGCCTTAATTCAGGGTGCGTTTGTCAAGACTGTCAGCATTTGTTCTTCAAATGACAGGACTTTTAAGATTCTAAGAAGGTTAAAGTACAAGCACACCGATGTTAATACACAAAGCTCATTCATCGCTCAATATTTACTCAATATTTGCCATTTTGAGATAAATTACCCTGGGTAGTTGGTGGAGTAGCAGAAGTGTTACGTCCTCAGTGCTACTTACATTATATATACATAGCACACACACACACACACTCCTGGGCAAAAAAATAGCCCAAAATGACTAAACACTAAGCTTTCATTGATCCTTCGCAAAGCCCCGCCCCCTTTAGTTACTGTTTCCATGTCCGATAAGCCGTGCGCTCTCACGCCACACATCATGTTCTCACGGAGTGAAAAATACATCCCGGAGCAAAGAGGACACTGACAATGCATCGACAGACAAGACAGAGCAGGTTACTTTTGATATGAAACATTTTCATATTTAAAATATTTTAATTTTTTAAAGAAGTTTAACCCTTATGTGCTGTTCAGGATGTTTTCATCCACTATGGGGAATTTTTGAGTCTTAATTTGGCCATAACGTTCTCCGTGTTTCAGCAAATGGAATGATTTTTGGTGACAAATCTTATTTTGACACATATTTTGGGAAAATGCTTTGAAAATGTTCAAAAACTCAACAGTACTCTGTGGGCAAAATCACTACCCTTTCGTTATGTTCAGCCACGATTTTAACTGCTTTAAAAATGTATCAGATAAATATTTTTTTCAAATTTTTTTGCTTAAATCTATTAATCAACCTCAGTCCTGATCAAAACTACTAAATTAAAAAAAAAAAATCAGGATTTTAACTCTTTAATTGCCAAATTCATAAATGATGTCACTGATTTGGGAAAAAACGTGTCAAAGATTAGAAACAACATTGGCTTTGATGCGTTGTTAGTTTTTGTGCAGCATCAGATTTTAACGTTTTAAAGAGTTAAAGTTTTTTAAATTTAGTAGTTTTGATCAGGACTGAGGTTGATTAATAGATTTAAGCAAAAAAATGTGAAAAAAATATTTATCTGATACATTTTTAAAGCAGTTAAAATCGTGGCTGTTTTCAGCCACGAACATAACGAAAGGGTAGTGAATTTGAACAATGCACAAGGGTTAAGCCATAAATAGCGTCTAGTGTGTCTTTAATGTGTCGTGACAGATCGCTGTTGCTCATGAACCGATCATCTCTTCATTTATAGCATCAAATAAACATGAATGAACATCAGAAGGAATGTTGTTTCAAGCGCGGAAAGACATGAGTACACACAATTTTTCAAGTTCAACGTTAATCTACTAACTCCACTGACTGCTTTGTCAGACAAAATGGCGGATTCGGGGTTTATGATTGGTCAGAACGCCTGTCAATCAAACTGTTTGCGAAGGGTGAATTGTCTTAACCACAAATTATTGGTCAGGAAATTAGCTAAATTTAAGCAAATGCACTACTTAAAACACCATTGCTGTCTCAGAAAGACAGATTGAAGTTTTTGGCAGAATATGGGAAGATTCTGAGTGGCTCAACAGAGTTGTGTGGCGTGAATCACAATGAAGCACGAGTTGCATGGTGATGCTCCAGAGAAATCTGGTGAGAAATATAATAATAAATGCATCTCTACCACAGCGAAGCATGGAGAAAGAGGTATCATTGTGTGGGGAATCTTTTTAGCTGCTGGTATTGGTGAGCTACTTCACTGAAAAGTCATTTAAGGCTTTGGAGTACAGAGAATATTGCAGAATGGCTTGCTAGGGAGTAGTCAAGAGGACTTCTAAGTCACTAAGACCAAATCATAAACAATCCTAAAATGGCTGTTACCCGTGTTGTGCTGAATTTCGACTCTCTGCCAAATTATTACCCACCTCCTTGAAGTCGCTATTTTATTGCCTAATCCTAACCCCACCCCTAATCCTAAATCTACCAATAGTAGGGGGGTAATAATTTGGCGGGGGTAGGATTTCGGCACGGCACCGGCCTCAGCAATCCACCCAAAGACACTGAACACCACTGAGGCAATAGCGATAGAGCCTTGGGCGCTGAACCTTTTCTCCATAAATGCAATAAATATTTTGATTTATAGATTTGAATCTACGATAAAACACCAAAAGTAATCTTTAATGAACAAATAATGTCTGATTACCTGTGGCAGTTGTTTTTACGAGTTCACACTTGCAAATGATCGAATAGAGTAAAAAATATAATTCGCGTATTTGGCGTGCTTGGAATCGAGCCCACCCGGAGTTCGTATATAATTTAAATTATTATTAAAGTATTTCAACTAATTAAATAGTTAAACTATTATTAAACACATTATATTACCATATTATATCCTGTATTAATATTATAAAGCTATTAGTCAGTCTGCTTTCAAGATATTTCTAAAACCCTGGTCAACAAAATCTTAAAATATACAAATAAAAAAAAAATTCTCAAACGACAAATAACATTACCCAGAATGCATTGAAATATACAGAATTAATATACTGTAAAAATGCATTTTCGGTAATATTTGTCATTCGAGAAAGTAGCCTACTTTCTTGAAAATGTCAAATATTATTATCCGGTTTTACAGTATATTACTGTTTCAATGGAAAATGGCATTTTACTGTGTAAATTTTTTTCATACAGTTATTAAACAAGGATTTAAAAATGTTTTTTAAAAAGGTTTGAATGAAGGCTGCTGTGACACATCACGTCAAACGATCATCATAAAGGCCCGTTCCCAACAATAGAAATCTTTGGCACAAAAATTGTCTGATTTTTCAATTATGTGCAATTCTTTAACCGTTTGCAAACTATTAGAATATAAAATGCAATGTAAGTCTTGAAGAGAGAAACTCAAAATGCCTTCAGGAGGGAACATATTATGTAAGGGAAGAAAAAAATTGTTGAAGATACAATATATATATATAGATATATATATATATAAAAAATCCAAACATAAGAACAAAAGCTAGTGAGAAGTGGTAAGATAAGGTACTTTAGAAAGAGCAACATGTTGCAATGCATGGGAGAAAAACAACGAGTCAAAGAAATCAGGCATACTGATTCATCTTTCCACCTGCGCGCTTGGGTAATAACATTAATGTGTGTGCAGTCACGTTTATTTGGCCAACAGGTTTCCTCCTCCCTTTGGCATTTGTCTGTGTGTGCGCTCATCAACGGCACACTGTGCAGTAGGAACATCATTTATGCTTTCTTGTTGATTTCTTCTCTGCATACACAATATTCTGCATGTACACACACACACAAAAGAAAGGGATGCGAGAGACGGGGAAAGGCGAGATTTGATGAGCCGACTGCCTCCAGACATTGCTTCTGCAATGCTAATTAACCCTGCAGGCAAAATCCACCACCAAGACGCTAACCCTTACCACCATTAACAAACGCCCTCCCACACACACAGGACCTCAGTGCTAACCGTGTACGAAAGTTTACTTCCTTTCGCATGTATTTTTCTTTTAGAATTATTCTCCTTCAAAATAAGGTGATCTAATCACTTAATAATTCAGCTTGATGAATTTACATATACAAGAATTTACATTTCGTGCAGAAAATGTGCGCGCGTGTAAAAGTCAGACTCTGTGATGTACTAAATATGGCGCGAGTTCCTAATTTATGGTATTTGTTTATGGGATTGTTCACAAAAAATTTACAGCACACCTCTCCACATGAGGTCGCACAATAAGCGCTAGGCTATTATTCTCATCCTTAACACAAATGTTTAAATCTTTAGGAGTTGGTATAAGGAACGGCTTTGTGTAAAATTGTGAATTTGATTTGAATTGGCCACACCCCACAGGAAGTTGAATTAGAATTCGGAACTTTGAATTCTCAGAAGAAAAAAAAATCTAGTTTTTTGTTCCAACCTTGTTCCAAAAATTAGTCATATAAATATGTATATATAAATTAAGCACAGATTCCTAGAGGGGACTAATTAAACAATGCTGTCAAGCTAAGTTTTGCATTGATATGCACTCCTTTTTGGTAAAAATGACACTAATTGAGGATTATATTTTCTCAGAATTTCAGTTCATTTTCACATGCAATTTATCTGCTTTAAAGAATTATCAGAAAAATAATAATATAAATGTAAATCTTAAAGAGAGAAACTCATAACACCCTCAGAGGGAACAAAAGTTATGTAAGGGAAAATAAGATACAATAGGGAAAAAAAAAACTTCAAAGATATAAGAACAGGAGTTGGTGAGAAGAACAGAAGAGTTCATTTAGAAAGAGTGGTTGTACAAAATTGTGAATTTGAATTGAACTGAGAATTGGAATGTGAATTAGATGTACTAAATTACAATTCAGATGAACTCAAAAGTTATGTTCCAAAATTTATATTATTCATATTGCCAATTTAAGTACAGATTTCAAGCCAAGATTTGCCTTGACAAACTTTATTTGTAAATTACACAAAGATATATTCTTTCCATTCCAGTTCGTTATAATTCTGCATTCAGTTCTAATGCAATGTTCTAATCCTACGCAATTGCAATTCCAATTCCAATCTTAATTCAGGAACAAAAGTACCAAATCACCCCTCCTCAGGAGTTTGATTGACAGGCAATCTGACCAATCATGATGTTGAATCCACCATTTTGTCTGACAGACAAACCAAACAGAAGATTAAAAAATGGTGTGTATTGATGTCTTTCTGCGGTGGCAACAACTAATGTTAATTC
This sequence comes from Zacco platypus, assembly GCA_038088235.1. NCBI lineage: Eukaryota > Metazoa > Chordata > Actinopteri > Cypriniformes > Xenocyprididae > Zacco > Zacco platypus. The sequence goes on along the minus strand of CM076078.1, from coordinate 4,694,951 downwards.
ATGTTTACTAGAAGGAAGGGATGATCATTTCACGTGAGAGCCACAAAATGGTATTTTATTGTTTGAATTTCTGAGACTGTGTTTCATATCAAAAGTAACCTGCTCTGTCTTGTCTGTCGACGTGTTGTCAGTGTCCTCTTTGCTCCAGGATGTATTTTTCACTGCGTGAGAACATGATGTGTGGCATGAGAGCGCGTGGCTTGTCAGACATGGCAACAGTAACTAAAGGAGGCGGGTCTTTGCGAAGGGTCAATTGGCAGGGGTTGATAACATCTTTGTGTCATGGCAACCACAAAACATTTTCTCAGGATTTTTGTGTTTACCCTCATCAAGACGCTGTCCTTTTGGTGGTGAGTCAGAACATCAATGCTTGCTTGGCACTTCGAGGCTGCTGTTCTAAGAAGCTCTTGAGAACAGTCCGTTTCTGATTCCATAGAGTGCATTACCATAATGAGTCCAAGCCAGCTCTGGCACGTTTGGATGGATAATTATACCGCAACAACTACTGCCATCAACCAAAAAAACAACTGATTTGCAGACAAGTGAATTAAGCCAACACATCTTCCCCTAAAATATCATTGAATCATCCTTGTAATATTTCTAAATAATCGTAGCGTACTTGTCACTTTCAGAACGATACAAAAGATGTCACTGGAATGGTACCCTTTAAAAAGGATCTAATGTGTAACATTTAGGTACTCATTTTGGTACACTGTAAAAAATGCTGGGTTAAAAACAACCCAAGTTGGGTTGAAAATGGACAAACACACCGATTGGGTTGAATTTTTTTGCCTAACCTGCTGGATAGTTTTATTTAACTCCAGTATTGTTTAAAAATCACTGCATTGCTTGCTTAAAATGAATCCCAAATATGTTGGAAATTAAGATTTATTAATAAGCTTAATGAATAATAAACAAACATTTAATTGTTTATTGATAAATGTTCACTTCTTGATTATTATTGTTCCCTTTAGTAATTATGTGTCTGATTTTTAATTTAGGGTTCAGCCATACAGTAATTTTTAAACAATAGTTGGGTTAAATAAAACTGGCCAGCATGTTGGGCAAACATTTAACCCAACCACTGGGTTAAAACAACCCAATCACTGGGTTTGTCCATTTTCAACCAAACTTGAGTTGTTTTTAACCCAGCATTACCAATATGTACCTTTAAGGTACTAATATACACTCTTCAGGTACAAAGAAGGGTACTGCCCCCATGACAACTTTTGTCCCTTTTTTTTCTGAGAGTCAAGCACCGGTCAAGCATTTTAATTTAAAATAAGTGAAACACTAAGTGAAATTACTTTGGCAATGGCTGCACTAGTTTCACAGCAACTTGACAGAACCGCCAAAAGCTCACAAAATCTCACATACAGACGTGACTGACACAGCCACATGCATATTTAGTTTTTTTTGCCTGATATATGCTAATTCATGCACATAATGCAGATTACGGAGATAGTTATCAGGCTTCAGCTCTTTGAGAACCGTTTGTCCCCCAACAAGCTAACAAGTGAGCTGGAAGAACAAATATATGAACTCATTCTCCTGTGCAGCATTGTAGCAACAGTCAGAGAAGCAAATATATTAACTAAGACAGTGAGAACCCAGAGGTTGGTGGCACCGAGGGTGTGAACTGCATGAATGCAGAGGTAAGAAACCCGACAGTTCATTCAGGCACAAGTACGATGGAACTGGCCTGAATATGTACAAAAAAATCCTTGCCTTTAGAAATATTGAAGAAAGGAGCTATTCAAAAACTAGTTATTCAAAGATGACTCATAGCATTAACGGGGGGAATAAATTAAAAAAAGAAAAAAAAAGTCTCCTATAGTGTGCGTTCTCCCTAGAGGACGCTCAGGAAGCTCCTGGAGGCCATGAGGGCCAGTGGAGTTGAAGCAGAGCAATCGGCACTTTGAAAGGAAGCCTAATTAAAAAACACAAACACTTGCTTAGTCAGACAGGATTCAGAGCGGGAACTTTTTTCTTCATGTCATACTTCTGACAGTATAAAGAATCTGTTTAATTGTGAATATTAGCTACTAGTTGCTTTAGCAAGTATATGTGAGCTGCTCTGGCTTGTGGAAGCTTTCATAAAACTATTGTCATCGCAAAATAGGCAGTGAAAATATCTCCAGTGCTAATATTTAGGTCAGTGGGCCCTGTGCTGTAATATTTGATAGAAGAAACTCAAATCAGCCCAACATAAAATAAATCTTTCAGCTTATTATCTAATGTCTTCCTGCTTCAAGAATATTGTAGTCATTCCACTATGCATTCCAGCTTTTCCCATTTTCCCATGATCGTTTACGGGTAAGATAATCCCCACTAGGGCAAACCAGGGGGAATGTACATGCACAATTAAGTATATATTAAATTTCGGCCAATACCATCTGGTGCTCTTGGAGTGTTGGTCAAAAATGACTGATTTTTATTATTATTTATTATTATTATTTCAATGAAATTAATTGTAGTATATTTTAATTCAATAATGTTTTTTATTTAATATTTTGCATTTTTAGGTGATTTCATGGTTCTAAATTATATTTACGCTGTAGTTATACTCCATTTATTCACTTTTTGAGCATAGACTTGAAAATGACACTTCCAACTTAAATTTTGAATGCTTTAGAGCACAGACTTATTTTCAAGGATGACACTTGGCAAATTACTGAAGTGAAAAAAAAAAAGTTGACTTAAGTTCATATATTTTGCGTTTATTTTTATGAAAAAAAATGGACAAAAATACCATTTTCAATATATATTTTCAAAAGCACATTTTACTCTAAAACTTCAAGAAAATCAAAGCCATAAACCTAAACAAGCTGTGTTCCAAATTTGAGTTTGATATCTCAAAAAATTCGCTTTCAGTAAGATTTTGTTTGGCCGCAGGTACCAAAAGTTTTCACTCAATGAAATTCGTCTCCCATTCATTTCAATTCCGCAAGGATTTTTTCAACACCATTTAACCTTTTTTCAAATCATATCCATGATTTGTGTGTATTTGTGTGTTCATATAGCAAGTGCCAAAACCTTTACCAAGTTTCATACCATTCCGATGAAATGAAAAAAAAAAAATACTAAATTTTAAAATATAAATTTTTCAGTCAAAAATGAATGAAGAGCACCCAAAAAAATCTGATCAAAACAAGAAAACATTTTCCACTTATTTTATTTCCATATATGAGAAAATCAATCATTTTCATTAAATGTTTGCATTTTTAATTATAGTTTTCCCAGTTATATTTAACAACTGTTTTTTAATGCCGACCGCCAATTGTCTATAAAACTGTATGTGATGAATTCTTGTTGATGTGCAATTGCATTATGCTTGTACTGAACTGATGGAGTGAGAAAAGAACACAGACTTTATAAATAAATAAACACAAATGCTCCAGGTAAAATCATATACAGCTCTGATCCCTTCTTCTTGTTTTAGACATCTCCTGCATATGCCCCTAGTATACATTGCAGATTGTGAACACTTGTGTGCCTATTTTGTAACCCTGTTGGCATCCCTCAAAGATCTTTAATGAAGCCAGCTAAACTGTCAGACTTATTAGGCTTGGCTCTGGAGAAACAGACTTGCGATTTACAAATCCTCAGGGGAAGTAGGGTTTACATCACTTGCCTCTAGTTCTCAATTACTTCCATATCATAGTACATCTGTGCTAGTTTGCTGAGGCTGAGCTGCCTTTCACTACAGAGAAAGATGCCCACCATTCTGCATCTAGAAACATCTCCACTCTTAGTTGGCTGCTTGTTGCTACTGTAGCTTTTACTCGTTTTAACCATTTCACAACAACAAACACCATCTTGTCCTGCCTGAACCTGCCAACACTATGGGGAAGTTAAGATTCAGTTAAAATAAAACAAAAAATTGAGACCACATCCCACAATTAGCCCATGTAAACTTTAACATATTAACCACCTACTAAGTAAACTTGGATCAAACTCTTTTCTTGAGATATCACAATATTTTCTTGTTGCCACTTTCGAAATTGCCACTCTGGCTTTATTCCCGATTCATTCCTGCTGAAGAGTAATTTGAACAATAGAATATATGCACATTCTAATAAGTCGCTTTGGCAGCGTAAGACGTTTAAGGTGTACAAAAAGTACACAAGAAAAATGTATTTATGTTAATGCCAATGCATTTCTGCATGCCTCGGAAAGCATTTTAAAACGGTGACAGAGTCTTATGTCTTCAGTGATTGCATTTACATTTAAAACAAGTTGATTTAATTCACTGAGCAATCATTTAAAATACCATTCAGGTCTTGCGGCACTTGTGAAATTCTGTGACAGTAGTCTGGACTAATCTGCGTAAACCATTTTGCCTTGCTAAAAAAAAAAAAAAAAAAAAAAGCGGCATTTTTTATTTTATGGTTCAGTTGGTACAAGGTGTCAGCAAAAAAAAAAAAGCAGTACGCACATATTGTCAATACAGACCTGTTGGTGTAGCTTACAAATGAGAGTAAAGCAGAGATTAATCCTATTAAACACTGTGAAATTTGTGCTATGTTTGTTACATAATAATTACATGGTAATTACCATGTAAAATACCACATTACAAAGCATTCCCTTAGAGCCTAATTAGGAGCTAAATGTATAGCGGTGGGGGGAAAAAAATCTGAATGTAAAGAATTGCCGTTTCTCTGGGAGGTCATAATACATGATTCTGTGATTTAATCTGGTCAGACACAAAGGATTATGCATCAGAAGATGTTATGCCGGGTTCAGACTACGCAATATTTTTGTGGGTTACGATAGTCACTGTGCCAGATTATACGATTTTGACTCCTAAAATCATGTCGGGGACTACACGTTGCTAACCGATCGCTTTCAGTCTTTAATCACGGGCAGAAGGCGGCACTATCGATTGACAGAAGGTGCCGTGAGCTAGCAATGCTAGCAGCGTGTTTTGCTCCGCCTTGTCGTCAGAAAAGCACAAAAATTGACACATGCTGTATCTGGATTGCGTGGAAATCAAAAAGAACTGATGTAATATATGTTTTATTTACTTTTTTCACTTTGTCGCGGTAGTCCCTCGAGGAAACATTATAAACGCAGAAGTATTATTACCATAGCTCCTCAAACATTTCGTCCATTGTAAAAATTCCACCTAGCAGGAACGCGAATCGTGACGAATCGCAGACGCACTAGACGAAATGAAATGATCGAATCTTGTGTCCCGAAGCCCACTGTCGTTTACGAGTCCCCACGACACCCTACGTCAAGCACATCGTGGCAAAATCGGGCTAAAATTGTGTAGTCTGAACCGGGCATGAGGGTGTAGACAGGAACACTTCAGAATGACTTGAGTAAAACTCATTAAGTTCAAAATACTCAATTTTTTTTAAGTTAGTAGAACTCAGCATATTTGTGACAAGTGAGGCGGGGCTGAGAGCTGTGGAAGCGGAGCAAGGCCAGTGTGGTGCACAGGTGTCTTTCATTAACAATCACATCACTGTCATTGCTTCGCTCTCACAGTTCTCAGCCTCGCCCAACTCATCAAAATGTTAATTACATACAGTTAATTTACATAAAAATCACATTCAGAGCTGTGTTAAATGTTAGATAGCAAATAACACATAACTACCAAAGAGACTGCCATTATATACTTGCATGTATTTAATCAACATACAGTATATATGGTCTTAAAAGATTTGCATAAAAAAACTTACATAAAAGAACTAACACTAATTTATGTTAATCTTGTGAAAAAACACAAAATAATACTTAATTTCAACATTTATTTACACAGTCTGATGCAAAGCGTGCTGGGAATTAGAAATCTCCTGCAACTCAACTCAATCATATAAAGTTCAGCTTACTATGAAATTGAGTTCACACAACTTCTTTCTATTAAGTACGATAAACTTCCCTTATTATTTGAGTGACACAAAGTCAATTCTTTTAATTAATTCCACTAATCGGTTTTACTTGAGTCAAACTTTCTTAAAACACATCCATTCACACTCAAACATTGTCACACAAAGTTCAAAAAGTCACACGTTCCTTTAAAAAGAAATCCGATTACCCGATGTTCTCTACATCTCTCCTGCAATACAACAGGCGCTCGCTTCGCTATATACCTAAATAGCCTTGTATCAACTTGCCGGGTCCATTTCCTCAATCTCCGTTTTTCCCCCCTTCCTTCAGCCCCTAATGGATGTGAAAACGCAACTGCATATCCTGGAGATCTGCTGAGTTTATATTTTGTCTTAACCGGATTTAAAGCAAATAATCGTGCTCTCGCCACATGTGACGACACACTTTGATAAGATGAAAATGCAAATGGGTGAATCACACCCTGACAAGTTACTTACTTATTCGGTCAGTCAAAGCTCTGCGTGTCTCTCTTGAAGGCAGGTCTTCTTTATTATGTCTGACAGCCTCAAACCTGTCCTTCTCTACCCCTTGAAATCCACACTTTTTGCTCTTTACCTAGGAACAGCATCCATCACCGTCCGGAGCCCTTCTAGTCTACCAGCGCATGAGATCGGAAGCGTTGAAATCCATTGGCCGTGGCTGCCGTCTGCCGAAAGGAGCTCCGCTAAGACCGTGCGCATTAACGACACCTGACCGTCACAGACAAAGTGAACTAGTGACACACTTACGTGCGCCGCGCTGATGAAATATCGCAGTGATGTCTCCCTCGCTCCTGTGCCTCTCTTTTTTTTTTTCCCACCTCTCTACTAAAGCTCAGCAGGAGCGGGCTGTGGAAATTCGCAGCAGCGCTCGCTGAAACCCCTGGCAGAATACATCACCACTTTCCCTTTATGAGTCACAATGCACACACATACACACCTCTGATCCGTTCCCACCTGCCATACGCAGGGTGTCTCAAACCGACGCGCACTTTTAATCGTTTTCTTTTACCTTCACCTCCGTGCAGTTTAAACAGTCTTAACTCTATCGCAAACACACCTCACGGCATAGGTAAGGCTTACGTGCTCAACGCGTGCGGCTGGTTACCTGTGGCTGCTGTTCTAGATGCCATAAGGATCAGTGTCCCTGTGATCAGCGTCTGAGTGATCAGCTAAGGGGAAGAGGGAACAGCCAGCACTCTGTCTCCACGACAACGCCCGGCAGATGCCACACCTCCAGTTCGGGCTCCTCAAGAACAATAAGCGTTTATCGCCACCCTCCCTCTCTCTCTCTCTCTCTCTTCTTCCTTTCCCATCCGCCGCTTCCCGCTGTAAAGCCGCGCTCACTCAGAGAGAGTGACGCGCTTGTGTGTGACGTCTTCCCAAAAGCAAGGATTCTGCATATGTGTCTGTTAGACTGAGTTCCACAAGGGGATTAGGCACTTTTCATCTTCATGACGCACACTAGAAAGAGAGCGAGAGAGAGAGAGAGAGAGAGAGAGAGGGCGAAAGAGACCGGAGATGAAGAGACAGAGGATGGGGTCGTCATGGAGATATTCGTCCATGAAGGGAATGTAGGGTGAATGACACGAGATAGAGCTAGAAAGAAAGAAGTGGCATGAGTAAAGCCCAACGACACGACCGCATGCTACTTTTGATTCAGCTTCGCATAAAAGAAAAGAACTAACTGAAAAGGCACTGGTGCTGATTTGCATGCACATATTCTCGCTTTCTCCTCTTGAGCTTTACTCGTGTAACCGGCTAGCCCTCGGGGAGGCCCTTCTACCGCTCTATCGTGCGTCTGACTTAATGCTCCAGCCTTCAGATTAAAATAGCTGCAGTCAAATGCCTTAAACTCGCCGCCTTTTCTAAGATTACAAAGCACTCGCCTCGTCCAGCGACGTGAGCTTCAATTCGAAACCCTGCGGAGTGGACAAAGTGAGGGCAGAATCCCTTATGGTACTTTAGGTAACATGAAATGCCATGTCTAATTCCCATTAACACGGTGTAGATGGCAATCTGCCTTTGGGAGTATGGCAGACTCTTCATTGTACATACTAAACAAAGGATGCTACAGCCTGTAATGTAGTGGTTGTCATAATTAAGCCACTCCCATCAGGTTTAAGCCTCGCTAACAAGAAAGTAATTGCCTGAAGAGGTGGTCGGCCATACAGATGAAACCTTGATGTATATGATCTGATAGTAACGAGTTAGTCGACGGTATCTGGGGCGTCAATGTATGCAGCATGTGCTCTGTCGAATGCCAAATGTGTTTTCAAAGGTGCAGCTGTAATTGTAGAGCTCTATCATCTGATTCTGTCATGCTGATCTGATATCAAAGAGATGAAAGCTCACTGTGATTGCACATTCCAGGAGCAGGAATCCCACACATGCAAAACTGGATACACCCGGAAACAATTACAGCGAAGATTGGGCAAACCAGACTTTTTACTACGTTACAGAAACAGTAAGAGCTATTGCATTCTGTTTGGTCGGAGGAGAAGAGCAAACTCTATTACTTTTTGTGTGTCAGTAAGCATGTTTGCTTCCGACGTGTGTAATAATAAAGAAACGCTGCGTTCACACTGGAGCTTAATACGGAGTCACTCCACTTTTGACTGCTCAATCTCTCAAAAGAATTTGGAAATTTATCAGCTGCATTCTATACCTGAATTCATTTAGAAATTGCAGGTAACTATATTTAATCATACTGTAAAAAAAAAAAATGTGTACAGAACAGAAGTGAACAACTAGTTGTTAATGCAGTAATGCCTCTCTCTCTTTTATAAACTGACAGCCTGTCGATGTGGGTCTTCTTTCATCGTGAGCAGTGCTGGCAAATTACAGACTGAGGTACGTGTCTTGACTCATCCGCAAATTTTGACATCCACACCTGTCTCTCTCTGCCAGCCCTTTGGTCGAAAGGCGATCCATTACTGTCCAAAGAGAGCAGGCTGTTTAAAAAGAGGAGCTGAGATGATGAGATGCCTCTGGTTGCTGGTCAAAAATCACCAAACAGGTTAATCTGTTAGCATCCGTGTAATGTGTTAATATTGTTAATAACAGCAATGAGACATTTTGGATGTGACTCCTGTAGTCTGTTCACACAGGGGATTTCACACCATTTTTTACATTTTTCATCATTTAGCAGATGCTTTTATCCAAAGCGACTTACAAGGGGAGCAATTAGGGGTTAGGTGCCTTGCTCAAGGGCACTTTAGTCATGGTATCGAAGGAGGAGAGAGTGCTGTTTGTTCACAATCCCCACCGTTTTGATAATCATTTTAATTCTATGAGAAAAGGAAGTCCACACCACAACTATGAGATAATGACACAGAAGAACAAAACTGTTGAAATCACTTGCATTTTTCCAGCTGATGAACAAAAAAACATTGAGAGCCAGTCAGAATCCACCTGACTTTAAATAGCTCAAGCATTTAAAGCGACGGACAACAACTGCAGAGCACGCTTATAATAAACAGAACATGTGTTGGTGTGCATGCTAATATAGACTGTTAAACAATCATTCTTAGTGTGAACAGACCTTTGCTCGCTCCAGTATATTAACACTTAATTGCTCTTTTTTCGATATATGAAAAAGAAGAGCCTTCTGATGAGCTAATAGTGCAGACGGTAAGGCAGTGTTTGAAAATAACAAACATGATTTTTTTTAATTCCAGTAGTGGGGAAATTACATGGTTAAAGGGTTAGCTCAACCAAAAAATGAAAATTATCCCATAAATTACCCACCCTCAAGCCATCCTAGGTGTACATGACTTTCTTCTTTCCGTCAAACACAGAGTTATATTAAAAAAGATATTCTGCCTCTCCCAAGCTTTACATTTTTCATCATTTAGCAGACGCTTTTATCCAAAACAACTTACAAGGGGAGCAATTAGGGGTTAGGTGTCTTGCTCAAGGGCACTTTAGTCATGGTATCAAAGGTGGAGAGAGTGCTGTTCATTCACAATCCCCACTTTCAATTCCTGCCGGCATGGGAATCGAACCAGTAACCTTCAGATTACAAGCCCGACTCCCTCACCATTCCCTCACCACTAGGCCATGACTACCCCATAAGCAAGTTTTAAAAACTCACCTAGCGCCACCCTAAAACTTGCAGTGTCGGGCTGATTGGGATGCTCAAACATAGAGAGGAGTTTACATTTTTCAGGAAAATCAACCTGCAGATAACTTACTTACTGTATAGTTTTCTCTGCATTTTAAGCTGGAATAGGAGAAAAGTTTAAATTTGCAAATTGCACACTTCACTTTTCAGCTTCAACTTCCTTTTGCACTTTAGTCATGGTATCGAAGGTGGAGAGAGTGCTGTTTATTCACAATCCCCACTTTCAATTCCTGCCGGCGTGGGAATCAAACCAGCAACCTTCAGATTACAAACCCGACTCCCTCACGACTAACCTAGCTTTATAATGGGAGTGAATAGTAACCGAGATTTTGAAGCCCTCAAAAACTAAATACATCATCCATCATTTAAGTAATCCATACGGCTCCACTACCTTCCAGTAATGTCCGTCGAGTCGAGTTATGACCTATGACAGTAGCATAAACTTAGGTGAAAGTAGACGCCTCTCGCGGCTGGGCAGCAAACTCAAGCTCCTCCGACATTTCACTTTAAAAATTCTCGTTTTAAACTTCTAATTTGTGACTTGCTCTCCTCTGTGCTTCCGCGTTCATCAATACATCATGCGTCAGGTCAAAGTTCACTCTTCCGCCAGAATCGACTCGTATACGGAAGCCAGTGATTAAATAGTGATTGAAGTTATAAAAATGGATATTTTTTCTTACAAAAATGCATCTCTTCGCTTTTATTAACCCCCTGGAGCCGTATGGATTACTTTTGTGATGAATAGATGTGCTTTTTGGGGCTTCAAAATCTCCATTACTATTCACCCTCATTATAAAGCCTAGAAGAGCTAGAATATTTTTAATATAACCCAGATTGTGTTTGACTGAAAGAAGAAAGTCATATACACCAAGGATGGCTTGAGGGTGAACTAACCCTTTAAAGGTTCTGAATCAGTGTCAGCCTGCATGTGCCCAAACAGATGACGGAAAGACTTACTTTATGCACTGAACTGACAACAACATTTGAAGAGACAATTGTTTTACTTCTTCTTTATGAATAAAAAATGAAACATTCCAAAGTAAACAAATGTAAAAACAACCAATTTAATTATGCAGGAGACGCTTTGATGTTTCTTTGCGTGTTTGATCATTTCAGGCGTCTTTGTTTGAAAGCATCAAGAGATACGACGGCACAATTTGACACGAAATAAAGGAGCCGGGAGTGAGATGCATTCATTAACGTCTCTTCACGCGTCTGCCGTGTAAAAAGAAGCGCCTATAGTGAGAATCGTGCAGCGCTGCGTGTCAGAGTTTAAGTGTGAACGGAACACACTTCCTCAACTCTCACACACACTCCATATGTAGCCGTTCACTGGCCGGTCGGTTGCTATGGGAAACCATCAGAGCACATCAAAACGAGCCCTCGAGGGACTCCTGCCACGAGCAATCCTATCCACTGAAACACACTTAACAGCGTGTGTGACAGAGTGCCGTTTCCGAGATGCGGACAATTCGGTTTCTCACCCCTTGCCTCATAAAAGAAATAGAAACTCATCTGTCAGAGGTCTAATAACAGCCAGGAAAGCATTTAGAGGTCGTGCTGTGCTCGGATATTGAGCGAGACGTTTTAGAAAATGGAATAATTATTGGGCAGTACAAAAATAAATCTAAAGAACAAGGCAAATAGATACAAACCTCTACATGAATCACCCCTCGGAGTAACACCCGGATTGTGATTTATGTAGCTTTTGTGAATAGCGAGCATTCACACCTGAACACGTCACGCTGAATTCAGGAAGTATTGTGTTAAAATAGCCTACGTACGCATAACGGTTTAACTTTCATTTTATCCCAAGCAAATGTGCGATTACATTTCAACAGACAAGTAACACTGAAACATACGATTCGCCACGCAAACAGAAAAGTCATCTGAACTCGAGAGCAGAGGCAGTGATCTCTACAGGCTCGAGCTCTTCAAGTCAGTGAGGGGGTGACTAATTGGCAGAGACAAAGTGAAGGTTGAGTCTCCATCTTGTGGTCATTAATCATAATATTCAGAGATCTGTATCCCACAATCTTCCCTCCCAAACGCTCAAGTAGATTACTTTCACATTTAGGTTATTGGTAGATGAAAATACTGCACAAGAAAGTGCATATTGTATTGGCCAATTATCTAAGCATGTAACTGAGGATACCACTACATCTAAATGTAAGCAATTTAATTTTTTTTTCTAATTACAAACCTTCATCCCTTGTGAAGGCCTCACCGACACAACAGTCAGTGGCACAGATTCCCAACAAACCATCCCACCGGTGTGATGAACACGATTTAGATGGAACTGGATTAAATATTTTGACTGTTGCGATCCCAAATCGGACTTATGACCTGTAACTGTGCCTGAATAAATCAAGCACTGTTCGTTGTTGGCCAGAGGAGAACTGGCCGCTCGACTGAACCAGGGTTTTTTTCTCCATTTTTGTCACCTGTTGGAGTTTGGGTTCCTTGCCGCTTCGCCTTTTGGCTTGCTTAGTTGGGGACACTTGATATTCAACAATGATTTTGATCTGCCTGCATTGACACCATTATATGCAAACTGAACTGAGCTGAACGATTACGCCACTGTTCTCAGATAAATTAACTAAATTAGTAACTATTGATTTTTACAACAGAATGAATCAATACTGAATTTAAGCTGGAGAATGACACCATTTTCTTTAAGAGCTGCTGTGCAGCCAATTTTTTTTGCCAATTATTACTGTAAAGCTGCTTTTACACAGTTGACCCTTCGCAAACAGTTTGATTGACAGGTGATCTGACCAATCATAACCCCAAATCCGCCATTTTATCCGAGAAAGCAGTCAGGGGAGTTAGTAGATTAACGTTGGTGAACTTGAAAAATTGTGCGTACTCACATCTTTCCACGGTCGAAACAACATTCCTTCATGTTTATTTGATGCTATAAATGAACTAGTATGAAGAGATGATCGGTTCACGAGCTACAGCGATCTGTCACGACACATTAAAGAGACACTAGATGCTATTTATTGTTTAAACTTCTTTAAAATTACAATATTTTAAATATGAAACCGTTTCATAAGTTGTGAGTGATGTATTTTTCACTGCGTGAGAACATGATGTGTGGCGCGAGAGCGCATGGCTTGTCTGGCATTGCAACAGTAACTAAAGGGGGCGGGTCTTTGCGAGGGGTCAATTTGCATTGTAAAAAGCGCTTGGTGACTTGACATGTTTAAGTATAAAAGTCTGACTGTAAATTAACTTGAATTTTAGAATTTCTCTAAACCCGTTCAGTTCAAAATTTTGGGGTCAGTAAGATTTTTTTTTTTTATACATATATGATTTTGAAAAGTCTGTTATGCCCTCTGGGGCTGCATGTGTTTGGTCAAAAATACAGTAAATACATTAATATTGTGAAATATTACTACATTTTAAGATAACAGTTTACTATTTCAACATTGTACTGCTTAATATTTTTGTTGAATCTGATCTTTTTCTGGAAAGTTCAAAAGAACAGCATTTATTAAAGGCAGCGGTTATTTGCACTGTGGAAATAATGATAGATGCTTTTTACACCAAGTGAAAATAGCATATTTTCTTAGCGACAGATGCTATTTACACTAAGTGACAATAGCAGCATTTTCTGAGCGATGTTATTTAGACTTGGTGAAAATAGCGATAGATTCTATTCACACCATGTTTACACCAAGTTCTTTGCAGTAACAGTAAATATTAGCCTAATTAGATGCTATCTATAATTTATTTGCACCTCAGGATTTTTGTTCAATAACAGGATGCAACAATATCAGTGCAAATAATATTTATTAAAATTATTAAATGGATACTGCCTTATTGGGAATGAAAACCCTCTCTACACCTTCCCCTAACTCTACCCAATAAACACTTTTAATATTATTAAACACTCATTTGCAGTTTATTTCCAACTTTAGAACATTATTTTCATTTTTATTGAAAATAAATTCGAGCTCAGGAAAAGGCGGATTCGAACCCCCGTCGATCTCGTTAAAAGCCAGTTTTGTGAGGCTAACTCACCATGGCTATGCTACTGAAGATGTTGACTTCTGTGGGTGGAGCGAATGTAAATAATGTTTACCAACAAGGGACGTAAATAGACACTCCGTTTATTAAATCTCTTTACAGTCATTTTTAATCAATTTAATGCATCCTTTCATTAATTTCATTTAAAAAGTGTGTATATGTGCATGTGTGTGTATATGGACCAAAGTTTTGGGGCATACCTCTTAATTACTGACCATGTAAAGTCACCAAATTCCAAAGAGTTCCAAACTTCCACTGACATTAATATCGGCACAAAAACTGTGCGGCGGGAGCTTCATGGAATGGGTTTCCAAGGCCGAGCAGCTGCATGCAAGCCTCACATCAATGGACTGAAGTGGAAACGTGTTCTGTGGAGAATCACTCTTCTCTGTTTGGCAGTCTGACAGGTGAGTCTGGGTTTGGCCGATGCAAGTAGAACATCACCAACAGCATTGTGCAAGCTGTAATGTTCAGTGGAGATAATGGTAAATCTTAATGCTTCAGCAAACCAAGACATTTTATGCTTCCAACTTTGTGGGAAGAGTTTGGGGAAGGACCTTTTCTATTCCAGCATGACTATGGCCAATGCACAAAGCAAGGTCCATAAAAAACCGGAACAGAGATTGCGAGCCAGGCCTTCTCATCAATGCCTGACCTCACAAATCCTCTATGGATGAATAGGCACAAATTCCCAGAAACACTCAAAAATCTTGTGGAAAGCCTTCCCAGAAGAGTGGAAGCTATAGCTGAAAAGGGGGGGACAACGTGCATTATAATGTCTATTGAAAATACAATGTCATAACAGTTCCTGTTGGTGTAATGGTCAGGCGTTTAGTGTACATGCACACAAACAGATTTCACAGGAAAAGTATGTATATAATCAATCTAAAACTATTTTAAGAGGCAACTTGTCATTTTGTTTTAAATAATAATTACTTTGCTTGCATCTTTTATAAAGTCATATTAATTAATTGAGAGACATGAAATATTTATGCTTCTAAAAATGAACCTGACACACTGCAGGCCAATTTTAAAAGCACTAGTAAAGAACAAAAGCACAAAAAGGTGACAAATTACAATATCAAAGATACACTCCCCCTTATATTTATAATACACATTTCATTATATACATTTTAACCTAAACGTTTGATGCTGATTATGATATATAGAAAATGAAATATTTAGAGATTGATATTTAACATTTATCAGTAATATAAATTTACACATAAAATCTCTTATTGTATACATACATCACAGCCATTCACTGCTGAAATACTGAAAATGTTGAATGCCAGAATTTCTGTAACAATGAAAATACTTTCATGCTCTCTGGTCGCTAGAGGCAAGAACAAACATGTAAAGTAATAAGACATGACTTAGCCTAAGAGCATCCTGCCTAGTGAATAACCATTTATACTATGGTATTCAGAGGTTGGATGGGGTTTAATGTCAAAGATATGCCTGGTAGCTCTTTTCCTTTTTAGTGCGGTTGTATAATAGCCTCACTGCCCATCTTAGTCTCATCACAGTTCAGAGGTCTGATTGTTATTAGCTTCTCCTTCATACGAGTCCTCCATTTTCAAAGATCTCACAGTATATATATATACACTGCACATACGTATTCAGACTACAGGAACAGACATCTAAATTAAGATTTCAACACTGCAAAACTCCATCTGCTCGAGACCGGTAATTGGTGAACAAACTGCGTGCTCCTCATTAGAGTTTTGTGAGGGTCACTAAGACTGATTCAAGGGTCTCTCATTAGAGATGCTAGAGATGTGAAGTGAGGAAGCTCAAACAGCACATCAGACTGGCATCTCATTATCCTGCTGGCCAGTACCACATAAACATCCAGAAGACATCAAAATGATACTAAAAACTATTGACATCTCGTATCATTATTAGTGACCCCGGATCGCAGCCATTAAATAAACCGGAATACACTTTTACGGCCGTCACAAAATGAGTTTTGTAGTTGTCAAGTTTGATTTCGTCTGGGACCCTCCCACATTGTTTGTTCAATTATTCAGCATCTCTCTGTTCGGTGATCGATGTTGAAACGGTATTAAAACAATTAAGCGACAGTAAAGATATTAAACACAAAAAGATCACCCAGCAACACAACAGAACATGCCAAAGTAAACACTTTAAAATAATAATCATGAGTGATGAGAAATATTTCTTCAGCATTTATTAATCATAATGGTGATTTCATCATCTTTAGACTAAAAATTAGGGTACGTTTACACGACAGTCATGTGAAAAAAAGGAAAAAAAGTTCTTTGTATAGATGACAACGTTGTCAAAACTATCCCGCTCACACGGATCCACGAAAACGACTAACAACGCAGTAGTCGATGCCATTTTGTAAAGAAACACTACGCGCCTGCGCACATACATATTCTTTTCCAGAGCACTCGCGTCAAACAAGTGATGTGCTCGCCGTCACCATTCTCACAGATCAGCGTTATTGTTGTTTACACGGAGATGATGTATCGTTTTCAAAAACTTGCACTACCAAAAGGCCGTTGTCGTGTAAATCAGCGGTTTTCAAAGTGTGGGGCGCCCCACAGCATGTCAAAATTATAATAAATAAAACATATAATTATTTAGTTTAATTATTATATGTATTTATTATATTTAAATGTTTTTATTTTAAACGATACTAAAAAATGAGTCAAAATATGAGAAATATTTTTCACCCAGAAGGCCATAGCTGTGAATTCGCTGCTGTTTTGCAAGCCCGCCAATATAGGTATATGCCTATTAATGCAATGGAGCGGTTTCTGAGACCACCCGATTCAAAGTCTTCAACTTCAGGGCGTAAACCCAAAAGACGACGATATGATGATCAGTATTTAAGTTTAGGATTTACGTGGACAGGACCAGCTGATGAACCACGACCTTTATGTGTCAAGATATTTTGGCTAATGACAGCATGAGACCCGCAAAACTTCGGCGATACCTTGAAACCAAGTATGTTGAGGTAACATGTTGACACAAATAATAATAAAAAATGAGTTAACAGTCAGACATTGTTCTGTGTGTTTATCTTTGTGTGCGTGCATGTGTGTGCGTTGGGGGGGGGGGGGCATGGGGTAAGTTGTGTCAAAAGGGCCAAAAAAAATGAACGGCCAAAACGCATTAAAAAAAAAGTCAGTTTTTAGTTGAAAACTGTTGTGTAAACGGCCCCTTGATCATTGGTTAATGCACTGTTAACCAACATGAACAATGAATAACTGTATTTTTATTAACTTACATAAACAAAGATGAATAAATGCTGTTAAAAAGTTCATGTTAGCTAATTCAGTAGCCTACCAACTACGATTTATAAAAGGCCTTATTGTAAAGTGTTACCAAGTAAAACATTAAATAAGACATTTAAATTCATCAACAGGACACACTCACACCAAAACCTAAAGCACTATAATTGTAAACATGCTCACATAGCTTGACTAAAAAAAATGTAGATTAAGACAGTTCAATGAACCATCAATGAAAAAGATCTTTGCAGTGTGTTTACACTGTCTATAGACTCAGGAGTTGAGCTTAAATGTTTGCTAATTAAGACATCAGTAACAGCTCCTGGCAAGATTGTCCTTGACAGAAGGAATAAAAATGCCATTGAAATTTATCAGATGTTGTAGTAAAATTGGAGTTTGGCTAAAACGATCTTTTGTGAATGACGATTTCCACAAAAATATTAAGCAGCACAACTGTTTGTTGTTTGTCAACATTAATAATACGAATCTTTTTTGAGCAGCAAATCAGCATATTAGAATGATTTCTGAAGGATCATGTGACACTGACCGGAGTAATGATGCTGAAAATTCAGCTTTGCCGTCACTGAAATATATTAAATACATTAAAAAAAAACAGCTATTGTAAGTTAATAATAATATTTCACATTAAATATGTTTTTGATCAAATAAATGCATTCTTGGTGAACAATTTTTTCAAACATTAAAAAGATCTTACAGGGGGAAAAAGCACAGAACCACAAAAATGCCTGTATTGATCAACTGTCCTTGAGAGAAGTAGAAAATCTCAGTTTGAACACTGGCTTGATTCTGAACAAAGTCCTTGCTAATAAATAATTATTTATTCTCTTTCTGTGTGACCGCAGTAACCTTTCGTCCTTGCTCTAGCAGCCAGTATCAGCTGACATTCTGGTGCAATATCATTCAGCATCGTTCAAAGTCCACTGCATGAAAACTTATTCCGAGCTCTTTGAATTCAGTTAAAGACACTAATATTAGATTCAGAAAATAATATGGCTGTGATCATGATCAAGCTTTGCCTTCACTAGACCGAGTGGTGATGGGTTGTGGGTGTACTGCAAACCTCCAGACAGAAAGACTGCAAACAAGGTGTATGCCTCACTTTAAAAAAGAAAAAAAGAAAAAAAAAAACACTCAACAGTGATTAGGTTATTGATTGTGAGATTTCAAATCTGAATGTTAAACGTAGAGTTCACAAAAAACCCAAAAATAAATAACACAAGGACAGAGAGACAGATAGAAAATCTGAGAATCACGATTTTTTGGGTTTCAAATAGAGATCATATTCTCCCACGATTCTGAATATACAACCAAACCAAATAGCGTAATTTACTAGAGGTTCTGACAAAATATAAATTGCTGGAAAATGTTTGAATAAATGGTAACACTTTACAATAAGGTTCATTAGTTAACATTAGTTAACAACATTAACTCATAATGAACTGCACTTATACAGCATTTATTAATCTTTGTTAATGTTAATGTCAACATTTACTAATACATTATTAAAATCTTGTTAACATGAGTTAATGCTCTGTGAACTAACATGAACAAACAATGAACAACTGTATTTTCATTAACTAACATTAACGAAGATTAGTAAATACAGTAACAAATGTATTGTTCATGGTTAGTTCATGTTAGTTAATACATTAACTAATGTTTAACTAATGAACCTTATTGTAAAGTGTTACCGAATAAATTATTTTAAAAATGGTTTTGAATGAATTCAATGTCTCATTAATAAATACGTGTTTCATTACTGGATGAATCAGTGTTTTTTAAAAACAATGAATGAATGATTCAATGACAAATAAATTTAATAGTCACTTGTAATCCAATGGAATAAGATGTAATTGATACAACCGTTATCTGACGCTACCGTAGACATCAGTGTTTTATACTTACTTAAAACGTATATCTCAGTACTTCTGTGATCATTTGAATATTTGTAACAGAAATAAAGTGTGGGTCAAAACGGCTCTCTCTGGCAGCACAGACACATGTTTGAAGATTGCGTGGGAACTTGAATCGAGATCGCGATCTTTTTACGCTCGAGTGCGCAGCTTAGACACAGACAGACAGTTTTCCTGGTTAGCCTTAATCAAGATTTTTCAACCTCTACTTTGGTGAGATTTGACGTTCTAATAAATAATTAATTGCCCATTAACATCCTGCTTCACTGCGGTGATGAATACGAAAACGCCTTTCCCCTTTTCAGTGAAATAACTTGAATCGACATGAATCTATTTTATTTCCAGGGCCTATTTGATCATGCTGCCATCTTTTTGAAGAGCCAAATCAAGCCAATGACATCCAGACAAGCACAATTCTGTTACAGCATTGCAAAAGAGTCCCACAGTTTACTGTTCTAACAAGGAATGTAAACTTACGATGCATTGAATATTCACATTATAAAAAAACACTTATCTTGAATTGCAAACCCCCAAATTTAATCATGTTAATGCTTAAAGGCAGCAGATCTATGTAGATTAGCTTGATTACATACACTCAATGGCCAAATACCATCTCAATGAAATGTAGAGGATTAATCTGAATAAATTAAAATGTTTATGTTCATTAGGCACTGAAGCAGCAAAGCTGCTGGATAAAAGAACACAGACATTTCCTTTCCTCTGCCATTAAATAAATTGACAATTTCTTTAAAAAAAAAAAAATATTAAATACTTAAATAACTCTGAACAAGACTTGCCAGGGGTAAACATCGAATGTGACTTGCGTACTCATTTTTTCTCAGGGAAACGGTGTAGTGATGTGTGAATGTTTGGTGGGAACATGTGTAGTGTAGCATGATACAGAAGTAATACTTATTAAATGTGTGTAAATGTAACAAGCAACTGTTATTTTCAAACTTTGCCTGTGCTGAAATCCTCATCATTTGTACAAGCAGAAGTCCAGGAGTGTGTTTGTGAAGGGCTTTTTGGGGGAAAACAAAAAAAACTGTACTTGCAGGGGTTTCATGGCAGTTTGAGTCCATTATGTTTTTGTTGCTTTGGTTTTAAGAGGCAGAGAAAGAGACAGAATAGAGAGAGAGAGAGAGAGAGAATAGAGAGAGAGAGAGAGAGAGAGAGAGAGGATTCAGGCCCTTGAAGATATTCAGACCACAAACTTGTTCTTCGTAGTGGAGCCACTCTTAGTGGCCGTGTCAGCATGAGATTGGTAGCCAATGGTCATATTCATAGGGACGCCCAACCGTTCCTTGTACACCCGCCTGCCAAACAAACAAAAGTGCACATTGCATTAAAAAGTGAGCGTGCTAGTGCATGCCAGGGAGAGTCACGTTTCCACTGTCACGTCTGGGGCTTGATCTTGTCTCATTGGGGTTTTCACGGGACTAACGGTCGAATACCTTGGTCCAAACTTGGACTTGAGGAGTGGTCATGAACAAAGACGGAGTTTACTTGAGTTAGGGATGTGACGGTGATAAAACCTTCCCACCGATTAATCAACATGTGACAACACTTGGTGTCAACGACAGCGGGGCCTCCACCTTTTTTTCTTTTTTTAAATTGCTTATGAATGCCCATATGGCCGTGCCCATTTTACGTTCACTTTCAAATTAGCAGCAATTGCTTGAATGGCGAGTTATTATTCTTACTGAAAAACAACAACAAAACAGTACAACGACAAACTCACTTATATTAAACAGAACGCTTATTAAAAAAACGAATAAGAATACACCATGCTAGGCCTACTATAAAATAAACGCTTACACAATGTTTATATTAAACACTGAAAATCAAACCGTGGAAAATGCGGAACCAAATAAATAAGCAACAGGATCAATGAGTAATTCTACCTCTTACCTTTGTTCTTTGATTAACTTTAATGACACTTTAAGATCTACTGCACACAACGAGGATGCACACAAATGTGACACCCATCACATTTTCTCACAAATCTTTACTTTCATTTAAGACATTGAGGCATAATTTGTGTTATGATTCATTCAAGCGTGGAAGAGAACTCGATACTGGCGCATGTTGTGTGTGTGTGTCACATAGGCAGGACTAGGGCTGCACAATTTATCACACGATACGAAAAATAACATTGAACTTGAATGCGATTCTTAGTGCAATTATGAAATCGCAAAGCCTGCGATTATTTTTTTTATGCGCAGCTTGTCAATGAAGTATGGCTCCAAATGCTGATCCGTCTGAAAGCAGTTTGATTTCAGTTTGAGTCACTTGAAAGATTTTGTGAATTTTCATCATCTTTAGTTAGATGCATTTAAATTATGACTGTGCCTCAGACACAATCAGCTCTGTCCTTGATGCAATCAACAGTCTGAGTCTGTAAAGGTGTCAACCAAATGGCCTAGAGAAACTGAATAACAAAGGCAGAGTAGATTGCAAGGTAGATCAACCTCCTGAAGGAGGACCTAACAGTTATCTATTGTTTGTAGCCCTTTTGTCTTCATGTATAAAGTTCTGTCTCACAGACAGAACTTTGAGTTAAGTTATTTTGAAGGCTGACATCGCTGCTGAAGAACTGTGCTACACTACTGCCTACAATAAACTCTTCTCCCCACAAGAACTCTGGTCAAGCTTACTCATTTTATGTATTAGAGAAATCTAATAAATTGGCGAGCCACCCAAAAAGACTGCTCAGCCAAATACAGCAAAATCTAACACACTTATAATGTACATTTGACAAAGCAACGAAAAGGCAACATTTAATAACATGCTTTTCCAAACTCACTTCATAACGACAGTTGAGCATCCTGTGAGATGATGTACACAGAATAAGGCAGTCGTGCATTTATTAGTCATGTTTAATCAGTCAAAGTCTTTCAATCTTTTTTTTATTCAGCTACAGCGATATGACGAGTGTTATCTTCTGCTGAAGGGCATATTTTGAGTTACTACTGATCCGTACAGCTCTGATAAGCTGCGCATTAAATAACTGCAGCCTTCGTCAAATCGCATGCAATTTAATTGCAAAAAATGGTGCAGGACATTCACTCGTCACGCTCGAGTGGTTTGAAAGCATTTGCAAGAATAAGAAAAATAAATTTGCCTCTGTGTCACAGTGGGCAAGTGATGAACTACCGTAGAAAGCCTAATCGGAGTCAGGAGAGGATTAACACTGCTGCTCATTTCCCATGTTATCGTACCAGATTCCCAGCTAACTTCAACATTTTAAAAAAATTTCGGCTCACAGCTCACTTTCAGACACCAGCAAGCGTTTGAAATAACTTCCTGAGCACCGTATAAAGCAGAAATATATTTATATGCGATACTAAAGGCTACTTATGCTGATCGTTGCGATTATACACACGTTTTAGGAAAATAACAGACTGCTTGAAGATCATACAAATCATATATGATTATAATCGTGTATTTATTTGGTTTTATTATCCGTCTCTCCCTCCCTGTACCTTTGTTTATACCAGACTAATCCAGCCGCATGTGTGTCACACACTCTGGTTAACTCGTATAATTAATAACTCCTGTTTTCTGTCTGTGTCTGTGAATACCTTCTGTTGCTCTGACTGAAAGGATAACAGTATAGAGAGACGGGAGCGATCGTTCAAACCTCCTCAGATCGCAATCAACGTATAGTACCGTGAAAAATTAATAGAAATGCTCAGAAATGAGACGCAAACATGATATTTTATCACTTATTCTAAATGTGTAAGGCCTTAATAGAGTTGTTTTGTGCATTCTTGCGATTGCAAATAAATGGAAGCAGGTGCAAATGAATAGGCATGTGTTCTCTTTTTATGTGAAATGGTAAATATCAGTTTGACTGATGTGCACTCCTGACACAAATTAATAAATTACTGTCACTGTAACTTTTCTTTGGTAAAACATTGATCTTAAGTCTTCAAATAAAGGCCAAACATTCGCTTCTGTCATACTCATTTTGCGATCTTGATGTTCTATGGAGGCGATAAGGATGGGTTTTACGGTAGAGCTGCGGGGCTACTGGTCTAACAGTGGAAACGCAACTTGATTATGGCCTCTGCGCTTGAGGTCCGAGGCTATTGGCCCAGCTGTTAGCTCTGGCTCGCACTGGAAAACACAGTGGAAAAGCAGCTATTTATATCAGGGGTGCCCAATCCTGCAGATCTACCTTCCTGCAAAGTTCAGCTCCAACCCTGAATACAACTGAAGTAGCAAATTAAGATCTTCAGGAGCGCTTGATAATTACAGACAGGCGTGTTGGATCTGAACTCTGCAGGTAAGTGGATCTCCAGGAAGAATACTGGGCACCCCTGATTTATATGTAGCGTGAATGCATGAGAGTCTCACCCTATGTGCGTTACAGCATCTCTGTTCTCGTAATCAGTCGTCCAGACAGCGATTTTATCTCCTTTCGTTCGGATATTGACCACAGCCCCACACACATCATCGCTGTAGTCGTCAAAGGCCTCGCCGACGAGGCACAGCAGCTGTAGGAATGACACAGGTAAATGTTTGAGAGTCAGGGCTACATGAATTACTTGCACGCATGTTGAGGGGGCGTTCAGTGACTAACTCAGAACTCTTACAGTTTCCAACCAAAAGCGGTCCAGGTCATACTTCCTCTGCTGCTTGTTGAGAGTGATGAGCCAGCGGCCTCCTCTTTTATTCCTCTCATCCTCCCACATGGGCTCAATACCATCCTGCAACCCAAGCACAAATCAGAGTCCACTGTAATCTGGAGTATCTCGTACCTCCGGAAAGCAGCGAGCAACACTAAAGCAAAATAAATCTACTTACAAAAAAATAAAACTACAAAAATAATATTTTGCAAACGCTACGCTTTCGGCAACTGACCCTTAAACTCCACCCTCATTGGTTACATTCCACTGGAAATCTCCATGAATAGAACAACAATGCACATGTGCTTATAAAAAGATCAAACCTGACAAAGTATGCGAGTGTGTTTCAAAGTACGTCTATGTAAAATTAATAAGCAACATCAACTTGCACAGCATAAAATGCTCAACTTCTTTTTTAGATTTCGATTACACTAAAATATATTTTTGGATCGCTTTTATAAAGTCAATCCAAACACATATCTCCAATTGGCTTAAGTCATAAAAAAAATAACAGCTCGTCAGAGAATATGGCAGATGGCTGGTCAGTAATATTTTGGTGCGGCTCAACAAAGGGTCAGTTAGTTCTTGAAGTCATGATAATGTGTGTATATTATGAAACATTATTTCACAGAGCTTTAATTTATTGCTGATTATAGCAAGAATTTTCATTTCTGGGTGAATTATCCCTTAAATTACGCCGCAGTTATGAGGGAAGCCTACCTTGAAAAGAGAGTAGTCGCATCCTGACATCAAATTACTGGAGAGCTGAATGTGGTTATAAAGCCTTTAAAGAAGAGATTCATAAACTACATTAAACTGCTCAAGAAAAAAAATAAAAATAAGTGAAATGTATGATTATTACAAACAAAAACAAACGTTCTTACGCCCAAAAGTCCTCAACTGTATCAAATTTGGAGATCAGTCTGAGATTAGCCTGCCACGTTTTGCTTTTGTCATTTTTGAAGAACCATAAAGACCATCTTTAGAGGGGAAAACACAAATAGCATCAACATTTTTACAAAATATTGAAATCTAAAGAACAGGTATACAATTATTACATAGGAAATATGTCATTTGTATGCATTAAAAACTAAAACTATATAAACATAGAAAGTGTTTTATTGGAAATAACATGTTATTCACTATTCATTCATTCACTGGCCTGTTCTGTAGGGGGTGTTTGATGTAGCTCTCAGGGCTCACAATCTCCAGATTGGTCTCTTCTGAGTTCTCCTCTTCACTCTTACAAGAATTTGAGTTTATTTCCTGGGCAGGAATGTTTTAAAGATCAGTCTTACTCTAAACAAAGTCCCTTTATTGTCTTCATTCATTTAAATGAACACAAGCATCAAGAACAAACACCTGGAACCAATGCAATACCTTCTAGTTTAATGTGATTGTGTTGTATCTGCTGTTAGTCATGGTCATTTTTAGTTTTTCTCAACTTGAATTTAATCTAACATGAGCTAGAAGTGTTTACAGTCACTCATTACTTTAGAAACAAGGCAATTTCTGTTAATAAACTGTGGTTTCAAACAGTTACACTACGATTCACTTCACTTTCGTCCTTCGCTGTCTTAGTTTTTAACAGCTGTGCAAAAAATAAATAAATAAATAAACAAGATGAAAGTTGTGGCTAAATGCAGAAAGGGTAGTAGTGACGAACAGACATCTGGAAAAGTAATTAAGTGCCTTACGCGACTGGAACAAGCCTTGCAACTTTCAGCCAAACCATTCAAACATGCCGAAAAACTTTTAAAAAGTTTAGAGAGGATTAAATTTAAAAGTGATTTTTGCCTTAAAGTAAGTATAAACCTATTGTTAAAAGAAGCCCGTTTTGAAGCTTAACGTGAAACGGTAGGAAACTGTAAAACAATCTTTGAGAGGTTTATTGACTCACCGGCTCCGCCGTCGCCATTTTACGTGAGTCGTTCACAGGCCTCATAAGGGACGTTCACGCTTCACTTCAGTGCTTCGCTCTGATTGGTTGACACAGTGCTGACAGCGAATCACAGGCTGTGTCTCAAAACTCAAAGAGACGCCTACCAAAGAGGATTCGAACACGATGCGTGAATGAATCATTCTTTTGAGTCACATCTTGATAATGAATTAGTAGAACCAGTTCGCGAATCGCAATGCACCAACTCTTTGAACGGAGAAGCGCTTATAATATAATATTTAAATATTAAATATATTTAAATATTTTATATATAAATACATATGTATGTATATAATATTAAATATTTATGCCGTGCGTTTCATGTGAATGCAAATTCTTGTTGACTTGTTTTTATGAGCTGAATCAGGGCTGTCATGAAGTAAACTGAATAAAATTGAAATAAATATTTGTAAAATATATGAATTTACAGGAGGATTTGAGCATGACTGACCGAAATATGAAGACGTGTGACGTAAATGGGCAACTGAATCGTTTGTAACCGGTTCGTTGAAATGAACTGTTCGAAAGAACCGACTCTCGGAAATGACGCTCCCAAATTTTGCCTACGTAGTTAGCTTGCTAAGTTTTGAGCACTTCAAAAACAGTATATATATTTATAGTGCGGATTTATTAATGAATAATTATACTATAAAAAACAGGCTAGACAGTTAAAAATATTTATTTAAAAAATGTTTTTGGCTGTCACATCTACACAATGAACATATAATTAATGTCTGATGCATTCATTGTTTTCCATTATAAAGACTATAACAAACATAGTACAATAATTCCAGATATTTTCGATGATAAATCTTTTATTATGACCGCACCGTGATTCGTGACGTCAGGATGTACCTTCTGTTGACAGCCAAGACCGGAAGTATCGCCAGTAGCCAGCCATCTCGGCCCAATCTCAGGTCAGCTTTAATCATTCTGTTTTTAGGAATATGTCAAGTGCTAACCGGATCGTACACGATACGGCGGTACGTCATCGTGATGTGTTATGCGAGGCGCGGGATCGAAGCGTGTGTCAGTGCCAGCGTGAGCGCGCAGTCAGACCCACACACGAACAGGTAAGACTGTCAGATCTCATACAGCCTATAGCTGTCTTCGTTTTGCATTGAAATACATTTTTAGAGTTCCGTGAGTGTATATATCTTCCTCTCTTTCACATTAAACCCGGATATCACGGAATATTCCGTTGGTTTTATCTAACTTCAGACACTGCCCTGCCTCTCCCTTTCTTTATCAGCAGCTTTCCACAGCCCTGCTCTATGAATAGCTGTTTTGCAATTCATTAGGTATAACATAAGGCATCTGTTATGGCTCTTTTTAGCTTACCTTAGCTAACTAAAAAAAAAAAAAAACTTGTTTACTGCCTGCCTATATATAGCTTGAGTGCATACAAACATAAACACACTCCCACAGACACTCTCACGCTCAGTTGTGGTGTCATCTTGTACAGTATTTTGCACTTTCTGCTTTGTGTTGCATATGTATAATGTATTCAAACTCTGTGTTTGCTCTCAGAATGACCTCAGGGGAAGAGAAGGACCTCACGGTTCCTCCGCAGCAGAAGGACCAGAGGCTCCGTTGGTGGACGACTGTGAGAAGATGGGCACTCTGTTCGGGGAGCTCAATAAGTGTCTGAGGGGTCTTGGATTCACCCAGCTTTACTTTGGAGAGAAGATTGTGGAGCCTGTTGTGGTGGTCGTGTTTTGGTTGCTGCTCTGGTTCCTTGGCATCCAAGCGCTCGGCCTCGTGGGAACTCTATGCATCGTTATCATTTACATCCAGAAATAGCAGATGTTAAGTCACGGACTGACAGATTTGCCACTCACAACATGTGCCGGTGAAAGAGAGAACAGGCTTCTTTCTACAAAAAAAAAAAAAAACATGAGCTTCGTTAATGAACGTATTACCTGAACCGTATACTTTGGGTCTGTGCCGTTTGCCTTTTTTTTTTAATGTGGGTATTTTAAAGAGAAGGGTGAGTTATTAAAGATAATCAGAGGACTTGTTTTAACTACTGGAATGATGATTCCTCCAGAACTGTGCATTATCAATGAAAAGTATTTGTGAAAAGCATGCTTCCCTTCAATATTTGCATAGTCAAAATGGGTGCATATTGATACGTGGACTGCAATTAGTTTTAAAGCGAAGTACAGGATAAGGAGCATAAATGTAACCTGATTTTACTGACAGTTGTACATGCCAGTTATGTGGTCATTAAAATGACCATGGGACTGTTGTTGAATGTCTAGTCCTGCATTCTCCACAATTGCACTAGAGGGCAACCTTACTCATTCTCCCCTTATCATGTAAAACAGGGAATAATAATCACTCTTGAATGTGTTAATACTACTGCATGTGAATGTTCTGGGATATTTTTGAGGTTCTTCTGACAGTATGAATTAAATCAGACGCTCAGAGGAAGACTATTAAAACCAAACGTCCCGTGAGAAAAGACCTACAGTACGTTATGCACTGTATATTCCTATTTTGGTATTCTTATTAGTTGATTTTACTATAATCTGCTCATGTTCATTTCAGAAAATTCATGTTACAATATCTGTATCAATGAAATCAAAGTATAAAATATTTAGAATGCAAGTTTTGCTACTATAGAATGTTTTGTATGACCCATATTCAGGATCAGACGAATGAAAAGGCCTGTTTTTATTGCACTTATGTTTTTTTTTTTTTTTCTGAAGATTATTGAATGAACTAACTTTTTAAGCAAAGCTAAGCTGCTCTTTATGTAACTGTGAATATCTTTGCAAGAGGACATCACTTCATTTTTCTGAAAATCATGTGTGAATATGATTATTTTTGGTACTGATTTAAAAAAAAAAAAACTCTATTAGGTATATTACAATTCATAATTGCTGACACAATGCCAAAAACTTTGCTCATGTTTCTGATTCTTTTCAGTGTTAATCTGCATATTCTGTGCCATAATTTTATTTCACCTACATATCATTTACTGTATGTCACAATGCTGTATTTTTGGGTGGTGTGAGGACTACGTTGATTAATTTATTTGGAAAGAATTGCTTTTTATATTTCACATCTTTCGGGCAATGTAAGGGAACTTTAAATCTGGGTTATCATAATAAAAATGATCATGGTTTAAAATAATTTGCTGTTATTGCTTTTTCCCAGTGAAATCCACCAAATCCATCTGGTACAGTACGTTGCTTTTGGGATGCCCCGAATTTGAAGGGAGGAGATACCGATATATTTATTACAAATCTACAGAACAGAAGCATGCATGAATTGAAAAGCATCATATGTGTTCACCCAACTCATTTTCTATGGGTTTAGGAACTGGGACGGTCATGGCAGAAGGTCCAGCCACAGCCCATTATAAAATTTTAGCAGAAGCAGGTCAGGTTTCGATTTTTTTATCTGTTGGTATCAGTGAGAATCCATAAAACCATGTATCCAGGGCTGGGTAGGTTACCTGTAAAATGTATTTCACTACAGATTACAAAATACATACTTTAAAAAGTAATTTGTAACGTATTTTGTTATATTACTCAAGTTTAGTAACTTAATCTAAATACTTTAGAATACTTTGGAATACTAATAAGTGTGGAACAAACACAAAAAATGTAATTGCAAGTTTTTATCTCACAATTCTGACTTTTTCCCTCAGAATTCCGTGATATAAAGTTGCAACTGCAAGTTATAAAGTCAGAATTATGAGATATAAACTGACAATATTGAGAAAAGTCAAAATTATGAGATATAAACTCACAATATTGAGAAAAGTCAGAATTATGAGATATAAACTGACAATATTGAGAAAAGTCAAAATTATGAGATATAAACTCACAATATTGAGAAAAGTCAAAATTATGAGATATAAACTGATAATATTGAGAAAAGTCAAAATTATGAGATATAAACTCGCAATATTGAGAAAAGTCAAAATTATGAGATATAAACTGACAATATTGAGAAAAGTCAAAATTATGAGATATAAACTGACAATATTGAGAAACGTCAAAATTATGAGACATAAACTCGCAATATTGAGAAACGTCAAAATTATGAGATATAAACTGACAATATTGAGAAAAGTCAAAATTATGAGATATAAACTCGCAATATTGAGAAACGTCAAAATTATGAGACATAAACTCGCAATATTGAGAAACGTCAAAATTATGAGATATAAACTGACAATATTGAGAAAAGTCAAAATTATGAGATATAAACTCGCAATATTGAGAAAAGTCAAAATTATGAGATATAAACTGACAATATTGAGAAAAGTCAAAATTATGAGATATAAACTCGCAATATTGAGAAAAGTCAAAATTATGAGATATAAACTCGCAATATTGAGAAAAGTCAAAATTATGAGATATAAACTCGCAATATTGAGAAACGTCAAAATTATGAGACATAAACTCGCAATATTGAGAAACGTCAAAATTATGAGATATAAACTGACAATATTGAGAAAAGTCAAAATTATGAGATATAAACTCGCAATATTGAGAAACGTCAAAATTATGAGATATAAACTGACAATATTGAGAAAAGTCAGAATTATGAGATATAAACTCGCAATATTGAGAAAAGTCAAAATTATGAGATATAAACTCGCAATATTGAGAAAAGTCAAAATTATGAGATATAAACTCACAATATTGAGAAAAGTCAGAATTATGAGAAATAAACTCATACTAAATTCACAATTGCAAGAAAAAAAGTCAGAATTGCAAGTTTATATCTCCCAATTCTGACTTTTCTCAATATTGTCAGTTTATATCTCATAATTCTGACTTTTCTCAATATTGTGAGTTAATCATATTTTTGACTTTTCTCAATATTGCAAGTTTATATCTCATAATTCTGACTTTATAGCTCACAATTGCAACTTTATATCACGCAATTCTGAGGGAGAAAGTCAGAATTGTGAGATAAAAACTTGCAATGACCTTTTTTGTGTTTGTTCCACACTTATTAGTATTCCAAAGTATTCTAAAGTATTTAGATAAAGTTACTAAACTTGAGTAATGTAACGAATACGTTACAAATGACTTTTTAAAGCATGTATTTTGTAATCTGTAGTGAAATACATTTTAAAAGTAACCCACCCAGCCCTGACCATGCGTTAGGATGATATAGACACACGTCCTCCTCCAGGCAGATTTGTAACATCTTCAGTAGACTGGGACTTCTTAACTATTGCCCTGATGGTTCAATGCTTTTGCTATTTTCACTTTCTATTTTGTGAAGCTCAACAATCTAAAACTATATTTTTTGGTTTTACTCATTGTGATGAATGATTAAGAAAATTTGCCCTTTGTGTTTCCTCATATTTCCATACTATATCCATACTCCTGTGGAACAAGAAGTCATGGCTGGACAACTTCACGCTCCTAGTCACCCTGGTGTGCTAAAAAATGTAAATATAAATGGGAATATACTATATTTTAGAATTTCTAGGGGTGCCAATAATTGTGGCCAATTTGCATTGACAATCAATATGCATAAACATTTGTTACTTTCATTACTTCAATGAAAGTATGGTAGATACTTTTGAATTTTTTGAATAATAGATCAAAAGGATAAACAATGCAGATTTATTTTCACAGCCACTTATATTTACTAAGGTGCCAATAATTCTGGAGTTGACTGTATAGTTATAGAGAGAGAGCAAGAGAGAGAGAGAGAGAGAATTGCTTCATCCAGAGTATAAAAGCGAGTGCCAAAGAATCTCTGTCTCTCTTTGCATTCATCTCAGCAATACGACTACATTGGGAAATGGCCACTGCAGGAAAGGTTCGTAAACTTGTCTTATGGTCTCTTTTCATTTGTGCTGCAGAGCAGTTAATGCATTTTTAACATGACTTCAGTCCCTTTATACCTTAAACTCATTTCCATTGACCTATTAATGAGGAACACCTATTTATAATTCATAATGCAAATACATCTACAAATAAGATTCTATCAGATCAATTTAATGCCAAAGTTTTTTTTACAAGTTTTAGGTGTTTTAAGCCATCCAGTATAACTAATATAGCAAAATTAATGCAAGATCAATGCCTTGTATCAAATGCACATATTATGTACAACTTGTGTATGTCATACTGCTAATAATAATGCA
This sequence comes from Zacco platypus, assembly GCA_038088235.1. Lineage (NCBI taxonomy): Eukaryota > Metazoa > Chordata > Actinopteri > Cypriniformes > Xenocyprididae > Zacco > Zacco platypus. Next base: position 4,663,014 of record CM076078.1, on the reverse strand, counting down.
ATATATAAATACTTTATGTATGTATGCATATATATATATATATATATATATATATATATATATATATATATATTTATATAAAGAGGTTTAGATTGTTTCCAAATCAAATGTTTTCAAAAAGATTTTCTTTTCTTATGGTTTTTATAGGTCGTTCTGCTACGCTAAAACTACAAAAATGTGCTCTGGCAATTTCATTGAGTTAATATTTATCTGTGATTGTGAAATTATTTGTGGCTCTAAAAACAGATGTTTCATGTTTCCATTGGCTTAAGCCAAACAGCTGGACAACCTCCAACTACGGTTATAGAGTGCAGATCATGCAAACGCTCAAGTTCAGTAGTTATATAAACATCAGTAGTCAACCATTAAATATCTATAAAACATGCTGAGCCAATCTCTTCTTTGTGCCAAAGGTGATTAAATGTCGGGCTGCCGTCGCCTGGGAGCCCAATGCTCCCCTGATGATGGAGGAGATAGAAGTTGCCCCACCTCAAGAAGGAGAAATACGAATTAAGGTGGGAAATGTCCCATGAAAATTGTCAAATCAGTTAAATACTACGATATTGGTAACGTATTGTGGTATTGGTTATCAAGTTTTCTTTTCCTGTCTTGAAGGTTGTGGCTACAGGTGTGTGTCACACTGACCTTTACCACCTGTATGAAGGGAAGGACACGCGGGGTTTTCCCACAGTCCTGGGACACGAGGGCGCTGGTGTGGTGGAGAGTGTTGGACCTGGAGTCACTGATTTCAAACCAGGTCACAAACTACAAATAAATTTTAACCACGTTTGTCCATGTATTTATTTCTCCTTTAAAATCACCATTAAAACAAAATTGACTATGCTAACTTTTTATAGAATCTTAGCAGTATTTATTATAAATGATTTTTCTGCAGTCTGCACACCATTATTTTTTAAAGCACGTGCACTCATAATCTTTCATAAAAAACCTCCCCAACCAAGCATCATCTGTTCTCTTCATAATGTGTCTCGGTGGAGGTTGGCACTAAATATTCTCCATAACTGACGGCAAACGACTAACATTCGTTTATCTCATCCATACATCCATCTTCCATACCGGTACCAGTCAAGGGTGTGCTGGGTGATTACTGAGGTACAGCAGGGTAGATATCAGAGTAAAGAGGTTAGCGGAATGTTCTGAGAACGTTAGAAAAACAGTAGGGGAATGTTAAAATAACGTTCTACAAATCAAAAACTAACACTCTATTTCCGTTAAGAAAACTTTATTGGCTAACCAAAAACAAATCTCATAAAAAGAACGTTCTATGAACGTTAGAACAACGTTCTACAAACCAAAAACTAACGTTCTATTTCCGTTAAGAAAAATTTACTTGCTAACTAAAACAAAGTTTAAAAAAGAACATTCTAGAAACGTTACAATAACGTTACGGGCATGTTAGAATAATGTTCCACAAACCAAAAACTAACGTTCTATTTTGTTCCTGAAAAACTTTCCTGGCTAACCAAAAACAAACCTTAAAAAAGAACACTCTGGGAAAGAAAAATGAATGTTCTGGGAACCAAAAATTGTTAGCTGGGTACGGAGTTGATTGAGATGCAGCCTTTATGTAAAGTAAATAAATAAATACATGTGTTTTATTGCGGTGAACAGGTGATAAGGTCATTCCGCTCTTCATCTCTCAGTGTGGAGAATGCAGATTCTGCAAGTGTCCAAAGACAAACCTGTGTGATCGCAGCTGGTGAGAACGAACACAAAACAATTTTTCATATTATATTTCATTTCTTACTTTTTGGAAAAAATACCTTTTTTTTTCTCTGGCAGGACAAGTAAGTTTCACGACATTATGTCTGATCCCACAACACGTTTCACTTGTCGTGGTCGGCCCATCTTGCAGTTCATGGGCACCAGTACCTTTTCTGAGTACACCGTCATGAACCAGATTGCTGTGGCAAAGATTCACGATGATGCCCCACTCGACCGCGTGTGTCTGCTCGGCTGCGGCATCGCTACTGGTTATGGAGCTGCTGTCAACACAGCTGGGGTGAGTATAGATGTTGTGTGTATTCAAGAAGTATTTGGACACTTAAGCCACACTTGACTCAATGTCTACGCTTTATATAACAAAATGTTGAATTCAAGTGTAATTCACTTTAAAGAGAGCACAAGCGTACTTCAAGAAAAAATGAAAAAAGACAAACATTAAAAGTTAATGTCAGCTGTGCTGAAGTTAATATTGAGTAACTTACATTTTTTAAACAAGATAGAAATATTTTAATAATTTGACAACATATTCAAGGTTCTCTGATGTCTGTTAATGGTCACATGACGTGGGTAAAAAGATTTCATTTTTGTGTTTTAATGGAAGTGTTTTATTTTTATTTTAAATCTATTAATTATAATTTTCATTTTTATGACTTAATCAATTATTAGCATTTCATAACTCACAAAACTCCATGCGCTCACTAACCTTAGAGTGTTACCGAATGAATTAGTGTGTTCAAACAGTTTGGTTGAGTGAATATTTCAATGGCTCTTTCATAAATGGCTCATTCTAAAATAATAAAGAAATTACAATAAATTCACTTTACAAAGACAATGACAATGACTCGTATGGGTAGTCGTGGCCTAATGGTGAGGGAAGTCGGGCTTGTAACCTGAAGGTTGCTGGTTCGATTCCCACGCCGGCAGGAATTGAAGGTGGGGATTGTGAATGAACAGCACTCTTTCCACCTTCGATACCATGACTAAGGTGTCCTTGAGCAAAGCACCTAACCCCTAACTGCTCCCCTTGTAAGTCGCTTTGGATAAAACCGTCTGCCAAATGAATAAAATGTAAATGTAAAAATGTTTCTTAAACCTTTTGGAACCAGTGGTCCATGAAAATTGAGTGTCATTGAGATTCCTGACATTTATAGGTGTCTGATTTAGATGCCAGAGAATTACATAAAGCGAAGCCCGTGAACGCTTTATCTGCTAGACAACAGCTCTAAGTCCGGATGATCACTTATTTCATATGTATCGTCATGTTAATTGCAAAAAAAAAAATTGTTTGCAGATGCCAGTTTTTTTATCATCTAATGCAAATAGATTCATTTTTAAGGGTGAATAAAGAGTCCAATTTTTGTGTGTGTGTGGCTTGTATAGGAGCATCACAACAGTGATGTGTTTGTGTTTGTGTTTAGGTTACTCCAGGCTCTGTGTGTGCAGTGTTTGGACTGGGTGCAGTAGGTCTGGCTGCAGTCATGGGCTGCAAAAACGCCGGAGCCTCTCGCATCTTTGCTGTGGACATTAATGAACAGAAGTCTGAGAAGGCAAAGGTCTTTGGTGCCACTGATTTCCTGAATCCAAAAGCATATAATAAACCAATCTCTGAAGTACTGGCAGAGATGACCAATGGAGGAGTGGACTTCTCACTCGAGTGCGTGGGCAACACTGAAGTAATGGTAAGACCTCACCGACATGTTTATTCTCTACAGTATGTGAAAAGGTGCATTTATTTACTTACCCATTTAAAAGCTTTCAGTAATGCAATTTCTGTGTGTGAATTAATGCGTCTTTGACCTCAGAGGAGCGCGCTGGAGTCGTGCATTAAAGGTTGGGGTGTGAGTGTTCTGGTTGGATGGACTGATGTGAAGGACTTTTCTGCACGACCAATTCAGCTCATATCTGGAAAAACTTGGAAAGGATCTCTGTTTGGAGGTAAGCAAGCTGTCAGCTAATGCTTTTTTGGCTTTCAGAGAAGGAACTTGAGTACATGCATTTTGTTTATGTAAAGGTTTTAAGAGCAAGGACTCTGTTCCAAAACTGGTTTGTGACTACATGTCCGGCAAAATAAAGCTTGACGAGTTTATAACACATAAAATGAGTCTGGAGCAAGTCAACGATGCCATCAACCTCATGAAGACTGGAGAATGGTATATTTCCCTCTCATCCTTCTGTGTCTATATTGGTTATATTGGAAAAACGAAAGAACTAACAGTTGTTTCCCATCTTACAGCATTCGGTCCATCCTGAATGTTTCCAAATGAGAAGCAAATCACCTCAATCCATTATATTCCAGGCCACGGGTAGATTCCTTTTATTCTCTTCTCCCAGTCTTTTATTAACAGCTGGTTAACCAGCTTCTCTTTAATAAATCTGCTTTATGAAGTGAGTCACAAGTGCATGTAAACGTTAATGTTTAGCATCAACACTGTTATATTCATCTGCAATGCAAAATAATTCTGAGAAGTTTTGCAAGAAAATGTTATCTGTGGCAAATAAAAAAGAGACAAGCATATAAATCATTTCAAGTGGTTTTGTATAACCAATTTATGATGCTGTCAAAATAGTTTATTTCTCTCCTCTGAGCCAGACTCTCCAGCATTTGTCTTGCTTACATAACCATCATGGGAAAGTTGGGAAGCACCAAAAATTTGCAGCTGTAGCTTGAAGACATAACCTGCCAAACTGATCCAAACACTGATAAACACGATAAATACTTTACAGCATGTCTTTCTCAAATGATTTCTTCATTTCTGTCTGTCTTGGGTGGCCAATTCAGTCTCAAATTGTAGAAACCATTTTTCCAGACTCCAGACAAGCTTAAAAGCTATTTCTGAGAGTTTTAGATAAAAGTAAAGGTATGAATATTCTTATCCAGTTCTGGCTAAAAGTTAAATGATGTGAAAAGCAGCAGAAATAATTCAGCAGTAATACATATGAACTGCTTGGATGACACTAGAAATGTTTTTCAGCTGCTTTTGACTGAATTTTCTCTCGCATTTTATGATTTCTTTGTGATGATTGCCGGAGATTCAACCTTCATTTTAAATGGTTAAAACAGGCCAAAATAAAAACATACTTTATATACTTTAAAGGGGACTTATTAAGCCCCTTTTCATGAGATGTAATACAAGTCTCAAGATGTAATAAAAACACCTCACAGATAATTTATTATTGCTTGTCAAATTCAGGTGTGAGCAAAAACATTCCGTTTGTGTGTTTGTGCCTTTAAATGCAAATGAGCTGCTGCTCCCTGCCCGAGAAGCCTCTCGCTGCAGCCTGCGGTGGACATCCAACCCGGCCCACATCCAAGTGTGACGTCAGAAATGAGCCCTACTTATCCTGCCCGCTTTCCAGAAGAGGGCAGAGCTTTAACAGCTCGCGTTTTGGTTGCTCAACAACAAAAAAGTAGAATCTCACGCAGCCAAAATGACGATTCCAGTAACGGTGTTCAGCCTTACATTGTTCAAACTGGAGTCGACACTGATGGAGAGAAGAATTTACAACTTGCAACTAGAAGTTTCTGAACGGTTAGTGGATAAATTTATGTAGCTGCTGTGGAGTTGATTCAACTCATCAACTAGCCTTTGCCGTCATGTTAATCTTTTGCGCAAAACCCCTATGGACGCCCACGATACATAGCTTATATGTTTGCCAAAGTCAAGTCAAGTCAAGTCACCTTTACTCAAATAGCGCTTTTTACAATGCAAATTGTGGCAAAGCAGCTTTACATTAATAATTGGCAAATATTTTTTGGCTGCACAGCAGCTCCCAAAGAAAATGGTGTTATTGTCCAGCTTATTCTATATATTATTGATTCATTCCGTTGCAAAGATCAATAGATGGTTAGATCAAACTGAGCCATACATACCAGGCTAACATTTATGATTGCAATCAAATGCTATGAATGGTCTAATGTTTTTTCCAAAATATCGCTCGGACAGAAACGCTCCTTTTTAGCTCCTTTCCTTTTTTTTCCCTTTCCAGGGTCAACTTGCAGGCTATCCAAGCTAACGAGACTCTAGTCAAGTCAAGTCAAGTCATCTTTATCTATATAGCGCTTTTTACACGGCAAATTGTGGCAAAGCAGCTTTACATTAATAATTAGCAAATAATTTTTGGCTGCACAGCAGCTCCCAAAGAAAATGATGTCATTGTCCAGCTTATTCTATATATTATTGATTCATTCCGTTGCAAAGATCAATAGTTATTAGTCTAGTTAATTTATGTATATCAGCACTGGAGAAAACAGTGACGTAATCGTCCGGCTCAGTTCGCATACAACGGCGCCAATGCAGGCATATCAAAAACACTGCTGAATATCAAGCAAGTGTTCCCAACTTAAGCAAGCCAAAGGCTAGGAACCAAAACTCCAACAAAATGGAGGAAAAAACCTTGGGAGAAACCAGGCTTAGTCAGGGGGCCAGTTCTCCTCTGGCCAACATTGAACACTTGTCCGATACTCAGGTAGAGTTACAGGTCATTAAACCGATTTGGGATCGCAACAGTCAAAATATTTTATCCAGTTCCATCTAGTTTAAGATCTAGACACTCTACATAGTGTTCTGTGCTCGTCTGCGCAGCCAACGACAGAACGTCGTTAACGAAAACAAAATGGCAGCGCCGTGGGAGGCAACGTGCAGATTAAGGGGTTATTATAATAAAATCCCCTTCCTACGTCACTAGCGGATCGAAATCTGAGTGGCTTGTGTTTTCACACGCTTGCAGAGGAAGGATTACCAAAACGAAGTTACTGGGTTGTCCACATTTTCTGGGTTGGTAGATGCGCCGGGTACTCGATTATAGCACTGAAACACGGAAAAAGTGTGATTTTCATGATAGGTCCCTTTTAATTCAGCTTGCAAACTGAAACACTTGAAATGAGCTGTATCAAACCAACAAGTCTGCAACTGCTTTTCAGGCTTTTACACCGCAATGATCAGAAAATAATTAAACCATTTGTACTCAGCCTAATGTTTCCTCGAGGTGTTCACAGACACATTCTCACTCAAAGATCAATTTAATTGGACCTTATGAACGCTGGAAGATGTTCATGAAAAACATTTGTACAACGTTCAATAACGTTACAAGGCACTCTTTTAAGCTTTCATGAATCAGTCATGATTTGATAAGATTTGGACAGTTTGTACCACACAAACACAGTATTGAAACCAAGTACAAACACACCGAAGCAGACTGAGACAGCAAACCTCACACATGTTTGATCCCTTTAAACAGTAAGGTGATTAATTGGTGAGCAAATGCAACTGTTTTCACATATTCATGGACATGAATGAGAATGTCAGGTCAAAAATCCACAAGAATGGACACTTGCTTTGGTGTTGCCACACTTCATAGTCCTCGTGTCCCCCCTTTTTCACCACATAAAGACATTTATACATGAATAAAACATGGACGGTACCAGTTTTATGGGTGTTTGCAATCTCTGTAGGTCTGATTACATCACATTGTGCAAAGCTTGTATCATTCAGAATGTGTCTTTATGAAAGGATGTTACTCACAGTTTGAGAACGCCGTGACCACAGTAGCTCCGTACCACAGAGAAACCATTAGCCTGCGCATGTTTCTGGATGATGTTCCCAAGCTTGTGATACCAGGCTTCACTAGACACAAGGCAGCAACAAACCACCTCAGATCACAACACAGATATCCTGCTGTGCAAGTCTGCCCTCTAAAGGTCACTATTGTACATCACATCAGACAAATGTATATTGTAGTGGACACCAGAGAGGTCTTCAACCCTGCTGCTGGGGACTCAGAGTGGGACTTCCTAGCTTGAGAATATTCACTCAAACGCAGGCATTGGACGGTAAGGACTACAACACCTTAGGAGACTGATGACTCGATTTCCGGCGACATGCAACACGCTCATTATACAACATCACTACTGTGTGTCCCCTGGTAAAATTTGCATTCCAGAGGCTAAATATGTTATTTGAGGTCACTTCAACCTGCGGACATGAAAAACAACCTGTGGAAACAGTGTTAAAGTAGCCCAATTCCAAACTTGGCAACACTGATTTTATTATTACAGTTCTATGTCTTTCGGACGAGGTCCTGACTCTCTGTGGTCATTAAAAATCCCAGGATGTCTTTCAAAAAGAGTAAAATTTCCCGGCAAAATTTGCCCACTGGCATCTGTCCATCATGGCCTCCTCATCATCCTCATATACTGATTGGCTTCATCACTCTGTCTCCTCTCCACCAATAAGCTGGTGTGTGGTGGGCGTTCTGGCACAATACGACTGCCGTCGCGTCATCCAGGTGATGCTGCACATCGGTGGTGGTTGAGGAGATTCCCCTTCCATATGTATAGCACTTTGAGTACCCAGAAATTCGCTATATAAATGTGAGGAATTATTAATTAAGGAATTATTACAGTTGTGTGAAACATTCCCCGTTTCCCGCCTCCTTGTTCCCTTATCATTCCCTTATTATACAACTATGCATCCAGCTTTATATAAGATCATAGTACTCTCAATAGAACATACACTCTTAGGTTTAGCAGGTTTCTATATAGAACCCTACGGTTCTTCTCAATTTTGAAGAAGCCTTTATGCCAAAAAGGTTCTACATAAGGAGAAATGTCTTGAATTATTGAATAATACTTTCATGTTTAACAGGTTATTTAATTTTTTCCCTAGTGATAAAGTATGTTAATGAACTGTTTCATAAAATTTGAATTTATTACAATAAAAAAAAAAATTAATTAAAACAAAAACAGTGAATTAATAAATCAATAAAATGATCCCATGATGGGAACTCCTAAAAGGTTCTATACTGTATATGAATCGCCTGTCAGTTCTGTAATCTCCACACACCTGCTCTAACATCCTCACTATCCACTTACATGCCTTGGGGGAAAAAAAAAATAAGAATAATAAATAATCCTTCTTGAAAGAGTCTTGTTAAAAAGTTGATTCTAACCTAATCTACTCTTGTTGTTGAATGACCTTGTTAATCAAGGTTAAGCTGCGCATGTAGCTGTGAATATTTCTTTTGAACAAGTATGGTGAAGACTTACTGACTAAAAAAAAAAAAAAAAAGACACACAATAGAATAACAATATAAAGTTAAATATCTCAGGGAACATCTATATAACTTTACTATACTCCTGACTTACCATTTTAAATCAGTATAAAAGAGAGAGAGAGGGAGAAAGAGAGGGGGGAACATATATCTTTACTACACTCCTAGTAAAGAGAGAGAGAGAGAGAGGAAATTGCTTCAACCATATAAATCCAGAGTATAAAAGCGAGTGCCAAAGAATCTCTCTTTGCATTCATCTCAGCAATACGACTACATTGGGAAATGGCCACTGCAGGGAAGGTTCGCAAACTCTTCTTTTGGTCTTTTTTCATTTGTGCTGCAGAGCAGTTAATGCATTTTTAATATGACTTGAGTCCCGTTAAACTCATTTCCATTGACCTGTTGATTCCATAGGAAAAATGTTGTTTCATTCATATTCCATCTGATCAATTTAATGCAATTTTAATAATAATAATAATAAGACAGAGATGCTTTGAGCTATCCAGTCTAAAGCAAAAACCTGGAAAAAGCAAGAATTGTTATTGCAATGCACAATTGATGATGTAAAAGTGTGTCCGTATTATTGTAATTCTCTCAAAATATTTAAATAAAAAAAATAGTTTTTTGAAATCCTCAGTTTTTCAATCAAATGGATACTATTTAACTACACTGAAACTGTGTTATTTTGCAATGTCACTGATTTAATATTAATCTTTAGTGATAGTGAAATCCCAGATAGTTGCGGCTCTAAAGGTTGTTTTAATGCTTCCATTGGCTGGACATCCTCCAACTACAGTTAGAGAGCAGAGATCATGCACCCGCTCAAGTTATATAAAGTTAACCATTAAATATATAAAATATAGGGGTGTGACAAGACCCCTATCCCACGAGACGAGACACGAGATTGGGTTCACGAGACGAGATTTTTATAGTATTTTTAAGAAATCCTCAATAATGAAACGTATGAAGGGAAAATAGTCTTTTATTCAACTGAAAATCATAAAATGCAAAAATGTTGGTGCATTTTGAAATCAACTAGTAATGCATGTCATTTTACTTCTATTTTAATGAATTATTTGCAGTAAAAGAACATGCAAACACAACCAATTGTTTTCTGCCCTGTATAATTTCACATGAGAAATTTCACTGAACTTCTTTCTACAGATTGAACATAAATTAAACAGTATAAATAAAATAAACATATAAATAAAAAATTCAAATAACACTTTAAGTGTCACTTTAACTGCAGTACAAAGTTGACCATTTCCCAGTCACTATTGATTGTGTGGCTGTAACTGTGATATAGCTCTGCGTACACCGAGAAGTCCAACCGTCAGCAGTGATAGCGATGCTTTCTGCCTCTTTAGGGGCCGTTCACATATCGCGCCTAAAAAAAACGTGTAAAGCGCTGCCGCGTCGCTTCCTCCAACTTTTGCAAGCGTTCGGGAGCTCGGGGCGTTCGGGATGTTTTCATCTCGCCGCGGCACAGGCGCGCCAGGAAAAAACGAGCGCCGCACCGCATGCGTGTCGCAACCGCATCGCTTCCATTTTGCGCGAATGAAAATGCGCGCGATATGTGAACGGCCCCTAAGAGTCTGTACAACCTTGGCCGAGGTGTACGGCATTGTTTTCTTACAATGTTTACATATTGTTTGTGTCTTGTGTGTTATTCTTTCGCCGTTTATTATTTCTACTGGAAAACCAAAATGTTTCCACACAAACGATTTGAAAGTGGCGGGAGCATCTTCAATAATAATTTCACCCTCACACTGATAGCACGACGAGACAACTTTTCACCTCGACGAGAAATCTCGTCACGTTTTAGTCTCGCGAGATCTCGTGGTACGAGATCTCGTCACACCCCTAATAAAATATGATGAATCAATTTCTTCTTTGTCCCTAAGGTGATCAAATGTCGGGCTGCCGTTGCCTGGGAGCCCAATGCACCCCTGGTAATAGAGGAAATAGAAGTCGCTCCACCTCAAGAAGGAGAAATACGAATCAAGGTGGGAAATATTCCATTAAAGATGGCACATACCCAAGCGACTAATTTGAAAATGAGTTAGGGATAGTTCACCCAAAATTGAAAATTGGTTCGTTTATTCGCCCTTGTAATGAATCCGTTCCGTTGTCCTCCATCCACCTGCCACCAGAGGTCGCCTGCTCATATAATGGACTCCATACACCACACTACATTTCCCATAAGTCCCTTACCCTCATGTTAATCATTGCCCAGCTGTAGCCAATCTATGTCCCTATTTAAGTGAACCCTCACACACTTGTCATTGGCGAAGTCTTGTTATCCCTGTAACATTTCTGAGCGTTATCCTTCTCGTTTGCCTGTTTTCATCGTTTTGTTGTTTATCTGCCTGTCTTGTTGACCCTAGCCTGGAATATTACTACGAGTTTGCCTTTTCCCTGCTACTTCTGTTTGCTGTTGAGCTGACCATTGCCTGTCTGACTACGTCTTTGAATAAAGCTGCATTTGGATTTAAACCCGCTGACTCGCTCATCGTTACAGCCCTCAATTAATTCCAAACCTTTGTGAATTTCTTTCTTCTGCTGAACACGAAAGAAGATATTTTGAAGAATATGGGTTACCAAACAGTTGATGGACCCCATTAACTTCCACAGCACGAAAAATAAAACTACTATTGAAGTCAATGGAACTCTTTAGTTACTGACCTTCTTCAAAATATCTTCTTTTGGGTTCAGTGGTAGAAAGAAATTCATACAGGTTTGGAACTAATTGAGGGTGAGTAAATGATGGACGGATTTTAATTTTTGAGTGAAATATCCTTTAAAACATGCATAAAAAATGTCAATAAACAAGGATTTCCCCCTCACGTATAGATTGTAGCTTCAAGTCTGTGTCACACTGACCTTTACCACCTGTTTGAAGAAAAGAACAAGCAGGGTTTTCCCACAGTCCTGGGACACGAGGGCGCTGGTGTGGTGGAGAGTGTTGGACCTGGAGTCACTGATTTCAAACCAGGTCACTACCAAAATGTCATTTATAATTCATCTGCCATCATTTACTCACTCTCATGTCATTCCAAACTTTATTATGTGGAGACCATAGTGTAATTTTTGAATTATGGACTTTTTTTCCATGCAATTACAGGGACTGAGGACCAAAAAAGTATAATACATATGACTTCCAAGTCTTTTTTGAGTTTTCACTGATAATCTTTGCCTCCATGAGCCTGTATCAGCTGTGAAAGGATCACGGAGTCAGCGAAAGCAACTCTTCACATCCTCCTATAGCTTTTCTTAGCTAGTTCATGAAAGAAAGTGGGATCCAGCTTGTCATCTGTTCCTCGAATCAGCTGATCCAGATCCCAGTTCTCAATGACTCAATAATCCGACTCAGCGCTTAACATTACATTTTTTTTCTTCACATAAAGCGCCAAAAGATTTAAAACAGCCTATATGGACTTATATTTATTTATTTATTTAATTATACGAAATGTGATGAAAAGCTTTAACTAAAAAAAACAACAACTAAATAAATGACTTACTGAAATGAGTTTAAGTGGTAAAATTACTAATACTGAAATTAATTAAATCCAAATAAAAACAAAATTAATATAAACAACACATTACTAAAACTTAATATCATATTTTAATTGTAATAAATTATATAATAGTATATAAATAATACTAAAATAACACTGGCTTCACATGTTTTGCAGGTTGCACTTTATTTTACAGTACGTGAACTTACATGTACTTACAGTGCACTTCTTTATTAAAATACCGAGTAATATAAGGTTACTACATGGGTTAAGCTTCGGTTTAAGTGTAGCTTCAGGGTTAGTACCAAGTTATTACCCAGTTATTATCATTTCTGTAATAAGTACATAGTATGTACACAGGGTTGGGGAGTAACGAAATACAAGTAACTTAGTTACGTATTTAAAATACAAAATTTGAGTAACTGTATTTCATTACAGTTACATTTTAAATGGGTGGTAATCAGATTACAGTTACATTTGAAGAGTATTTTAGATTACCAAAGTGATTACTTTGAGTTTTAATGTCATTTAAACAGCAATTGTTGATTCTCTGACTCTGACCGTCTGAAAAAGCGGAGTTAAGTTTCATCAACATTTTAATACTTTTAAGAGGGATCATAAAAATTGTGTTATTTTTATTTAGTTCTGTCCTGAACAAGACAAAATCACTGAATATATAAAAAAATTACCCAACAGTCAGCTTAACTGTCCTGTCATGACCTGATGATCCACGACTGTTTTCATGTTTTGTGATAGTTGTTTGTGAGTCATTTTATAATTCACTCGTCACTGCAACTTTTTCTCACAATTGTGAGTTTGCATTTCACAATTCTGACTTCTTTTTCTCAGAATTGCGAGATTTAAACTCACAATTGCAGGTTATAAAGTCAGAATTGGGAGATATAAACTTGCAATACTGACTTTTTTTCTTGCAATTGTGAATTTAGTATGAGTTTATATCTCATAATTCTGACTTTTCTCAATATTGTCAGTTTATATCTCATAATTCTGACTTTATAACTCACAATTGCAACTTTATATCACACAATTCTGAGGGGAAAAGTCAGAATTGGGAGATAAAAACTTGCAATTACCTTTTTTGTGTTTGTTCCACACTTATTAGTATTCCAAAGTATTCTAAAGTATTTAGATTAAGTTACTAAACTTGAGTAATGTAATGAAATACGTTACAAATTACTTTTTAAAGCATGTATTTTGTAATCTGTAGTGAAATACATTTTAAAAGTAACCTACCCAGCCCTGTATGTACATAGGGAACAGGACTGTAAAATAAAGTGACACCATTTTGAGTTCCACTGAAGAAATAAATGTCATACTCCTTTAATTCACTTTACTGTAAGTGTAAATTTGTTGCTGTAAACTATAAATACATGTATTTTATTGTGGTGAACAGGTGATAAGGTCATTCCATTCTCCATCGCTCAGTGTGGAGAATGCAGATTCTGCAAGAATCCAAAAACAAACCTGTGTGACCGCAACTGGTGAGAAAAAAAAACTTTTCACATATTAAAGCCTTTTATTTTGTCGTTTCTTTTTAAAGCTTAGTGTTTTGTTTTGTTTTTTGGCAGGATAAATAAACACATCGATTATATGTCGTATCCCAAAACACGTTTCACTTGTCGTGGTCGGCCCATCTTGCAGTTCACAAGCACCGGTACCTTCTCTGAGTACATCGTCATAAACCAGATATCTGTGGCAAGAATTCACGATGATGCCCCACTCGACCGCGCGTGTCTGCTCGGCTGCGGCGTTCCTACCGGCTACGGAGCTGCTGTCAACACAGCTGGGGTGAGTATAGAGACTCAAGAAGCATTCTGACACTTAACATTTTTTGCTCTGTCCAAGAAAGCAATTTCAAACGACTTACCTTTTTCGGTGAAACAAAACAAGATGTTTTTGAGAAATGTCTCTTTTCTTTTCTATTTTGGTCCATACAATGGCGACTAAAATGTAAACGATGAAATATTTTTGACACTGCATGCCAATTGTTAGCTGGCATAGTTTATTTTCCTTGCGTTTCCACTAGAATTTAAGAATAAAGAAAAATTGCATTTAAAAACCTCACGGATAACACTTGTTTTATCTTATTCGAATAAATCTATTTTTAAATCTGTCTCTTTTTTTGTGGCTTGTAGGTTACTCCAGGCTCTGTGTGTGCAGTGTTTGGACTGGGTGCAGTAGGTCTGGCTGCAGTCATGGGCTGCAAAAACGCCGGAGCCTCTCGCATCTTTGCTGTGGACATTAATGAACAGAAGTCTGAGAAGGCAAAGGTCTTTGGTGCCACTGATTTTCTGAATCCAAAAGCATATAATAAACCAATCTCTGAAGTACTGGCAGAGATGACCAATGGAGGAGTGGACTTCTCACTCGAGTGCGTGGGCAACACTGAAGTAATGGTAAGAATTCATTTATAATTACAACTAAAATCTTTCAGTAATGCAATCTTTCTGTGTGTGAATTAATTTGTCTTTGACCTCAGAGGAGCGCGCTGGAGTCGTGTATTAAAGGTTGGGGTGTGAGTGTTGTGGTTGGATGGACTGATGTGAAGGACTTTTCTGCACGACCAATTCAGCTCATATCTGGAAAAACCTGGAAGGGATCTCTATTAGGAGGTAAACCAATCGTCAGTTCACCCAAAAAATTAAAATGTCATTAATTACTCCCCCTCAAGTTGTACTGCACCCGTAAGACCTTCGTTCACCTTCTCCACCTTCTGATGAAATCTGAAGGCTCTGAAGTGAGTCTCTATTGACAGCAATGCAGAAAGCTCATAAAGACAGATTTAAAACAGTTCATGTGAGTACAGTGGTTCAACCTTAATATTATAAAGCGATGAGAATACTTTCTGTGCGCCAAAAAAACAAAATAACGACTTTAACAATATCTAGATGGCTGATTTCAAAACACTGCTTAGAAGCTTTACAGATCTTTTTTTTCGTATCAGTGATTCAGATCTCGTATCAAACTGCCAAAGTCACATGAACTACTGAAATTACGAATCACTTATGACGTAATGAAGCCTCGTTTACTGAAATCACGTGACTTTGGTGCTCCGAACCACTGATTAGAAAACAAAAGATTCGTGAAGCTTCGAAGCAGTGTTTTGAAATCAGCCATCTAGATATTGTTGAAAAGTTGTTTGTTTTTTTGCGCACAGAAAGTATTATCATCGCTTTATAATATTAAGGTTGAACCACTGTACTCACAAACTGTTTTAAATACGTCTTTAGTAGCTTTCTGGATCTTGAGAGGTTCAGTGACACTGCTGTCAATAGAGACTCACTGAACCAATCGGATTTCATCAGAAATATCTTAATTTGTGTTCTGAAGATGAACGAAGATCTTACGGGTGTAGAACGACATGAGGGTGAGGAATAATGACAGAAATTTCATTTTTGGGTGAACTAACCCTTTAATGTTGTCCAGAGTAGATAATTGTGCATGCATTAATTTCTGTTTATGTGAATAAGGTTTTAAGGTCAAGGACTCTGTTCCAAAACTGGTTCAAGACTACATGACCGGCAAAATAAAGCTCGACGAGTTTATAACACACACAATGAATCTGGAGGAGATCAATGACGCCATCGATCTCATGAAAACTGGAAAATGGTATGCGTCTCACATTTTTCTGCATTTCAAGTTAATCCTGTCAGAAAGGTCTAACATTTTTCCTCCTATCTTACAGCATTCGCTGCATACTGAATATATCCAAATGAGAAGCAAATTATCTCCACTGAACTTCTAAGCCACGCTTTGAGCCTGATGGGAATAGACTGCTCAGATTTACAGCAGACACACAAAATACTTTAATGTACTGTAACTATTTCTGAAAGGTGTAGAACTAAAATGATGGATTGAATCTATTAGTCCAGTTCTGCATGGCAAGAAATTTAATTGTTTCACCAAAAGCAACAACAACTTAATACAGAGGAAATAACTGGATGATCTTTTCACCTGCTTTCATAAGTCATTGTTGAAATTGCACTCCGTCGTGATGATTAGTTGAAGTTTGGCATTTGTTGCACATTAAAAAAACTATTAAGTCCAAATAAAGGAGAAAATATACTTTAATTCAGCTTGAATTCTGAAACACTGAAATTGATTCCATGAGATGCATCAAACTGACAGAGGCCTGCAACTGCTTTTCAGACTTTTGCTCTTTAAGTGGCATTAAACAACCAAATACAAAGAAAAATCATCAAGTCATTGACTAAGGATGACTGCAGTGAGACGATATTCAGAAAGGCCATCCTCTCTCCATCACAAAACATAATTACACCGTTGCACTTAACCTAACGTTTCCTCGAGGTGTTCACATACACAACGGATTCGATTTAATTGAACCTTATGAACGCTGGTAGAAGTTCATGAAAACATTTGTACAATGTTCGATAACATCACGAGGCACTCTTTCAGCTGTAAAGAGTTTTCATATATCTGTCATGATTTGATAAGGTTTGGAGAGACTCCACAGGGTTTTATCACATACA
This sequence comes from Zacco platypus, assembly GCA_038088235.1. Lineage (NCBI taxonomy): Eukaryota > Metazoa > Chordata > Actinopteri > Cypriniformes > Xenocyprididae > Zacco > Zacco platypus. The sequence goes on along the minus strand of CM076078.1, from coordinate 4,646,189 downwards.
CTCGTTGCATCTCAAACCTCAACAATGGCTTACAAAACAGACCCGGTACACAGCAACGAGCCAAGGCATACAAAACACACTGAAGCAGACTGAGACAGCAAACCTCACAGACGCGCTCTCATAAAACACACAGGTGCGTACACGCAAAACCACTCACACGGATACCTCTGCCTTGTAGACAGAGTGTGGTGGCACTGAAACCGGGTGAAAGGCCAGTGCCTTTGAATTTTCTCAGATCCAAGCTGATTAAATGTGACTGTCAGGTGACACATTCAGAAGTAATCAAATCTCCATCTCCTGCCCAAATCCACTGACACGGCCACATGGCCAATCATCTCCTGCCCAACAGAGAACCACAATGTGATTGGCTGATCGGTGATATGGGGCGGAGCCGCTGTATTCTCCACTGCACAACAGGGCTGATATAACCCCACCATCTTACATTTGGGACAGGAAGTGAGCACGGCCATTATCCTCGAGGCGACGTGTGAGGATCTCACAGCCGGTCTCCGTCACAAGGAGCGTGTGCTCAAACTGGGCCGAGCGTTTGCCGTCACGAGTGACTGCAGTCCAACCATCTGGCCACGTCTCATCTTGCCATCCACCTGCGCAGAGCAAAGACTCTTAAATAATCCATCGATTACAATATTTATTCACATTTAGTCTCATTTTTATAGTTAAAGGTGCACTATGTAGTTTTTTGTCCACTAGAGGTCGCCTATTCAAAATAAAAGGCGTAGCTTGATGACGGCGAGTTTGAGCGAGGAATCTTGGGACGTGTGGTCTTCACCTCACAGCCGGTGGAAAAGAATCGGGATGGGACTCGGGCAGAAATCACGTTCACGGATGCGATTATTAACGTTACTGTAGTCTGAAGCAGAGCAGGAGCGAGTGTTGAGGAGCTGAACGAGACGCTGGAGCGATTGATAATGAGAGACGAACGACACACGCCTCGAGAGCAGCGGGACTTTTATTATGACACAGTCACTGGTGCCGCTTACGCTTTTCCGGTCAGGAGTATGAGGAAACGCAGCTCTGTTCATCATATTAGATGCATCCGAGCATGACTCCATTTACAGGCGATTTTCTCACGATTTACAAATAGCTGGAAACATTTGGGATATTGTAAGTACTCACCTAAACAAAATATATAACACTGGCCTAGTGGTTTTTGGTTATTTCACTGCAAAATTTTTACATATTGCAGCTTTAATAGTATGTTAAAGGAAAGAAAACTTCAGATGTCGGTTTCAGCAATTTGCTTGCATGATACACACGAATATTGTGGCAACCATTGTGTAACATGATCCTTCAGAAATCATTCTAATGTTCTGATTTGGTGCTCAAGAAAAATTTCTCTTCAATGTTTCAATGTGCTGCTTAATATTTTTGTGAAAACCATATTTTTTTATTTAATGAACAGAAAGTTCAAAAAACAGCATTTATTTGAAATGGAAATCTTTTGTAACATTATAAGTCATTTTTGATCAATTTAATACATCTTTGCTAAACAAAAATATTAATGCATTACAAAAAAAAAAACCTTTCGGACCACAAAACGTTTAACGGTAGTGTAAATTAGTCAATCAAATAAAAAAAAGAAAAAAGTTTAGCATATTTCATTAATTGTATATTTAACGCATTAACTATGACAGCTTCACTTTTTAAAGGTTTTTTGTTTTTGTTACCTTCGCAGATCATGGGCTCAATAGTAAACACATGTCCAGGCTTCATCACTCCAACGGCTTTATTCTCTGTAGATTTACATAAAACAAGAACAGTAAAAGCTTTGAGTGTTTGCAATCTCTGCAGGTTTGATTACATCACAGTGTGCAATACTTGTATCATTCAGACTGCGTCAAAATTGACCAGATGTTACTCACTGGCATAGTGCGGTACGTTTGGTGCCGTGTGGAACAGTTTGTGAATGCCGTGACCACAGTAGCTTCGTACCACAGAGAAACCGTTAGCTTGCGCATGTTTCTGGATGATGTTCCCCAGCTCACGGTACCGGATACCAGGCTTCACTAGACACAAGACAGCAACAAACCACCTCAGATCACAACACGGACATCCCGCTGTAAATGTCTGCCCTCTAAAGGTTATTGGTGAACATCACATCAGACAAACATACTCTGCACTACATCACCTAGTCTGAATAAAATGTCAAATTCACATAACATGTGGTCTGATGAATTGTTTAGTGCTTGTTTGCATGTAGTTTCATACTCACCAGAGTCGATAGCTTGCATAAGACATTCATAAGTGGTCTGAACCAATTTCTTGGCTCCCTCATCTACTTCACCCACAAAAAAGGTTTCATTCAGATCTCCATGGTAACCATTGTGGTAAACCGTTATATCAACTGTGGGGAAAAAAAAATACATGTGAGCATATAAGTGACCATGTAACATGAAGTGCAATTCAACTTAAGTCTGAACTCTGCAGAAAACTACACAAACTGAAATATTACAGGTGCATCTCAAATTAGAATGTCATGGAAAAGTTCATTTATTTCAGCAGTTAAACTCAAACACTTGTGTATTAAATAAATTCAATGCACACAGACTGATGACTTTGGCTCACATTTAACAAAAACCCACCAATTCACTATCAACAAATTAGAATACTTCATAAGACCGATAAAAAAACATTTTAAGTGAATTGTTGGCCTTCTGGAAAGTATGTTCATTTACTGTATATGTACTCAATACTTGGTAGGGGCTCATTTTGCTTTAATTACTGCCTGAATTCAGCGTGGCATGGAGGTGAAAAGTTTGTGGCAATGCTGAGGTGGTATGGAAGCCCAGGTTTCTTTGACAGTGGCCTTCAGCTCATCTGCATTTTTTGGTCTCTTGTTTCTCATTTTCCTCTTGAAAATGCCCCCTAGAGAATTTACGGGGTTCAGGTCTCATGAGTTTTCTGGCCAGTCAAGCACACCAACACCATGGTCATTTAACCAACTTTTGCTGCTTTTGGCAGTGTGAGCAGGTGCCGAATCCTGCAGGAAAGTGAAATCAGATTCTTCAAAAAGCTGGTCAGCAGAAGGAAGTGCTCAAATTTCTTGGTAAATGGGTGCAGTGACTTTGGTTTCAAAAAACAATGGACCAACACCCCAAATCATTGCAGACTGTGGAAACTTAACACTGGACTTCAAGCAACTTGGGCTATGAGCTTCTCCACCCTTCCTCCAGACCCTAGGACTTTGGGTTCCCAAAGAAATACAAAACTTGCTCTCATCTGACCACTGGGCAACAGTCCAGTTCATCTTCTCCTTAGCCCAGGTAAGACGCCTCTGACGTTTGTATGTGGTTCAGGAGTGGCTTAACAAGAGGAATACGTCAACTGTAGCCACATCCCTTGACACGTCTGTGTGTGGTGGCTCTTGATGCCTTGACCCCAGCCTAAGTCAATTCCTTGTAAAGTTCACCCAAATTCTTGAATCGATTTTGCTTGACAATCCTCATAAGGCTGCAGTTGTCTCGGTTGGTTGTGCATCTTTCTCTTCCACTGAACTTTCTGTTAACATGCTTGGATGCATCACACTGAATAGCCAGCTTCTATGGCATGTGGCTAATGTTTGTGGCTTAACCTCCTAGTGAAGGGTGTCAATGATTGTCTTCTGGACAACTGTCAGATCAGCAGTCTTCTCCGTGATTCCTGTAGCCTAGTGAGCCAAACTGAGAGACTATTTTGAAGGCTCAGGAAACCTTTGCAGGTGGTTTTGAGTTGATTAGCTGATTGGCATGTCACCATATTCTAATTTTTTGAGATAGTGAATTGGTGTGTTTTTGTTAAATGTGAGCCAAAATTCAGTCTGTGTGCATTGAATCTATTTAACACACAAGTTTCACAATTTGAGTTGAATTACTGAAATAAATATACTTTCCCACGACATTCTAATTTATTGACATGCACCTGTATTTGATTATGCATTCAGCTACGACTACGATTGTAGTACTCCAATTGATAGAGGAATCCATTTTCCACATTTTCATAATCTGTGCAAAGAAAAAAGTCAAAGAGGCTGCAGATTCCGTCAGGATCTTGCCTTCAGTATAAGGTCCGTTTAGTGTAAAATTGCCATTGAATGTAAACAGAAATAGTTCTCAGAACTGTAACCTCTAATATTTATATCAAGGTGTTCAAAAACAAAGCATGCAGCCTGGGATAAAGAGGTTGGTGGTTATTAGGCTTGCTGCGATAGTTGGTGTTGACAGTGTTAATGGTATTCAGCGTGCAACACCGGTTACTTTACTCGCCTACCGCGGCACCGTCCCAAAGAATAAACAGATTTAATGATATGGTATTTTGGGAACGGGACCTAAAGTAAGCAGTAGGAAAAAAACATCAGTCTGGATACCGCCAATGCATTCATAGAAAAGTGAAAATGTTTGGGGGTCAAAAAGCAATCATGCACAGATCTCTAATGCCTAGTAAATTTGTAGCCAGCATCTGGACTAACTGAAAAACAGCATTCTTGAAGGCAAAAATAAGATCTCCTGTGAAATCTTGCAAGTAAGATGCATGCATATACTATATGTGCACATGCATGCTGATACATACTGTTCAGTATGTCCCCATCTTGAAGGAGACGGCGGTCAGGTATCCCATGACAGATGACTTCATTGACCGAGGTGCAGCAGGACTTGGGAAAGTTGTAGTAGTTCAGAGGCGAGGGGTAGCAGTTCCTCGCTGTACACGCCTTAACCAGTAAACAGAAACCACATTAGCATCAACACTCAAGATGGACATACAGGCTAATCATAGCAAAACAAAAGTAGAGTTTATAATAATAAAGTCCATGCATTCATTAAGCGTAGTGTCAAAAATAGTTGTCAAATAATTGTCAAAATTATTCATTTTTTCTAGAAGGAAACTAGCATAAAATAGTCCAGCACAAACCATGATATTTAGAGAAGTGGTTCTCAGTCAGGGGTACGGTGGGGTCCTCTGCGAACGTACATATCTTATGTATTTACATTTATTTATATTAAAACTACATAATTATAGTTATATTATACTGATTATAGATAATGCTAAAAAAAACACTAAAACAAAGATGTACAATGTTAAACTGGCATTTTGAGTTTATTCATTTTTATTACAACAAAAGTACCAGGCGTACATATCAGCTTAGATAGACGGGCCTTTGAATGTCGTCTTGGATAAAGGGGGTCTTGGAGTCAAAAAGGTTAAGAACCACTTCTTTAGAGCAAACTAGAGAGACAATTTTCCACCTGAATGCATCAGCAATTTCAAATTTCCCTGTATTTAACCTTACTACCACTTTGTAATATTAAAAGAGACAAAGAGTGAAAAGAGTGCGAAGTTTTACCAAATGCACCGCATGGTCGATCTCCTCTGTTGTCACTCCAGGTTTCACCATCATGGCAGCAATGTCAAGTACTTCTCGAGCCAACTGAAGGAGGAAACAATCACAGTCTTTATAGTCAGCAATCCAAACCTCTTCTTAGTGCTTCTGCTCAAGATAGAGTTGATAGACTAGCCGATCTTTCAGCTGAATTGCATAAAATGTGTGAATTCATCTTGTAGAGCCAAGTGTTTCTCGTGAGTTCTCCTACACTTAAAGGGATACTTCACCTAAAAATAAAAATGCAGAAAAATAAAAAAACACTGAGCTTTTGTTCTGTTCAACACAAAAGTTGGAAGAAAGTGGGTAACCAAACAGCTGCTGGTTCCCATTGATTTCCATACTAAGAAATAAAATACCATGGGAGTCAATGGGGACCAGAAACTATTTGGATACTAACACTCTTCAAAATATCCTTTTTTGTGTTCAGTTAAGAACAACTTGAGGGAGAGTAAATGATAATTGTCATTAATGGGTGAACTATCCTTTTAAATGACTAATAGAATAAGAAATCTGAGGCCAAAAGAACAGCAGCAGAGCAATTAGAGGTAAAACTTTTTCAATCCATGCATCCTAATTAAATCGATTACATTTGTTTTTGTTCTATCAGTATTCCTGTTTTTATTTCAGTAAGCTTCAAGCTGATTTGCTAAAACTGATTCATTGCATTAATTGACAGGCTATTGATTTGAAACGCATAACGAACACATTTTCGGCAGTTTATGGGACGCTACTCACAGAATAAAAATCTAATCTAGAACCATATTTCTCAAATTGTATTCTGGGTAATGTTACACACACATAAACAATGTACTTCTATTACTATTTCTAGTTCTATTTCACATATAACATGAAACTAAATATAGTTTATTACCTAAAATGGATTCCTGTTTTTTATTATTTGGCTGCTATTATTTGTACTTTATCCCCGACTCTCAGAACACCACCCAAACTTTCAACTGTTACATCTCACAGTTATTATTCTGCATGCAAACTTATGTGGAGTTATGATGTTGATTTACCTTGCAGACAACTCTCATGCCCTCAATCTCTTCAGCGTTGAGGATCTTAATCTGAGACGTCCCTTTCATGGTCTGCTCTGACTCTGACATCCCTGCAAGATGTGATGAATTTGTGAATTGGTGAGCAGTAAAATACACTGATACCCATCTACCCACAAAAGCATCTTACTATCACTCAAATATATTGACTATATCTGCCTACTGACCTTCACCACAACAGAATCTCAACAGCACAGTCTCCAGTGAGCTAATGAAGACAACATAACCACTTCTTAGAGACAAACACACACGCACGCACACACACGTATGGACGCTGATCCAGTGAGGTCTAGGACATGACAGTTTGGCAATGATGCAATCACAGACAGTTCCTGCTGGGGCTGGGCGGTATGACTATATATCGTGTTGCGGTAGAGATGGAGATTTTGTATTCCATTTGTATAGAGACGAAGAAAATCTATAGGGCTTTTCACACTGCACTTAATCCCAGGATATTTTCATTCTAAGAAGTGCTTTTAACCCCAGGTAGAGGAACATTTCACAAACGTATAGAAATTGGGTTAGCACTGCGTTTGTTTGTTTTTTTTAAAAAGGAAGGAACAGTTCGTTAACGGCAGGTCCTTGAGGTAATTACAGTCAGGCAGGAAATCCAATCATTCATCGACTTCAAATATGGCTTTTCATTTCAAACATGCAAGTAGTAGCAACTTTACATGGCCGCTCTTTCTAACATTAACCTAGATAAATGTGCGCTGTTATATATCCAAGTGTTCATGTGGAGTGCGGAAGCTGAAGCAAGACATGGAGGCGCTAAGACCAGAAACAACTTAAAATTCTCTGTAATTTTAGATAGATTTACATTTTTCATCATTTAGCAGACGCTTTTATCCAAAGCGACTTACAAGGGGAGCAATTAGGGGTTAGGTGTCTTGCTCAAGGGCACTTTAGTCATAGTATTGAAGGTGGAGAGGTTCACAATCCCCACTTTCAATTCCTACCGGCATGGGAATCGAACCGGCAACCTTCAGATTACAAGCCCGACTCCCTCACCACTAGGCCACGACTACCCTATAGATAGATAAGAGTAATGCGTCATTCGAAACTGTAAATCATAATACTTTTATTTGTGTGAACTCACCATAACAAGAAAACGTTGTGCCCTTGTAAAATAAAAACAACAAACAGGATACACTCTCTGCCATCTCGAGAGAGTCACAAAAATGAACCCAGACTCAGCATATAGGGTACTTGCCTCAGACATGAGAAATATTTCTATAGAAAGCTTGAAATGTCTACTTTTAACCAAACCAATTCAGATTAAGTTATCATCACATTAAAGGTCCAGAAAGGTAGTAAAGACATTGTTAAAACAGTCCATGTGACTCCCCGTGGTTACACCTTAATGTTATGAAGTGACAAGAATACTTTTTGTGTGCAAAAAAACAAACAAAAATAACAACCTGAACAAAGTCATAATTATTTTTGCTTGTTTCTTGCACACAAAAAGTATTCTCGTCACTTCATAACATTAAGTTTGAACCTCTGTAGTCATATGGACTGTTTTAACGATGTCTTTACTACCTTTCTGGGCCCTGAAAGTGGTAATAACATTTGATTCTATTGGAGGACAGAGAGCTCTAGGATTTCCTCAAAAATATCTTAATTTGTGTTCCAAAGATGAACAAAGGTCTAACGGGTTTGGAACAACATGAGGGCGAGTAATAAATGACAGGATTTTCCTTTTTGGGTAAACTAACCCCTTAAATGAACGACTACTACTCAAGAAAAATCGGGGGCAGCCCTAATGAATGCCCCGCATTAATTGTTAACCAGGGGAAAATTATGAACAGTGTGAAACGGGAAGCATGAAAGCCCAGCATTCCTTGACTTGGGTTAACCATTTCAACTATGAAAAGCCCTTAAGTAGTAGTGATGCGAAAAAAGACGCTGGATGTAAGTATTCATGGATGTAATGCAGACAAGTTTAGATGTACCATTTTTCATTGAATTCTCATCAAAAACAATACGTTTGGTCATATCGCCCACCTCTAATCCCAGCTGAGTAACAATATCAGCCATGCAGAGACAAATAGAGCCATGCTACTACACAGACACTCTCGCTCACAAAAATGCACTCACACCCACTGAGGAGCAAACCGCTCCCTGTAATACTATTAAAACAAGAGGACAGCACTGGCTGGACACACATGGGAAGCGGCGGGGCTTCGTACCTGCCAACAACCCAACCTCTGCAGCTGCAGAGAGCAAGAGAAGAGCTTCAGACACACACTGCAGCAGCCCACCCCCAAACACACACACATGGAAATAAATGGTAACGTGTATAGAGTGACTTCAGGACCATCACACACGCTCTCACAAAGAAGTGCTATTGAATGTACAATTGAAAATGTGCACACTCCTGACCTAACCATGGGATGCTTTTGAAGACATTCAGGCTTTTTCAATACATCGCTATTCTACTGTTTAAAAGCCGGGGGCCGGAGACTCAAGGATGAGCTACTGACAGAGGAATGAGAGGCTGTAACTATAGGAGCCTAATATCAACTAAACACCACCATAATGGTTACTTACAGGAAGTCTCGGCAGCATCCGCTAATGAGGGACAAATGAGCATTTATTCACAATACACAGTGATTCATGAGAGATCCATCTATACTAGAAGAAAAAAAGTGTGTGTGATCATAATTCATTTTTAAAGACATGTACCGTCTATCATTGTTTGAAGGATATGTCGGAGTTAAAATGCATTTAATAAAAATGAGTGGGATCTGCAAATGTATAAAAAATGACACCTTTTCAAAGAACTTTGTTTTAACTTAGAGGGTTAGTGATAATTTATCTTTTTTAAAGAACACATGCCATTTATTAGGGGTGTGATGAGATCTCGTGCCATGAGATATTGCAAGATAAAAAGTCATTTTTCGTCAAGGTGAAAAGCTGTCTTGGGAAATTGCCATGACAGAGTGTGAGGGTGAAATTAGGATAGAATATGCCGCTGCTACGTTTACGTTACACCCGATTAATGTTGCACTTAATAAGACTAAGAGAAAATTGAGTTATTTATTTTTATTCATGGGTAATTGACAAGATTTTTAAACAAAAAAAAAAAGTGTAAAAAAAATAAAAAAAATGGAGATAATTAATTTTGAAGTTTTATTAAGTGTTAACAATGAGATTGTGTTTTTTATAGTCTACTTTTGTCTTTTTTTTTTTTTTTTTTTAACAAAATTTCGGTTTTACCAAATTACTCTTTCGGTTATACTAAATGATGATAATTTCAAACAATGCTAACAGGTTGATATCTACCAAGCTAGATAGCTAGCAAAAGGACAATCAAACATTTTGTAATTAGTACAAGTTAACGTTTTTAAAGCGGTTGTACCGATTGACCTGACGTTTTGGGACATGCGTATAAGCAAGTGAAAACATGAATTTTTCAAATAGTTAAGAGTTTGTTACTTTGCGCCATGACCAGGTGGTCCTTTGCAGGCATCTGAATGATGTCACATCCTGTCAAGCGATATTGACCGCATGACTTGATCCAAAATGGTTACTCCGAATGACATTAATGAAATTAATTTTTCCCGACATTCTTTCTCATAAAAGCAACGACTTTTACGCATAATTTTAATACCATTTTGCACTATGTTGATATATAATGTTATAAAATCATGAGAGAATACAAAATATATACATTAATTACATTTTAAGATATTTTAATCACAAATGAACTGGCCTTTGGACGGTTAAACCACATGACCTTTTGACAATTTCTAAAATATCTTTATATATAGCTAAATAGAATTAAAACCTTTTGTATTCTATAAAAGAGATCTAGTTGTACTACATTACATACTTTATAAATCTTTGTTTTTTTTCATTATTATTATTATTGTTATTATTATGGCGTTTGGACAAAAAAAATGACCCGTCACATTATTGACCCTTATACCTTTTTGATTTCTATGATCAATTTGTGGAAAAGAGTTCAGTTAGGTCAAAAGTTGCAGAAGCTCATAAATCATGTCTGAAGAGATTCATATAAAATCAAACGGGAGAGAAGCCAGTCAGTTAAATGTGTGACAAAACTGCATATTATAATTCATACTCAGAAAGTAGAACTGAATTAACATTCATTACAAGATGATTAGGGAAAACATTTCAAATGCACCTGCAGACTATTTTTCTAGGTCATATATCTCCTCATTGCGGAAAAAAATGCTAACCGTCTCGTCACACCCCTACCATTTACAGACCCTTCCATACAGAAATGCATTAAACTGATCAAATTTATAATCTTACAAAAGATTTATCTCAAATAAATGCTGTTCTTTTTAACTTTCTGTTCAACGGTGAATCCTGAAAATCATGCATCAGTATTCACAACTGATAAAAAGAAGAAATGTTTCAACAAACCAACATATTAGAAAGATTTCTGAAGGATCATCTGATACTGAAGACTGGAGCAATGGCTAAAGAAAATTCAGCTTTGCCATCACAGGAATAAATTACATTTTAAATGATATGAAAATACAAAACATTACAATAGAAAAGAGTTTAAAGAAGAAGAAGAAGGAGTTAATCACACATTTCACAATAGAACTGAATTTGGGCTCATCGTCTCCTTTCCTAATCACAATATATACAATTCTGAGTTCATTAAACTCATAATAATGACACGCCAATGAAATACCACACAAAAAACACAGAGTTTTCAGTAAACAGGTAATTCTTGCACATCTAGATGTGTTTATACAATAAACAATGGTTTAATGTGGTCAGCAGAGATGCAGTATTGCAGAAAACACTTTAAAAATCAAACAGCACTTCAGCTGATGAGATAGAGACCATTAGTTTAAAAGCTTGTATATCAGTGGCCCATTGCAAGGGTCAAAAGTTTAAACTTCATACAGGAGTGCTCAAACAGGGCAGCCTGTCAAAATAGTGCAATGACTCAGATAAAGGGCTTGGGGCAAGAAAGCTAGTCCAGGTGAGAGAAGTCAATTTGAGTGTTGTGGTGCATCATTTACTAAATGAAGTCCAGTTTATGTGTGAAGGGTTTCGCAATCTTACCCAAAGGATGATCTGCATAGTCTGGTCTCTGGATGTTGCTAGGAACAAGCCTCATGGGAGTCTGAAAACAACCAAGAAAAATGGTTTGCGTTCATTAACGTTTTTGCTCTGTTCTATAGTATTGTATTTCGATGCCGCCTGTGCTCGTGTCCATCTCTGGAGAGCTGCGTCCTTACCAGTGGATAGTGGGGTCGCAGTTTACCAGTGTATCTGTAGCCAGGCCATGGGTCAGTGTTGATTTCTTTCTCCACACAGTTCTTCTCCTCATCTTTTACTTTGTCCTCCTCTACAAATAAAAAAAACAGATATTAGTGATGGCATTATGCAAGACATGATTTGCATACAAATGCAGAATTGAACATCCCTCAACAGTGAGAGAGAATAAAACACACATACTTGCTTTTTTGTGGAGCAGTTTGTGGGTGGCCCAGCTGCCTTTGAAGCATTCCTGAAAACATACAAGAACCAAAGTTTTTCACATCTTAAAGAGCCTCAAAAATTACATTTCTGTTTGTTTTGATGCATCTGCTTACTACTGCAAACAGTAAGTTTTTTTTCTGTAATGCAGTAATTGAGATATATATATATATATATATATATATATATCACTCGGAGATGCATTAAACTGGTCAAAAGTGACAGAAAATACATTTATAATGTTAAAAAAAAAATCAAATGCTGCTCTTTTGAACTTTCTATTCAAAGAATGCTGAAAAAAAAAATCATAAATACAAAAATATTAAGCAGCACAACTATTTTCAACCTCGATAAGAAATTTTTCAATTCAGCATATGATTTCTGAAGGAGAGTGACATTGAAGACTGGAATATACATTATGATAAGAATGATACATTGTCAACTATTACATATACAACTACAATAAGAGAAAAGTTCATTTAAATTGCAATATTACTATATTTCTGATTAAATAATAAATGCAGTCTTGGTGAGCATAAGAGCCTTTTGAATACAGCATTTAAAATTTAACATTCTCTTCCAGGAAACAGATCAAATATTAAGATGAGTGTTGATCTTGCAACAAGAATATCCACATTTTTGTCCAAAAATGATGCTTCCAATAAACAGTCCTTTTGTTTAAAAGGCTTTTTATATGTTCAGCTTCCAGTTTGAATAGGATATACATCAACACAGTAAACTGTGCTCATAACGTAATCTCATGGGTCTTTAATCGAATCAATAGAACAAAACATGAAAATTAACATCAAAAAATAAATTAACTGTACTGTTACATTGTGTACAGCGTCTAACATACTACGATTACAGGCAAGTTGAATCATGCACTTTAGCACATTTAGAAAGAAAAGCTGATGATAATACATGACAAATCTCCATTTTATTACAGGGAGTTACAAAAAAAATTAATTCGGTCATCACTAACTCATCCTCATGTGATTCCAAACCGGCATGACTTTCTTTATTCACAGAAACATAAAAGAAGATATTCTGGAAAAACGTTGGGGTCCAAAAAACATTGAACCCAATTGACTTTCAAAGAGTGCATTAAAAAAAAAAACACACGTATTTACATATAATCTTAGACTGACATGAGGGTGATTTATAGCATGTTTAAATGATGTGAAAATGTCAAATGAGATATCCTGGGCTTGGCAACACCCTGTCATGATATCAGCCTCAACTCCATAAGATCTGCCTTGCTACAGTCCAAAGATGTGTCTCAAAGCTGTCTACCTACAGCATTTTAGAGCACATGCCTTAAAACACACATATTATGTGTTTAAAGAGACAGCTGACAATGATGGGCACTCTTGCCTAGAAAAACCAAGCAAGCAATTTTGACCAGCATGGCCATGTTGAAGCTCACTGGGAACTGAATCATAGCCCAAGCAAGGAGTGGTCAGCAAATCAAACGAAAATGAAGGGAATCAGGGTTAAATCTACACTCCCTTCGCACAGATTTATGCAGCATGTTGTCAAAGGACTTCAGAGATTATAAATACATTAACGACTAAATGATTGGTGTATTGATTTAGCAACTGGGCCACGTTGAGCTGGTCATTTAAAGCTCGCAAATGGACATTTGCGTTCCGTGTAAAGAGTTTAACCTCTCAGACAAATATGTCACGCTGAAAATCACCATGCACAAAACTTTAATGCAAACACCAAAGCTCAAAGCAAGGGTTAAAGTGCCTGTTTGTGGTGTAAGACAGCTAGCTAGCTAATGCTGAGCTCAGTGCCGTAGGCCGGCAGCGTGACATGCGCTACAAAACCCGAGAGCTTCGCTCGTTTCCTAAACCAAAGAGTCAGAGCTTCACCTGAGAGCAAAAGTATGAGCCTTGAATTCCGAGTTTGATGCAGGTGGGACACTGGAGCTTCGCTTCGCTGCAGCAGCCTTCCGTCTCGCACTCCCGTGTCTCCACCGCCGCCATGCTTCTGCCGCTGAGAGAGAGAGAGAGAGAGCTGGAGAGAGAGAGAGAGAGAGAGAGAGAGAGAGATCTGAGGGAGGGACACCTACACCACCTTGTGCATCATGGCGAAATGGAGTATTTATTTATCCATTTATTTCACCTTATTGCAGCCACAGTTATTGGCTGGACATCACTGAAAAGTTTGTTCGTTATGTCCTTTCCCACTACTAAAATAGTTCCACAAGAAGCAAAAACATTACAGGAATCGCCAAGCAAGGCAGAACGAATACCGGACTGGAATTCCGCATATGAGTGGAGCGGAGCCACAGAGAGTAACCGCGCCGCCATAGTTCTTACTGCAGGTTTATCTGCTTCCCGCTCCCCTCTTGATTAGCAAGAGAAACCCAGCTCTGAGCTGTACTGGAAAACTTGGACATTAAAACGTTAAAAAACAACAACAACAAAAAAACGCTTTAAGTAGTGATGGGAGAAACCATGGAAGCCCGTTTCCGCCACTGAAAAAAAAAATTATTGCGACATTTTAATCATCATGAGATAAAAAGTCAGAATTCTGAGATATAAAGTCAGAATTGTGAGATATAAAGACAGAAGTCTGAGATATAAAGTCAGAATTCTGAGATAAAGTGAGAATTGTGGGATATAAAGTCAGAATTCTGAGATAAAGTGAGAATTGTGAGATATAAAGTCAGAATTGGGAGATATAAAGTGAGAATTGTGAGATATAAAGTCAGAATTCTGAGATAAAGTGAGAATTGTGAGATATAAAGTCAGAATTGTGAGATATAAAGTCAGAATTCTGAGATAAAGTGAGAATTGTGAGATATAAAGTCAGAATTCTGAGATATAAAGTGAGAATTGTGGGATATAAAGTCAAAATTCTGAGATATAAAGTCAGAATTCTGAGATAAAGTGAGAATTGTGGGATATAAAGTCAGAATTCTGAGATAAAGTGAGAATTGTGAGATATAAAGTCAGAATTGTGAGATATAAAGTCAGAATTCTGAGATAAAGTGAGAATTGTGAGATATAAAGTCAGAATTGGGAGATATAAAGTGAGAATTGTGAGATATAAAGTCAGAATTCTGAGATAAAGTGAGAATTCTGAGATAAAGTGAGAATTGTGAGATATAAAGTGAGAATTGTGAGATATAAAGTGAGAATTGTGAGTTATAAAGTGAGAATTGTGAGATATAAAGTCAGAATTCTGAGATAAAGTGAGAATTGCGAGATATAAAGTGAGAATTGTGAGTTATAAAGTCAGAATTGTGAGATAAATTGAGAATTGTGAGATATAAAGTCAGAATTGTGAGATATAAAGTCAGAATTGTGAGATATAAAGTCAGAATTGTGAGATATAAAGTCAGAATTGTGAGATAAAAAGTCAGAATTCAGAGATAAAAAAGTTGTAGTAATCTTTTTTTTTTCAGTGGCGGAAACGGGCTTCCATAAGAAACAAAGAATTAACTGAACCAATTGTTTAGTAAAATGACTCACTGTTTTGAAAGGCTAGCGGCACATTTGAAGGTGAATTTTGAAATGTTTTGGGGTAGTCGTGGCCTAGTGGTGAGGGAGTTGGGCTTGTAATCAGAAGGTTGCCGGTTCGATTCCCACGCCAACAGGAATTGAAAGTGGGGATTGTAAATAAACAGCACTCACTCCACCTTCGATACCATGACTAAGGTGCCCTTGAGCAAGGCACCTAACCCCTAATTGCTCCCCTTGTAAGTCGCTTTGGATAAAAGCGTCTGCTAAATAATGAAAAATGAAACAAGGGAAATGAAAATTTTGGGCCGAAACCGAAAATTTTGGATTCGCTTTAATTATTAATTTCTTATTTTTAATGCACACGGAGCAGAACATTGAGCAGTCGCTTCGAAGTTGTGCATCTCCTTAAGCAGAGCCACTTGCAAAGTTAAAAAACGCTGTAAAACTGAGTGAAAACTAATCGCTGAACATGGAATGGCGGGGCCAGTGTTGCCAAGTCTGCAGTTTTCATGCAGAATTGGGCTACTTTAACACTGTTGCCAAGAGTTGTTTTCATGTCTGCTAGTTGAAGCAACCCCAAATAACATGACGAATTTTACCAGACGAACCCTGCCAAAAATGGGGATTTTAGCCCAGGGGACCCCCCCAGAACTAGTTTTGAGCAGTAATTTGGTGGGTTTTGTTGTGAAAACCTGGCAACCCTGGGTGGGGTGGCCAAAAGCCAAAAAACGAAAATGCCATTTTTCAGCCAATAATTTTTGGTGGCCGAAATTTTAGTGCATCCCTATTGGAAACCAATGCTTAAGGCAGTAGACATAAAGCCCTGTTTTGTGAAATTATGTGACTTGATTGAAACAAGCTCTGAACCAATGATTCGAAACAAAAGATTTGCAAATGTTTCAAGGCTTTATGAAGTATTGGCCCTGTCTAAAATGGCGAACATCATATGCACTTATGATCTTCTGGACTTACGATGGATGCCATGTGCACATGTCTGTTATGAGACCATAGAGTGTCTCATTTGTCATTTTAGGCTTCAGAAGGGTGCTCAAGAGCTCCCCCTTTGGGACAGGGCCATTGTTTCGAAAAGCGCTCATATAGCCACAGGCCAAATTATGCAATTCCACTCCACTTTCATTCGCTATAAAAAACACTATAGTTAAAAATGGAACAATAATTGATGGAATTTCAGTAAAAGTGATATATATATATTAACAAATGCATTGTTAATTTCACATCACTTGGCTACTCTATTGGAATTCTGTATAGGCTATATCAAATTTACTAGCAAGAATTACATCGGTCAGCCTGCACGATTGATATCTGCAGTGCTTGAAATGTGCCGGTACGCCATGTTGCATGTACGGAAGCCCGCAGCACCCTCCCTTCTTCAGGAAAACGTTTTGAACTGAGCATCGGTAGTACCGGTGTTGTGCAATATTTCGACCCCCTGCTAGTTTATTACCCCCCGTGTTGCAGGTGTGGGGGAAGGGTTGGGATTAGGGGTGGGGTTAAGATTATGCAATCAGGTAGCGACTTCAACAAGGGGGGAATTATTTGGCAGGGGGTCGAAATTCGGCACAACACCGGCACTTTTATTTTTCCACTTCAAGCACTGGATATCGGCATTATATTGGCCATTAGATTAGAAAACAGATTATTTCAGTTTAATTGAATTCATCTTCCATTTGATTTATTATTGTAAAGCATCAATATCAGGGAATGTTTCTCTTTACTACTCTGACTATAGGTGTTGAACTGCTCCAGAGTAATCTGAACTAATCCTTTTAGTCTTTGTCTTAATCTACGACAGTGTTTGGGAATGTCACACTCAGAGAGTGGCACTTCTTTCCTGGGGCAGTAGTGTATGAGCTACTTAGAGCGATGCATCCAGTTCTGTATGCAGACCTCACTTTGTGCTTGGCGTTGGTGGTCTGTGCTCAGAGTCCATCGTGCCCGTCTCTGTGCACCTGTGTGCTCCACGATCGCAGCAATTCCAAGGGACTCAGGTACAGTCAAATAGGTTTTTCTGTAATCTTTTTGCCAGGTCAATTCTTTGATCCTGAACTCTTTCATCCACACACTTTTACCTTCACTCTGTTGTTGTCTTGTTTCTTGCAATGTGCCAGTAATGAAATCTAGGGGAGACAGATGTATTTATAGTTCTATGATGACAACTCTCACAGCATGGTAATGGATATGACAATGTTGATGTGTTTGGTCTTGGCGGAATAGATCTGCTACGCTGCTGTTGCTGTTGTAGGTTATTGCTGCCGCTTCAGAGCAAGTACAAGATTTGCTACTGCCAATACATACACGACACGCTGCTGTGAGCTATAGGACATGCTGCTGCTGTACAATACAGCATGCATGAATTACCCACAGGAGCTCTATACAGGTGGAGCTGGGGAAGGTGGAGGGTTTCTGAAAGCACGCTGCACTGCTAAGGCAAATGTTACCCATGTATTTGAAGGTTGAGCATGTGAGCTCATTGGCTATTGATACACCAGAAACCAATCAGCTGTGTCCTATAGATAATGACATGATTATGAGTACATCATACGCTGATGAGTTAAAGGACCTATTAGCCTGCGCCATCTAGAGTTTCATGACAGAACTTTGTATTTGTATATTTGGGAATATGTGTGGTATACTATGTCAGAAAAAAGCATAGAACGATGGATATCTTGGCAAAAAATTACCAGTACATTTCCTTTTAAGTTTACAGACATTTCCTTCAACCCTAAAACCCAGCAAAATTCAATATACTGATAAAACACCTCTAAAAAATCAATACAGAAAATTCTTTCATATTAACGTTGTACATTGAGCCCCTTTTTTTAAGACTTGTTTAGAGTGTATAAAGGCCAGTTTATATTGTCTTATCAATTTATCTTACAGTGTGATTATATATATATATATATATATATATATATATATATATATATATATATATATATAAATAAACTGGCCTGGCTAATGCTGTAACCATAGCATTATACAATGTTTTTACGAATTTTTGGCATTGGAATGCTATTAACAGGTTGTTGCTGCGCTCCCCGCAATTTATTTGGGGAATATTTTGACCTCACACACATAAATACATACTGTATATTAACTGTAATGTTAATTTATATTATTAATCTATTTAAATATTATGTTTTTCCTAGAACGGTGCTCTGTAAGAACCCAGCCTTGACTGCCATTCCAATTGATTTGCCAAGAGATACTGTCAAGTTTCGTCTAGAGCGCACGTCTGTTTCCAGGATCTTTAGAGGCGCTTTCTCTGCCATGCCAGAACTGCTTTATTTGTGGCTTACATATAACTCCATCACCGCTCTACATCCAAGGAGTTTCACAAACCTGTCTTTCCTTCATGAGTTACGATTGGATGGGAACCTCCTCTCCACTTTCCCCTGGGAGGGACTCAGGGATCTGCCCCGCCTCCGAACACTTGGACTGCACAATAACCGCCTGGCACGAATCCCACCCCTAGCCGCACGTTACCTTGGCAATGTGACTTATCTGGACCTCTCGAGCAACAAGCTGAGCACCCTGCCTAATGATCTGACTTCTCTCTGGCCGTTTAGTGACGGCACTCAAAGCCAGCGCTCATTGGTTCTAGGTGAAACATAAAGAGGAGACACCACACTCTAGATCATTTGGATCATAACTAAAATGAAGAATGCAATTGTAAGATATTGATAACCAGTGTTGGGGGTAATGCATTACAAGTAACTTGAGTTATGTAATCAGATTACTTTTTTCCCAAGTAACTAGTAAAGTAACGCATTACTTTTCCAATTTACAACAAAATATCTAAGTTATCAAATAAGTAATGCAAGCTACTTTCACATTTATGGACTGACAGCTCTCCTGTCCACATGTTGGGAGAAACAAAATGCAACGGTGTTGTGCGCCGTGTGAAAATGATGGTTATTGTCGTTCTGAATGTGAACATGCGTTTACTCATCTCACTTGCACGTACATTCAGTATTCCTCAAAATGAATAAAAACAGTGAAATGCAGTCATAATTAAATATATTAAAATATATTTATATGCTTTATGTATTTAATGTCACTTTATTAACCAATGTCTTTGACCTTCAACGTTCCAATTTAACCATACTTATAAGCAAAAGGAAAAAGTAACACAAAAGTAATGTAACATTACATTTCATAGAAAGTAACTAAGTTACTTTTTTTAGGGAGTAATGCAATTTGTAATGCATTGCTTTTAAAAGTAACTTTCCCCAACACTGCTGATAACTAAATCTACGTCAGTGATATGTATATGATACTGGCGACAATATGAGGTTTCCAAGTTTGTCTCTGACATTTGGACCCTACTGTGCTCGGTGAGCCAAAATAAATAGGAAAATGATTTTAGCCCATGATAATCCAGTGATATCTACTATACTAGACAAACTGTTCCACACACATCAACACTGCCAGTCAGTGAAACCAAATTAAGTCATTAATGTCTTATGTTAATGAAATATTTACCCAACCTGACTGGTGCACACAAACACATATGTGATATCTAAGTGCGATCTGAGAGTTTTCAGCCTTTTGACAGCTCACTGCGTTCCTCCAGCGGAAACCAAAGCCCTGTACCCTGATTAGCCCCGTCTTTCTGGAAAGAATAGTTCATGTAATCATTGCACACCTCTATCTGAAGACTCAATGTGTCATCATGTCACCCTCTCTCACCCATTTCATTCCTCTCGCAGGTCTTCAGGACAACCCGTGGGTGTGTGACTGTAGGCTTTCTGCCTTGCTTGACATTAGTAAAGCCCCAGAATCCTCTCTGGTCCTGTTGGATCGGTTCCTGACCTGTAGTGAACCGGCAGATCTCGCTGGAGTTCCCTTTCAGAGTGTGGAGCTCACTCGCTGCCACAGGCCTTACGTGGTGACCTCTGCCACAAAGATCACAGCTTTACTGGGTAGCAATGTCCTACTTCGCTGTGATGCAACAGGACACCCGACTCCAACAATTATGTGGATAAAATCTGCCAGACCCAACCTTTATAACCAAGGTATCTTCTTGTACATTGTTATGCTGATTAAATATGAATCTAATGAAAAATCTGGTGACAGTAAGGTTTGATTCGTTAACCGTAGTTAATATGAAATAACAACGAACAATACTTCTACAGCATTTATTAATCTCAGCATTTACTAATATATCTTTAAGATCAAAAGTTGTATCTGTGAACATTTTTAAATAACATTAACAAATGTTAATAGATGCTGTTGCTACGGTTCATGTTAGTTAATGCATTAACTAATGTTAACAAATGAGACCTTATTGTAACATTTGGAATGTTAAATTAGTGAATTATTATTTCGCTGATGATCTCAGAGTTTTGAAATATATTCTCCTTTATTTAAAGCTTGTTGTAAGCAGATGCAAAGCAGCCTTGACACCGAAAGATTGCCCAGAAAACTTTCTGGCTGTAAGTTACCTTTAGAACTTTGTCACATAAAGGTGCAGTAAGCAATTTCTGAGAAACGCTGTGGAAAGTGCAGCACGACACACTTGCAGCCAATCAGCAGTAGGCGGCGTGTCCACTCATGAGGGAGCAAGAGGGAGATTTGAAGAAAGACTGTAGAAAGAGAGGTAGCTGAGAGACATTGCAAAAGAGAAAAGCTCAGAGGAATATCACTGGATAAAGAAAGGTTATGATCAGGCAAGAGCTTTAGGACCCACATAATTGCAAGTTATAAAGTCAGAATTGGGAGATATGAACTTGCAATACTGACTTTTTTCTAGCAATTGTGAATTAAGTATGTGAGTTTATATCTCATAATTCTGACTTTTCTCAATATTGTAAGTTTATATCTCATATTTTTGACTTTTCTCAATATTGCGAGTTTATATCTCATAATTCTGACTTTTCTCAATATTGTGAGTTTATATCTCATATTTTTGACTTTTCTCAATATTGTGAGTTTATATCTCATAATTCTGACTTTTCTCAATATTGTGAGTTTATATCTCATATTTTTGACTTTTCTCAATATTGTGAGTTTATATCTCATATTTTTGACTTTTCTCAATATTGTGAGTTTATTTCTCATAATTTTGACTTTTCTCAATATTGTGAGTTTATATCTCATATTTTTGACTTTTTCAATATTGTGAGTTTATATCTCATAATTCTGACTTTTCTCAATATTGCGAGTTTATTTCTCATAATTTTGACTTTTCTCAATATTGTGAGTTTATATCTCATAATTTTGACTTTTCTCAATATTGCGAGTTTATTTCTCATAATTTTGACTTTTCTCAATATTGTGAGTTTATATCTCATAATTTTGACTTTTCAATATTGTCAGTTTATATCTCATATTTTTGACTTTTCTCAATATTGTCAGTTTATATCTCATAATTTTGACTTTTCTCAATATTGCGAGTTTATATCTCATAATTCTGACTTTATAACTCGCAATTGCAACTTTATATCACACAATTCTCAGGGGAAAACGTCAGAATTGTGAGATAAAAACTTGCAATTACCTTTTTTGTGTTTGTTCCACACTTATTAGTATTCCAAAGTATTCTAAAGTATTTAGATTAAGTTACTAAACTTGAGTAATGTAACGAAATACGTTACAAATTACTTTTTAAAGCATGTATTTTGTAATCTGTAGTGAAATACATTTTAAAAGTAACCTCCCCAGCATGGCTGTTGTTGTAATGTTAGTTACGATAACAGGACAGTTTTGAGTGTCATTGTTTGTCTCAAACTCCTGCTTTTATATGCTGTATGTTAATTTTTTCGTCATCTTCGAAATTTATTTATTTATTTATTTATTTTATAAATTTATTTCATTTATTTTGCTTCTGCTATGATAGAGACATCCGCAATGAAGTGTGTTTGTTTGGTTTGATTTCCAATAGTGTTTCTCAGATATCGCTTACTTCACCTTTAAAATGATGAACTGTTTAGCTGTGGTGCACTTGCTTTTTAAACCATTGTGTTTAAATATTACCCTACAAAGCAGACTGGGGCAAATGTTTTACCAGTTCATAAGCTAGTCAATCATGTATCTTAATTTCACCAATTGTCACAGATGTACAAGAGTCTCCACGTGTGGGAATCCGTTGGTCGGCAGTCGGTCTTAATGGAATATCCTATAGAGATGCAGGGGAGTACCGGTGTAGAGCCCAAAACATGGCAGGGATATCAGAGGCCGTTGTCAGTCTGAATGTGGTCGGGATAATGGCGGAATATGCAAACTCCAAAAACTCTGATCAACAGAAAACAGCTGCAAAATCAGACTATCCACAGAGGAAACCTAACCAGAAATCCAAGGCGATACCGTCCTTGTCGCCTCGAAACATGACTGGACGGCCCTCTCTTCCAAAGAGAGTCATGAAAATCCCCAAAGCCAGCAGAGACAAAATGAAAAGAGACATGATAGCTGTACACAACTTTTTGATTACTTCTGAAGATCCACTACACAAAAGACAAACACCTCATGTCTCCCTGTCAATTCACACCTGACACATTCAAATGTGTCATTTCTGGAAGTTTCCTTTTTCATATGAATGACCATTTTTTTTTGTATATTTCCTCAGTGGAAAGTCGCTTTCATGTATTATACAGCCATGACCACACGATGGCAGCTCTGAGCTAAAGACGCTTCATGTCAAAAGCTGTTTATTTAAAGGTGATGAACAAAAAAAAATGATGTTCCCTCCCATGAACCTCTAGTCATATCAGTAGCCTAATAAAAGTCACATTCTTAATGTAAAGAATTTATCTGGTCAATAGATTTACTGGTGTATTAGGCTGTGCATCAAGTAAATACCTCTTTTATATTGTATGGCTCGATAGATCTTGTGCCAGTGTTCAACAAAGGGTTTTTTGCAGACCTAATTTCTTCTGAAATGGGTCAAATAATAGAGTGATGAAATTCAGTGAGATTATTCATCTTAATAGCTGTAAAAGCTTCCTGTCTTTCTCAGATTTATGATACTCCCCGATAAAGATGTTACAGCACCTTTTGTTTCTACACCTTATTACTATATATTTACTGTCAAGTCATCTCACAGACTGATGATAACAAATGATTATATGATTATGATATGCCAATGAATTTATGACATGATATGCCAATGAAGCCTTTCATATCGTTGCCCAATAAATGTTCAAGATCTGATTTCATCACTCAGTCTTGTAAAATATACACCATATTCATGGTGCGAACGTATGTGGATTTATTAAGAGTTTTACCTCAGCAAAGCATCACAACGCCAACATTGCAAGTTAGCAATGGTGATGGTTTTGTAGAAACTCACATCTGATTATTATCACACTAAATAGTAGCATTTTGCTCATATTACCAAAGCATAATTATCCAAATGTTCACATTTTGAATGTTACATTGAAGTGAATCAATGAAAACAGGCTGTAAAAGTCATTCCAGTTTGGGGCTGTTTATACACCTTTTTCACCTAAAAACGGAAAACTTTTTATGCGTTTTGGTTCTCGTTTTTGGAAAGATACCATTATTATCTGTGTGTAAACTACAAAAACACGAATTTGTGAAAACGGTGATGCCATGCAAATGCGTATTACATTACTCTAAAAGTGTAAATTTTAATATGATATTGTTGGACATAATGCAGCATTTACTTTTGACCTACAATCGAGTCTCATTTATTGGCCCTTCATTGTAAAAATTTGCGCCACAAACACTTTGAATGTTGACCTTGAGTTTTTAAAAACCAAATTATAATTGTGTTCAAATATGAATATATAAAACTACATTCCGGAAGAAAACACACATGTGATCTAAACTTTGCATACGGGGTTTTTGCTTATAGTTACTAACATGGAGTGACTGTATTTAGATTCGCCTATTCAAGGTCACCGATCACAATATTTGTCCCTTTTGATCGTATGATGTCGTGAGTAAAGGACCACATGTAACCAGTGTTGGGGGTAATTGTATTACAAGTAACACGAGTTATGTAATCAGATTACATTTTCCAAGTAACCAGTAAAGTAATGCATTACTTTTAAATGTGCAGGAAAATATCGAGTTACTTTTTCAAATAAGTAACGCAAATTACTTTGTTTTCCCATTTATTAACTGACGGCTCTCCTGCCCACAAGTTGAGAGAAATCGTGAGTAAATACAGGTGTGTGCGCTGTGTGAACATGATGGTTATTGTAGCGCTAGACTAACGTTTAACATGCATTTACTATTTCAGCATTTTATTTCTCAAAATGAACAAAAACAGTGACATGCAAACTCAGAATATAACGCAAACCTACAATAATAAATGTTAAAGAACACAAATTACCAATGTCTTTGCTGCTGATCTTCGATGATCCAATTCAACCATACTAATAAGAAATGACTTTAGACCAGTGCTTCCCAAACTGTGGGCCCCCGGTGGGCGGTAGCGGTATTGCTAGTCCAAATCAATATATTAAAATAATTAAAATATTCCAATTGTTCTAAAATAAGGTTAGTGTTATGGATTTAAATATATTTGTAAAGAATGTTTACATCGTAAGTCTCATAATTCACATGAAATTCTTACAAACTTGTTAATAAATGTATTTGTAGGTAAATGTCGTATATATTTTTTAACAGCGGGGTCGTGGAGCTTTTGCAATGTTTTTGGGGGGCCTTACCCCTCTTAAGTTTAGGAAGCTCTGCTTTAGACCAAACATCACATTTTTGTTTCTTTTGTTGTTGTTGTTGTTGTTGTTGTTGAGTGCTGAACTTTCTTGCCTGAGCTGCGCCCTCTACTGTACAGGTGTGAATTTGCAGCCTGAGGCTTATTCATTTTAATTATATTGTGAAAGGGCCTTTGCATTTGCCAAAAAATAGAATAACTTTTTTGTTACTTAAAATAAGCTCAGATGAGAAAAAGTAACGTAACGCACAGGGTTGGGGAGTAACGAAATACAAGTAACTTAGTTACGTATTTAAAATACAAAATTTGAGTAACTGTATTTCATTACAGTTACATTTTAAATGGGTGGTAATCAGATTACAGTTACATCTGAAAAGTATTTTAGATTACCAAAGTGATTACTTTGAATTTTAGTGTCATTTAAACAGCAATTGGTGATTCTCTCACTCTGACAGTCTGAAAGCGGAGTTAAGTTTCATGTTTTCGACTGTTTTCATGTTTTGTGATAGTTGATTGTGAGTCATTTTATAATTGTAAAAAAGGTCACTGCATCTTTTTCTCACAATTTGTTTTTTCACCTCACAATTGTGAGTTTGCATTTCACAATTCTGACTTCTTTTTCTCAGAATTGCGAGATTTAAACTCGCAATTGCAAGTTATAAAGTCAGAATTGGGAGATATAAACTTGCAATACTGACTTTTTCTTGCAATTGTGAATTTAGTATGTTTTTGTACATAAAACATTTTTAGTATGTAATTTTGACTTTTCTCAATATTGTGAGTTTATATCTCATAATTTTGACTTTTCAATATTGTCAGTTTATTTCTCATAATTATGACTTTTCTCAATATTGCGAGTTTATATCTCATAATTCTGATTTTATAACTCGCAATTGCAACTTTATATCACGCAATTCTGAGGGGAAAAGTCAGAATTGTGAGATAAAAACTTGCAATGACCTTTTTTGTGTTTGTTCCACACTTATTAGTATTCCAAAGTATTCTAAAGTATTTAGATTCAGTTACTAAACTTGAGTAATGTAACGAAATACGTTACAAATGACTTTTTAAAGCATGTATTTTGTGATCTGTAGTGAAATACATTTTAAAAGTAACCTACTCAGTCCTGGTAATGCATTACTTTCCATAAAAAGTAACAACGCAATTAGTTACTTTTTTAAGGAGTGATATTGTAATGCATTACTTGTAAAAGTAACTTTCCCCAACACTGAATAGACCTGCTGTAGACTTTAATCTCTGACCATTTTCAATCCCGGATATAATTTGTTCAGTCACATAAAACCGCGTAACAGCTTCGTAACATTCCCCAGTTCTCTCTCTTAAGCCCCTTCCTCTCCTCATAATAACTCTTTTTACATTTCTCTGCTTTCCTTTGCCTCCCTCCCCCACGTCTCTTTCTCTGATGCTTGTTTGTGATCATTCCCCTTTGACTGCTGATTAACATATTTTGATTTATGTTTAACTGAAGGGCGGTACAAATTCAGCCCCTGTCCTCTATGTATCACCGTTATCAGCGTGAGATTTAGTGTGTGAGGACTTGCCACACCAGGGCTTAAGATCACACGTTCCCCGTGTGAACGTATTGACAACCTCGTGGCTGTGACCTTACAGACATCAGAGCAGTTTTTTGGAGGCCGGTGAAACTTAACTCCTGCTTTAACCTCTGAGCCTCCCACAGGCTGCCCTGCATGAGTGAGTGTGGGACTGCGTATGTCCAAACATTTGGGAATCAGACACAGCTGTTTTCTCACTTAGGAGGCAAAAGGAAGGATAGTGAGTGTGTGGGTTCACGAGGAGAGAGTGTTCTGACTTTGTGAACTTTTGAGTGTTTGTACACATTCTGACTCTGTGTGTTGACGGCTCGCCATGGAAAGTTTGGAGTTTGAAAAGAAGGAAAAGCGGTACTTTATCCGTGGGAAGCACGCCGCTATCATCTGTGCCGTCGTCATAGTGACAGGTGTTGCCGTGGGGCTCGGAGTTGGTTTAAGCCAGAAGACCTCCTCATCTGAAGACGAAAGCAAACCAACTCCAGCGCCGCCAGATGACCGGGGGCCTTGCAAATCATCCAACAACCCAAACGGCGGATGGAACAATTTCCGCTTACCTGACTACATGGTACCGTTCCATTACGATTTGCATCTGGAGCCCGACCTCAATACGGACATCTACACCGGGAGCGTTTCCATCCATCTGACCCTGACGCAGGCCAGTCAGCACCTGTGGCTTCACATCCGAGAGACTTT
The DNA here is from genome assembly GCA_038088235.1 of Zacco platypus. NCBI lineage: Eukaryota > Metazoa > Chordata > Actinopteri > Cypriniformes > Xenocyprididae > Zacco > Zacco platypus. Next base: position 4,618,878 of record CM076078.1, on the reverse strand, counting down.
TGTCACTGAGGTGCCCACTTTGCAGCGCAGTGGCCCGTCCGGCTTGACCTCGGTCAGGGTGAAGGAATGCTTTGAGTACACGCCGCAGGAGTATGTGGTGGTAGAGGCGGCCGAGCGGCTGAGTGCCAGTGGAGCAGACGAGCACTACATCCTCACGCTTCACTTCCAGGGCTGGCTCAATGGCTCTCTGGTCGGATTCTACAGGACCACGTATCAGGAGAATGGAGCTACAAAGTAAGCATTAAAACATTTATATTGTAGAAATGTATTTTTTGGGGTGTAATTAGTCAGTATGCACAGGTCTGAAAAGTACGGAAAAATTATACTTGAAATTATGTGTACTATCACAATTTAATGAATTATTAAAACATGCTGAAAGTGAAAAACGTTAAAACATACAGTACTCAAAAATACAGTAAAATAGTAATATTGTAAAATATTATTGGAAGTTAAAACATATAATTTTTATTTGAATATATTTTATTCATTCATTATATATTTTTGCGGAAACTGTGATGCATTTTTTGAGAATTCTTTGATGAACAGGAAGTTCAAAAGTTAAATAATACATTTTTAACATTTATTTTTTATGTTTAATATTGTTTGATGCATTCAACTGATCAATTGTGACAATTTCTTTAAAAAAAAAATGATTGACCCAAAACCTTTGAACAGTAGTTACTTGTTCATCCAGATTATGTCAGATATAACACTGTGCTGTAGTGTTTCTTCTCAAGGCTGAATGACCAACATCATTTACAAATACACTTTACGCTGAAAAGGATATCATTAGCTATAAACCATCAGTTTGTTGCATGATGTGATTAACTTGTAAGATCAGTAAAATGGATCAAAAGAGGACAAATTTATGTTGTGATGACCTGCAAAAATCACATTTTGGAGGTCTAAATGAAATTATAAGGAGTGTACATGATCCTTTTTTCCCCCCGATATACAGTAGAATTCCATTATTCAGTTTCAGTAGTAGTACTTGAGTATGTTCCACAAAATAATAATTGTGTATTATGATGAAATGCATTGATTCAAGTACTTTACAACTCTGTACAGAGTTTAATAGCTGATGTGATGCAATTTAGTTCTGGATTTTTTTTTATACCAAATGGGAAACTTTTTATCAGCACTGTCTTCGTCACTCTTGTTCTACAAAACTTTGTTACCCTAAACCTTAGGTGACATGGCTTGGTTAGTAGACCCTAGGTTATCTCTTTGAACTCTAGGTGACCTCTTAATGTTGGACTAATTTAATTTCAGATAATAACCCGGTTATTTTAATCTATCAGTGGAAAAAACTTTCTGAGATTTACTGTTTGGTTCCAACAGTGAGATCTCACTAATGCAAATGACCTTTTACCATATTACAACATGTCCCAGAAATGTCTTGCCAACTTATTTATCTCAATTTCCTCACAATTACATCTCAGCTCCTCTGATTTGTAGACAGGGAACAGATAACGCTAGACAGTCTCCACTCTTCTGAATGTCTGAATTTAGCCCACGGTTTGGATAAGAAGGTCTGAGAGCTCCGCTCCAAAGAGAATTGAATTATAGTCTCTCAGGGAGATATGAAAAATGGTGGAAAATCCCAATGAGATTACAATGTTAACAGTAGGGTAGGCAATTTCGGAGCAGCTAGGAATAGCAAACTAGCTTTGAAAGCATGGGATCCCACCCTCTCTTCACCAAGGCCACGCTTTCTTCAAAACACACGAACGCACACATCAGAGTTTACAAAGCGTCACGAGACGAGAGACGGCATTAAACTACCTCAAGTCTCAAAACACCCAACATCACAATAATACTGAACGTAAACAACTTACAGAGCTCTTACTTGTACCACCTGACTGCTGCAGATTCATTTCGGAGTTGATAGTTGACATAAAAATGCATAAATCCAAGTCTAAAGATGTGAACAGCTCTGGGTTGGAAGTCACGGGTTGAAGTCACGTAATTACGGTTACGACATGATGTAAACGCAGTACCAGCTCGTTGTTTTGCTTCAGGAGGAACTTTAAAAGATGACTGCTTTTTTTTGTGGCTCTCGGTGACTCTGTCTACACTGTGTATACGTCAATGACGTGTGATGTGCGAGCAGGGTGATTGGAGGTATGGAAATGCATATGTTGACAGGCAAGTCGAACATTTTTTAGTGCTGAGACTTCCACAGAAGATATATGTACAAGTTTTAATATTTAAACCACTTCTATTATTGATTGATATCAGGATGTGAAGAGAGTTTCAACCAGTATAACAAAAAAAAGTGTTATAAAACAAATTGCCTACCCCACCTTTAAGTATTTAACAATGCTACACGTGCCCTTTATTTTCAGTGCTAGGTCACAGAATATTATCTGATTTGGGAATGGTGTGCAATTTTAACAACTGCGCTGAACTGACCTGGACCCTCATTTCTTGGAACAAAAGCAGAAAGGTGCCAAGAATGAGAGATCTACATCTGCTAAAGCTTATTTAATCATGAAGTAATATGGCTTAGCACTATTACAGTGCTATTCTGGGTTTTTTTTCAGTTTCACATCTGAGAAATACTAACTGTTAAACAAGCTTGTAAAATAAGAAATAGTATGCCATTCCTAATATATTATAAAATAGCAACTCATGCTACATGTATCATGACATCATAAGTCTTTATTATCTATGATGTCTAAGAACTATAAATCACACCGAAAAAGGAATTAAGCATGTTTTAATCACTTTTTACTTCAGTTTTAAAGCATGTGGGCAAAACTCCAGAGGCCACCAAAATCAATTTTGTTTCACACACACAGAACCAGCAGTGAGTTTTATTTTGGCCACAATCAAGCTTGATTAGATGTTAATGAAAATGTGGTTGGACTTTCCCCACATGGTTACTGGGGTCAACGTAAACCACTAGTTGAGTTACATAAACCCCACTCTGATCTTTTACAGGAAAATTGCTGCAACAGACCATGAACCCACAGATGCTCGTAAATCTTTTCCCTGTTTTGATGAGCCCAACAAAAAGGCCACCTACACAATCTCCATCACCCATGACAGTGCATACAGAGCGCTGTCCAACATGCCTGTGGAGGTATATCTCCCCGCTGCTCAAGTCTTCAAAACAGTTTGTGCGGCTTGAGCTTTTAAACCGAGATTCGATCAGTCTGCTAGTGTGTTATGTGCAAGTGTGCACTGTTAAAAAATTACTGTAAATTTTACAGTATAATACTGGCAGCAGGGTTGCCAGCCAGTTACTGTAAATTTTACAGTAGTGTTACTGTAATTTAATTTACAGAATTTCCCTGTATTCTCTGATTACAGTAAATAACTGTATTTTTTAAATTTACGAAGGGTCAATTTACAGCAATATTCTGTAAATTTGAGTCAAACCAACACGTGACCCCAAAATGCATTGCAGTTTACAGCGATATGCTGTATTATTAAAAAAAACAGCCAGCGGCTGTAAAATAATGCTGTAATTTTTACAGCAGTTCATTACAGTGTGTGGTTGTCTTTATGATTTTGGTTAATATTACTCTTAGAGTTATAGTTCACCCAAAAATTTTTGTTTATGACCATCTTCTTTCAGTCAAACACAATCAGAGTTATATTAAAAATATCTTGGCTCTTCCAAGCTTTATAATAGTAGTGAAGTGGGAGTGAGATTTTAAAGCCCCAAAAAGTGCTTCCATCCATTATAAAAGTAATCCACACTTAATAAAAGGCCTTCTGAAGTGAAGCGATGGGTTTTTGTAAGAAAAATATCCATATTTAAAACTTTATAAACTATAATAACTAGCTTCCGGTAAATGGTCGTAAGTATCGCGTTATGGAGAAAGAGTGACCCCTGACCCAACTTAGAACAAAACACAGGTCACAAATTAGAAGGCTAAAACTAGATTTTTTAAAGAGAAATGTCATGATTTTGATATAAGAGAAAAAGGAGTTTGAGTTTGTTGGCCAGTTTGTTGTTTGAACCGCGAGAGGCGTCTAAGTTTACGCTACTCCTACATCTACTTCATTCATCGGGTCACAGGTCACTCTTTCACCGTAACTTGATGCACACAGCCATTTACCGGAAGCTAGTTATTAAAGTTTATAAAGTTGGATATTTTTCTTACAAAACCCCATCGCTTCACTTCAGAAGGCCTTTATTAACCCCCTGGAGTCGTATGGATTACTTTTATGATGGGTGGATGCACTTTTTTGGGCTTCAAAATCTCACACCCCCTTCTCTACCATTATAAAGCTTGGAAGAGCCAGGATATTTTTTAATCTCCGATTGTGTTCGTCTGAAAGAAGATATTCATATACACCTAGGATGGCTTGAGGGTGAGTAAATCATAGGATGATTTTCATTTTCAGGTGAACAATCCCTTTAAATGAATCTTTTGACTTTCTTTCACAGACCACCGTGAGTGTGTCAGATGGAAAGATAAAAACCTCCTTTAAAAAATCAGTAAAGATGAGCACCTATCTGGTATGTTTTGCGGTGCACCAGTTCACATTTGTGGAGCGAGAGTCGGAAAGAGGAATACCAGTAAGCAATTTCTTTCTCTGTTTGTTCAACTGAATCCAGGATTTACTGAATATTTCCTAACAGTCAGAACCTATGTTTTTTTCTCTCCTCCTGACAGTTGCGGATCTATGCTCAGCCTTTGCAGATCTCAACCGCTGAATATGCTGCAAATGTCACTAAGATCATATTCGATTACTTTGAGGAGTATTTTGACATGGAATATTCTATAGAGAAACTTGGTAAATCATCATTATTATTACTTATTATAATTATGTTATGGGACAATTACATGGTGCTCATTTTTTTCTGGATCTATTCATTTATTAAAAAAATTCATACATGTAGTAACTTAAGTATAAGTAACATGATTAGTCTGTTTTTAATTTTTGAATTAAAGTCTATTTTAATTATTCATTTTAAACTCTCCCAATATCATAATGAAGAAGAAAAAAATTAACTCTTAAAAGAAACCATTTAATTTATTACTGTAAGTGGACATAATTTTTTATGATTATGTCTTAGAAAGAAAATATTTTAACAGATTTATTGCTGACTTGTCATGTGGTATGACCAACAAGCAGATAAGAAAAGTCAAATGACACAAAATGTCAAAAATGCCACATGACATGCTAAAAGAAAATCCCCCAAAACGTTATATTTATCAATTAATCATTTATGATATTTGTTTAAAAAAAGGTTTTTTAACATTAAAAAATGATTAAATATTAAAATATCTACAATATTTAAAAATCTTTCTGAAAGTATTAAGTATAACTACTTCAGTGAATTTAAATTTAAAAAGGGATTTAAAAAAAAAAAGAATCATATGTAAGCAAATTAATACAAAGAGTAAATTTTTAAAATGTGTTCTGAACTAGATCAATAAAAAGAAATCTTTTAACACTCTTTTTTGTCATTTACACTTTTACAATTTGAAATAGCTGTACAAACTGATCCCATCAAAAGGCACCGATTCATGAGATATCATATTTTATCTTATCAACTGATTCATATCATGTCCATCTATGCTATAATTATTGTGACAAAGGAATGTAAGATGTATTCTTGCTTTGCTGCAGATAAGATAGCGATCCCAGACTTTGGGACAGGAGCGATGGAGAACTGGGGCTTGATTACTTACAGAGAAACCAACCTGCTGTTCGACGAGAAGGAGTCCTCCTCAATCAACAAACAGCGAGTGGCCAGCGTCATTGCGCATGAGCTTGTTCACCAGGTCACTAACCCTATCGCATATCTGATCTAAACTACTCTGAAAGAGTACGAGTTGTGAATCTAGATAACCTTAGCATCATGTACCATATCCAGACTGCAGCTTGAAAGCACACTAACAAGTGCTCCGTCCAGGACACTGCGCAGAACGAGGACAATCGCGTATACATCATCAGTCACACGTCAGAACGGATCTTGGCAGAACAAACTGTGCTGAACATGCATCTCATTTTACGGTTTCCTGTAACTGCATTTTCAATCAATAAGGCTGAATTTATCAGGCACATTTACAGTAACAAGAGCTTACCATAAAGATTACTATCACACAGTTACACATTACTCCCTCTCAGAAGCATCTAACGCAGTGATGTTTTTAGGATAATGACAGCAGTCACATTGCTTACTGATAAGTTTATCTTTTTATGGCCAGGTCCAAGGTTGTTGAAAGCAGTCGGAATCCAAAAAAACAACCCCAAGTTACACAGGGCCAAAAACGTCACATTATAACCCAACTGTAGAAACCTTTTATAGATGTTCTAAAGTCATAATTTAATTTAGGTAATTTGTAACTTACTTCCTTACAAAGAAATTCACTCAAAGAAGAGTCTTTTGTTCAGCTTTCATCATGCTGACTTTGGTGGCATAGTTGGCGTATAGTGAATTCTTGAAATACGTCTTTGCCACATATATCTGACTCAATGTTTTTAACTTTGAATAAACCTTTTATTAAAGGCACTGTTACAGGAACAATACATGGCTGAATAAGCATGAGCTATTTGGGGTCTACCGTTTAAGGAGCCGTTTTGTCTTTAATCTGCAGTGGTTTGGAAATATTGTGACTATGGACTGGTGGGACGACTTGTGGCTGAACGAGGGCTTTGCCAGCTTTTTTGAGTATGTGGGAGTGGAACAAGCAGAGTCTGACTGGGGAATGGTGAGCACATGCCTGAATCATTCAAATATATTCCTTAATAGGCAATGTGTCTCTGAAATCAGGCTAGATGTCATGTTTATACCCAATTCGACCTCTGTCTTCAATTCAACAGCGCGACATCATGCTTATTAATGATGTATTTCCTGTCATGGTTGATGATGCTCTTCTCTCCTCCCATCCTATTATTGTGGATGTGTCCAGCCCTGCTGAGATCACATCCGTGTTCGATGCCATCTCATATAACAAGGTAAAGTCAGTGATGCCTAACCTGGTGATGTTTATCTATTAAAGGATTAATTCTCTCACCCCCATGTCATCCAAGATGTTTATGTCTTTCTTTCTTCATTTGAAAATAAATTAATGTTTCTGAGGAAAACCTTCCAGGATTTTTCTCCATAGAGTGGACTTCAACGGCTACTAACGGGTCTAAATTGCAGTTTCAGTGCAGCTTCAAAGGGCTCTACATGATCCCAGTTGAGGAATAAGGATCTTATCTAGTGAAACAATCAATCATTTTCTAAAAAAAATTATATACTTTTTAACTACTAGCTCTATAATGTGCCATGCATTACGTAATCAGGTTAGGGATATAAATAATATATCAGTGTCTACAAAGAGAGCATGCAAAAACGAAATCAAACGGCCTTTACGAAAAAGGTAAAACAACGATGTCGGACAATTTTGAAGTTGGAGGAAAAAATGAGATGGAGATTTTCGCCCTAATGCAGTACTTCCACCATTATTACGTGATGCGTGGCGCATCGCAGAGCAGTGCAAGAGGATCATTTGTGATTAAAAAGTACATAAATTCTTTTTTTTTTTAATAAAATGACCTATAAGACTCTTATTCCTCATCTGTGATCATGTTTGAAGCTGCACTGAAACTGCAATTTGGACCTTCAACCAGAAAAATCCTGGAATGAAACCTTAATTTTTTTTCGACTGAAGAAAGAAAGCATCTTGGATGACACAGGTGTGAGTAAATTATAAGGAAATTTTAATTCTGAAGTGAGCTAATCCTTTAACTCTTTTTGCGATGAATTGGTTGCTCTAATCTCATTCTGCTTTAGGGCGCTTCTATTTTACGAATGCTGGAGGACTTGCTTGGCCGTAACATATTTAGGGATGGATGTCGAGTAAGACGGCTCACTTTTTACATACATACATACATTTTCCCATGACTCCACACTTATATTTAAAAAAAAAAAAAAACTTTTATTTTTTTTCCACACAGCGATATCTGAAAACCTACAAATTCCAGAATGCTAAGACTGCAGACTTTTGGAAAGCCATGGCTGATGTAAGTCGCTTTTATGCACTTTATCCTTGCCATGTTAATGATTATATATATATATATATTTAATGCTACACATGCCGTGGCACATTTGTGGCAAAATATAGCTTACACTTTATTTTTATAGTCCACTATCTATAAGTAACCTTTCAACTACATGTCTACTAACTCTCATTAATTTACAACCACAATGACAACTATATCAACTAACACTCATTAGGGTATTAGTTGACTGTTAGGTTAAACATTTTTGTGTGTGTGAAAATACTAATATGCCTAAGACTTTTGCACCGTACTGTGTGTGTGTGTGTGTGTGTGTGTGTGTATATATATATATATATATATATATATATATATATATATATATATATAAAAAATCTTGGGTCATGCTTTTAGGAGAGCAGATTACCTGTTGCAGACATTATGGACACATGGACCAAGCAGATGGGTTATCCTCTTCTGCATCTGACCAACACAGCCACTGAAGCTAAACTCACCCAGAGCAGGTTCCTCCTGGACCCCAAAGCTGACCCCAGCCAACCCACCACACCGCTGGGGTGAGCCTGATGATATTCCCGCACCAAAATGATGATGTCTGTGGAATCAAACAATTGGAATTCAATAATAAGGCAAATATTGTATCAGCAATACTGCCAAATGACAGATGAACCAAAATACTGTTTGAGCAAATGCACAGCAACAATGAAAAAAACAAAAAAACATCCATTTTACATTCAACATCCTCCATTTTAAAAGCTAATAAGGCAATGTACTTTTCTCTTCCAAATTCTGCACAATTATTGGTTTCTGTTCACAGTCAGTTGAAAAGCACTGCTCTATTATATATTATATATAATTATTATTATAATTATTATAATAATAATTATTATTATTATTATAGTTATTAAAATTAATATTAATTATTAATATATTATTAATTATTAACTGCTATATATTATATAGTAATATTATATATATATATATATATATTATGTAGTAATATTATATTATATTATATTATATTATATTATATTATATTATATTATATTATATTCTTAACATTCATCTGTCCCCCAAAAAACTTCAACATGATCACAAATAATAATTCTCCTCATTATTCTTCACAGGAACAGATAATGAACTCACCTCTGATTCTTTTTCTCTCACTTGGCAGACTGAAAATTTCATTAATGATCTCTTATCCCACAGATACAAATGGACTATTCCTGTGAAATGGAGCACACTCTCCAAAGCCGACTCTTTCTTATTTGACAAAGGACAAACAGGTTAAAAAGATCATATGCTTAGACATTTTTTATTTCTTAACTGAGGAATAAGTTGTTTTAATTGGGGTTTTCTGCTGTGTAATTAATTTCTGTCATTGGTGTGTGTTTAATTAGAGGCAGTTATTCCTCAATACTCCCCTGCTACCGATGGCCTTATCAAAGTCAACAAAGACCACATGGGCTTTTATCGAGTAAATCACCACGACAGTGTGTGGAGTGCTATTGCCGAGCAACTTTTTACAGATCATAAGGTATTATCATCATTTCTCTTTCAGAGCTAACTAACAGAACTGTAGCTACAGAGAGAAAAGTGAGGGATAATGCTCATTTTCAATGACAGTGACCATGGTTGCTCACCAAATGAATAAATACGTTTACATGAAACACTAATTGAAAAATTATTTTATATTCATACCTGTAAGTTGGGCTGTCGCTATAGGGTTTCCGGATTAGTTTTTTTTTTTTGTGTGTGTGTCGGTTGAAACCGCAGTTGAATCGGAATAACTTTTCCCGCTTTAAGGACAACCCTGCCAGTATAAAATTTCCGCTAAGAAAAAAGTAGTCCGCTAACGTACAAAAACAATAAGCCTAGCGACAAGACAGTCAGACAACGTAACAGTAAAATTAATGCTTGAGTCGCATGATGTAATTTTTACTTACGGTCAATAATTGAGACGCTAGATGGCGCCATTTGACCCTTCGTCTGCAGTTTGATTGACAGGCGATCTAATCAATCAAAACCCCGAATCCGCCATTTTGTCCGACAAAGCAGTCAGGGGAGTGAGTAGATTAATTTCGAACTTGAAAAATTGTGTGTACTCACGTCTTTCCGCGTTTGAAACAACATTCCTTCTGATGTTCATTCATGTTTATTTGATGCTATAATTAAACATTAAAGAGACACTATACAGTATTTATTGTTTAAACTTCTTAAATAATTACAATATTTTAAATATGAAACTGTTTCGTATCAAAAGTAACCTGCTCTGTCTTGTCTGTCGACGTGTTGTCAGTGTCCTCTTTGCTCCAGGATGTATTTTTCACTATGTGAGAACATGATGTGTGGCGGGAGAGTGCGTGGCTTGTCGGACATAGCAACAGTAACTAAAGGGGGCGGGGCTTTGTGAAGGGTCAATTGCGTTTAAATTTATGCGAAGTGAGAGACATGAAAGTAGCGCTGGATGATCTGCAGCTTTACCACGGACCACGGAGTGATATTGCGATCGACCAATCAGAACAGAGATGTTCTGCTGAGAGCCGTGTGATGAAATAATGATGTTTATCTTTTTTAGATGTATGATGCAACTGATCGAAGCAGCTACATTGATGACGTATTTGCATTTGGACGGTGAGTTAGTACATTTTCCAACCGCAGAACTCTTATGCTTTCAATCTGTACTTGTTGACAGTAAAAAAAATGAATTTGAGATGATGTTACATAGCACAGCTTTTAGTGGTTATAGTAGAGGTCAGAAATTAAGGATCATGAAGTCATGCTTAAAAGCGCTGCCTTTTGTTTTGCATTAACAGGGCAGATATTGTCGATTATGGAAACGCCTTTAATTTAACAAGATATCTGGCCAATGAGACTGAGTATATTGTGTGGGATCGAGTAGCTACTTCTATCTCCTACGTCAGAGATATGCTGGCTGATGAGGAAGAGCTGTACAAAAAATTCCAGGTTGGATCCCAAAGTGTTCACCTTCCAGAGCATGACAACATTATGAAACAAACATGTAAAATGTGAAAATGTGGTCTTATTCCAAGCAGGAGATTTATAGCTGATATTTGTTATATAAATATTTCAAAGAAGTTTCTTTTTCATATCTTCTATTTTTCATATGTTCTGTTTTGAATCATGTTTAGAAACTCTTCCGTGACTATGTGCAGAAGATATCCGGAGAGCTTGGGTGGAATGATGAGGGGACACAAACAGAGCGGTGAGATATTTTTTGGCAGAACTAACTAAAAAACTCTTATAGGTCAGGCCAAGGACACATTCTGTGATTTATCAGCCCTGGAAACCTCAGAGTTAAATCCTGCACACACACACACACACACACACACACACACACACACACACGTGTGCTGAATAGTTTGTATGTGTGTGTATACGTACGCACATATACAGTGTGTGAAATATACAGTATACAAAAGTCTGAGACCACTAGAGAAAATTCTTCTATTTTGGTTTCTTTTCTAATTCAAAGTTTTTCACTTTGATTAAAAAGTTCAAAAAATGTAATGTTTTAGTGTTTGGTTCATCCTTCTTTTCATTTAATGACGTCTGATGATCTGTTCAGAAAGTCACATTATCAAATGTTCGTTTTTGATATGAATGAAATGCAGAATCTTAAAGTCATTTTAGATTTTTTTCATGGAATATTGCAGTATTTATTATAAAAGATAATTAGAAAAAAAGATTTATAAAAAATAATAAAATAAAATAAATAAAAAAGATTTATCCACACACTTAATTTTTTCCCCTTCATTTAATATTTTTATAATCTTGAAACCTGAAAATAAGTTTCAAGATTATAAAAATATTAAATGAAGGGGAAAAAATTAAGTGTATGGATAAATCTTTCTTAAAAAAAAAAAAAAAAAAAAAAAAAAAAAATATATATATATATATATTTTTTTTTGTTTTTTGTTTTTTGTTTTTTGTATAAAATGTACATTTTAAAATGAATAAAAAATCAATTTGACAAACTTAAAGTACGTTTACATGACAACAATGAACTAAAAACAGAAAAGTTTTTTCCTTTGCGTGTTTGAAACAGACGACAGCGTTGTCAAAATGGTCCCTGATCAAATGGATCCATGAAAGTGACTAAAACGCTGCATTACGTATGCCAGGCCAGTAGTTGGCGATGTCACTTTGTTGTTTTGGTTGTCAAGTACTCACGCATGCCTGTTTAAACTGAACATGCAATACGCATGACATCACAGTTTTCACATATTAGTGTTTTTGTAGTTTACACAGAGTCATTTGAAAAACCAGTTTTCAAAATTTTGCATTTTCAGGCCCCCAAAACACTATTGTACTGTGTAAATGAACGGCCAAAATGCATAATGCCAAAAGTTTTCTGTTTTTAGTTGAAAACGGTGTGTAAACAACCCCTGAATGTCTTTTTTCATGTGTGTCCTGTACAGGCTGCTGAGGGAGACAGTTTTAGGCATTGCATGTCAGATGAATGACCCGGAAGCTCTTGGCCAGGCCTCTGATATTTTCAATAAATGGATTGATGGAACAACTAGGTAATCACATTCACACATCAATACCTCACAAGATATATAGTGGTCCAGTGTATCAAAGAGGCTCTTTCTCTGATTTGGGAGCAGCAGTGTGGATGTCAACTTGCGGTTGCTGGTGTACCGATACGGAATGAAGAACTCGAAGTCAGACTTGGAAAGTCGGAGCTGGGAAATCATGTTCCAGAGGTATCTCTCTGCCTCTCTCGCCCAGGAGAAAGACAAGCTGCTCTACGGTCTGGCTTCAGTAGAAAATGTCAATCTCCTTCACAGGTAACCTCCCTCTTCCCAGTGCAATTTTAAAGCTGGCATGAAATGCATGATATAGATTTTAATGCGAGTGATTCTTCCACTTATATATGCTTTATTTTTTAAAAATAGTTTTGACCTTTAATGAAAATGTCATAACTCAGTCATCCTGTGAAAATGACAGACTTCTCTTCTCTGGTGATGTATCCTGGAGTGCAAAGCCCACGTCTAAGAATTCAATCAACAACGATGCATAGAAACCAAGTTGCATTATATAGATAATACAAAAGATATGTCACTTCTTCCGTTTCATCGCAACTTTAAAGTAAAGAAGAAAATACTGATAGTGCTTCAGATTCTTTCACTGGACTAAGTCAGAGCCTAATTGCACACATAGAAAAAAAATCCTTCTCCACTTGCTTCTCAGATGAAATTTGGTATGCGACCACTATAGATGAACAAAATGTCCACATGCTTTGATCTCTTTGGTCCTGTTCTTAGACTTTATATATAGAAAGACGGTGCACTCGTGTTATTATAAATGGGAGAAAGTGCAACGTGCAATATGGCGGAATAAGTCCCGCCTTCTAAATAAGATCCAATCGCAGATTCGTTAAGTCATCGCCAGGGTTGGGGAGTAACGAAATACAAGTAACTTAGTTACGTATTTAAAATACAAAATTTGAGTAACTGTATTTCATTACAGTTACATTTTAAATGGGTGGTCATCAGATTACAGTTACATCTGAAAAGTATTTTAGATTACCAAAGTGATTACTTTGAGTTTTAATGTCATTTAAACAACAATTGGTGATTCTCTGACTCTGACCGTCTGAAAAAGTGGAGTTAAGTTTCATCAACATTTTAATACTTTTAAGAGGGATCATAAAAATGTTGTTATTTTTATTTAGTTCTGTCCTGAACAAGACAAAATGACTGAATTTTTAAAAGAAAATTGCCCAACTGTCAACTTAACTGTCCTGTCATGACCTGATGATCCACGACTGTTTTCATGTTTTGTGATAGTTGTTTGTGAGTCATTTTATAATTCACTCGTCACTGCAACTTTTTCTCACAATTTGTCTTTTTTCTCCTCACAATTGTGAGTTTGCATTTCACAATTCTGACTTCTTTTCTCAGAATTGCGAGATTTAAACTCACAATTGCAAGTTATAAAGTCAGAATTGGGAGATATAAACTTATCTCATAATTCTGACTTTTCTCAATATTGTGAGTTTATTTCTCATAATTCTGACTTTTCTCAATATTGTCAGTTTATCTCATAATTCTGCCTTTTCTCAATATTGCGAGTTTATATCTCATAATTCTGACTTTATAACTCACAATTGCAACTTTATATCACACAATTCTGAGGGAAAAAGTCAGAATTGTGAGATTAAAAACTTGCAATGACCTTTTTTGTGTTTGTTCCACACTTATTAGTATTCCAAAGTATTCTAAAGTATTTAGATTAAGTTACTAAACTTGAGTAATGTAACGAAATATGTTACAAATTACCTTTTAAAGCATGTATTTTGTAATCTGTATAAAAGTAACTTACCCAGCCCTGGTCATCGCGTCACTGCAGCAACAGTCAGATGCGTGTGCTACAGTCAGTACTGCGCATGAGCTTGATCAAGCCAGAAAAATGACGTTTTTTGTCATGACTCGACAAAATTTGTCACTTTAGATTGCATTGGTGTCAGATTGCATTGATTTCAAATATGAAATTTAATCGAAATCTTGGCAAACAGATTTGGAGATTTTGATGTTTCCCCATTCAAAGAGATAAGAGCTGCCCTTTTTTCAAAGATGGCCGCCGAGTGAAATGACTTGTCTTAAAGGGACTTTGCCACGTTTACACCTGGTATTAATATGCATTTTGGCTGATCGGATCACAAGCGGACAATGCTAAATACAGGTGTAAACGGGATCCAAAACGATTTGAGCTTGTCCGCTTTCGGCCACTCCCAGAGGTAGTCGAAAACGCATTCAACCGGATTACTTTCGTAGTGGAAACGCTCATGTGGTCTAATGTGTTCGAACAGCCACAAAAGATCGCCTACTCTCCACCTACTGACCTAACACGTAAACATTATGGGAAGCGCGCTAGCCAGACGGGATTTAAACTTGGTCGGCTGAAGACCAAAGTTTGGTTTGCAGACAAAAAATGTACCAAGCACAATGTTCTCTCACCATTCCTGATTTCTAAACAGGTCTCGCCGCTGTCAGAGCAGAAACGAAAGCTGCTGCTCTCCGTGTGTTTTCCCGTCATCTCCGGTCACGCTCATATGTAAATTGCGCGAGCTTATTTCATCCATTACATCGAAAGATCTGAAAAAGCCCCTACATTTACCCACCCACAAACTCTCTGAGCAAAGAAATCAGGACAGAAGTAGTCAAAAGTGGACAAAAGAGACAGATTAAAATACTAGGTGTAAACAGGGATGTCGACTCTTAATACCAGGTGTAAAAAGCGCATTTATAATAGCACTCAATAATTAATCTGTTCAAATGTTTTTCTTTTGAATCAGGTTGCTTGAAGCCGCTAAAAATGAAAGCATTGTGCGGAGTCAAGATGTTTTTACTCTAGTGCAATATGTGTCACGCAACCCAAAAGGAAAAACCATGGCCTGGGACTGGATGACGCTCAACTGGGATTATCTAGTGAACAGGTTAGTAGAAAGGAATATGGAAAATAAGTATTCTTCTGTTGTGTATAATAATGTTCTTTATGATCTCATGTCTGTTTTAGATTCACAATCAATGACAGGAACTTGGGCCGCCTGCCCTCCAGAATCACTAGTACATACAACACTGAGCTGCAGCTGTGGAAGGTGAGACACAAAGGCTGTATTTGGAATGGAATACTATCTTACTCCTACTATTACTACTTCCTGCATTTTGATTTTTGAATACACTTTTGTGTAAAATATCTCAACGTTTGACTGTCTCTTTTTAGATGGAGAACTTTTTTGCCCTGAAGCCCAATGCAGGAGCAGGTGAGATGCCCAGGAAGCAGGCAATAGAGACTGTGAAGAACAATATTGAATGGATGCAACAGAACATGGAGGAGATCCGGGTCTGGCTGGAGAGCAATGTGCCCGATGTCTGAAGCATCAGAACAGTTTTTTCACACCCCCAATAAATTTGTCAATGAATTGCTCAGGGCAGCTTGAAAATGAACCATAATTGACATGACAAAATAGTCTTGGATTCTGTTGCCACGACAGTTTTAAAACATATTTTCTTTGGCATTACAAATCGTTAGGCACTGTACATTGTTTTTATTATTTTATTTAATGTGTTCCAATATATATCAAATGAATTATTTGTAATGTGTAAACGTGATATACGATGCTTTAATGAAGAAATCTTTAAAAACACGTCATTGTGCGATTGTTTTTATTCAAATTAAAATATTTCGAGGTCATACAGTATCAAGGACAACAATCTCACAAGATTTGCAGTAGACAGTACAACGTAACAAGCATCAGACTAGGAAGGAAGTCAATGCCAGTTGTTCAAGAACACTTTACATCTGTCTGAGAATGCAAAGTAATCATGCCCTAGTGGTGTTGAAACAGTGGAGCAGACAAAGCGTCCAGCGCTGATGTTTTATGAATGTTTAAATATCTGATTCTCTCTTCATTTACGGGTTGAGTGGCACAGAAGACGCCGTCATTGGAAGCTGGTTGCTAATATTCATCCGCTGTCGTGTTTGACATCGTAACATTCCAGTGATGGCTCTCCTGAACCTGCAGTCAACAAATACAACTTATTAGTAAGGAAAAAGGAAAGAAAGTAACAAGAAAGATGGGACAAGGAGGCCTTACTTTTTGTTGGCGATGACATAGATGCAAGGATTGTAAAAAGTGGAGGACTTGGCGAAGAGTGGGGCAATTATGGCCATTGGAGCTGGAATCATTTTGGGGTCACCAAATGATGCCCACAAACACACAATCGAGTATGGAGACCAGGCAACCAGGAACATCACTATCATTATAATGGACATCTATAAAAATAATTGAGTTAAACGTAAGTAACCGTAGTTTAAGTTTAACGAAACCAGTGAGCACACAAAACCAGTCTACATTTACATTTTTATTCATTTAGCAGACGCTTTTATCCAAAGCGACTTACAAGGGGAGCAAATAGGAGTTAGGTGCCTTGCTTGACCTTAGTCATGGTTTCAAAGGTGGAGAGAGTGTTGTTTATTCACAATCCCCACCTTCAATTCCTGCCGGTGAGGGAATCGAACCGGCAACCTTCAGGTTACAAGCCCGACTCCTCACCATTAGGCCACGACTACCCTAGCAGTGTTATTTCAGCATTATTTCTAAGCTATTAGTCTATGGTATTCATTTATATTTTGATTCAGGGCTGTTTACATGACACCATTTTCAAGAGCGTTTGAGGGCCTGAAAATGCAAACTTTTGAAAACGATACCGTTATAGACCCCATTTCTGGGTTTCTCAGAAGCGAAAGTCGTCATAGTTGGGTTAAGTCAGAAGAAGATGTCATTTTTATCATCACTCCCATAGCTGCTGTATTAGAAATACCCTCACAGCAGCGTTAACTAGTTTTTTGCAATTTAATGCAAAGGTAATATAATACAATGTATAGTACAGTGGTTCTTAACCTGGGTTCGATCGAACCCCAGGTGTTCGGTGAGTCAGTCTCAGGGGTTCGGCGGAGGTTAAGACACACACCCGACTCATATGATTCGTGATGACACGCCCCACTTTTTCCTATTAAGAAGGGTTCGGTGAATGCGCATATGAAACTGGTGGGGTTCGGTACCTCCAACAAGGTTAAGAACCACTGGTATAGTGTTATAAATGTACATAATGTTATAACGCGTCATCCCAGTCTGAGAAAAGGTGACGTCATATTGATGCGTATTACGTGTTCAGTCTATAGACGTTTAGTTTTTCTTTACAAAATGGCATCGCCAGCTACTAGCCTGGCAGCATAATACAGCATTTTTAGTCGTTTTCGTGGATCCGTGTGAATGGGGATCGTTTTGACAATGTTGTCATCTGTATGCGAAAGAACGCAAAGGAAAAACTTTTCCGTTTTTAGTACGTTGTTGTTGTGTAAAGGTATCCCAGTAGAGTGTTTTTGTTCTACAGCGTTTTATAATAAAAACGATCCTCGTCTACACTGGCGTTTCCACAGCGTTTCAGAAACGATCTCCGGTGTCTACACCACATGACCAAAAACGCATGTCCGTTCATGCGCGTACAAGTGTAAACAGTTGGAAATGTAGGAAGCTGTAGTATTTTTAAAAAAAATGACAATGACTAAAAATGACAACAAAGCCTGCAAAGATTGCAGGTCAATCTCCATGTTCTTGTTTAGGCGGTCGTGGGCAGCCACGCCATCGTTTTCAAAAGTCTCCGCTTTGGTGCATTTACACTGAAACACAAACTAAAACGGGGTTTTCGAGGTTCTATTTTTGTTCCGTAACCGTTGCAAAATGAAAATGCACTAGTGTAAACAGGGCCTCATCAGGATATGTTTACACGATAATAATGTACTGCATGCCAGACCAGTGGTTGGCTATGTCACTTTGTAAAGAAAAGCTACGCCTATAGACTGAAGGCGTAATACGCACACATGTAATGTGCATGAAGTCACTGTTTTCACAAAATTATATTTTTGTAGTTTACACAGAGACGATAACTGTATAATTCTCAAAAACTTGCACTTTATTAACAATTTTCAAAATTTTGCCTTTTTTCAGCCCCTAAAACACTGTTGTTGTGTAAATGAACGGTCAAAACACATGAAAAGTTTTCAGTTTTTAGCGTAAATGCCCCCTCAGTTTTTATTTGAATTTCAGCTCAAGTTTAGTAATTTTATGTTTTTATAAAATATTTTTATTTAGCTTTAATTTATATTTATTTTAGTTTTAGTAATTTTAGTACTTATTTTATTTAATTAAGTTGCCAAGGCAATATTTTTTAACTATTATTTAGCTATATTTTATTTAATTTCAGCTTCATTTCAATTAATTAAATTGATTTTTAATAGTTTTAGTTAATGATAAGAACAGTGCTGTAAGTAATTTTCCTACCACATATTTCTCCCCAAAATATATATATATATTTTTAAATAATATGAAATAAACAATATCGTTACAATAATACAATATCGTTACATTCACCCTCATGTGAATGGGATTTTATGGGGAAAAAAAAAAACTTTTGCTTGCCTTAGTCACGTCCATCTGATCAGACCAATCCATTTCGATACTGTCCAGGCAGTTACTAACTTTGAACCTCTTCACAGTAACCGAGACGTTGTAGTAGCAGTAGAACATGACCGACAATGGAATGATGAAGTTGACAACGATCACAGTCATTGTGTAGGACACAAAAGATCTAAAATCAAACAGCATTAGTTCCACTTGTAATCCCCTCTCCACTTTTAAGATTCACAATCTGAAGGAAAAGAGTGGTAAAACGGATAAAAGGTCTTCACTCACACGTCATTGTTTCTCCAGTTGATGGTGCAGGTCGCTCCTGTGGGGTCAGGCGCATATCCTGCCCAACCGACGATGGGCATGGCTGACCAAAACACAGCATTCAGCCAAGCAGCTACAATTAGAAGTGTGTATGACAATGTTGACAGCTTCTGTCCTGTAATAAACAAACATGAATAGATTTCCTACTGCATTTTTAGCACAAATGACGTTGACCTTCCACTAAGGCAGTTGTATGGACAGATTCATACCTACGTCAGGTCGACATATGGTAAGGTATCGGTCGATGGCGACCACAGTGAGCAGCCCAATGCTGGCCATTCCGAAGAATATGTTCAGGGCAGCGTAGATCTGTAACAGAGCAACGAGTTCTGCTGTTTACAAGTAAGAAAGTATGTTCTAGCGCAGGGGTGTCCAATCCTGCACCGTCCTACAGAGTTCAACCCCAATTAAACACACCTGAACCAGCTAATCAAGATCTGCTAGGCTGGGCATACTGGAAACTTCCAGTCAGGTGTGTTGAGGCAAGTTAGAGCTTAACCTTGCAGGACAGTGGCTCTCCCGGACCGAGTTTGGACACCCCTGTCCTAGCGGAAATTCAGGTTGCAAAACTACTAAGAACGTGTGTGTGTGTGTGTGTGTGAGTGTGTGTTTTTTTGGACACTCTTACTCATCAACTCAAACAATGTCACTCAAGCAGCTTTTTCTATGCATATTGGCCACTCGTTCATACGCAACAGTCTCCGGTAACTGAAACCGAACTTTTTTGAAAACTCCGGCCAGGGTGAAGATTTTAAGAAACTGATGGCCAGTGCACACTGTTATGTCCTTTGTTTGACATGTGCGCCGCTGTCTCCTTTGTTTACACGAGGCGAGTCTGTGCGATGACGGACATAGCCAAAATATTGCTAATAACTGATAACAGGGCTTATAACATCATACACATACATGCACAGTTAATATTGGGGAACAGAGGCGTCAGAATGCAATACTACGCAAGTCAAGTTTTGTTGTTGGTGTTTTACTTTGAATGAGTATATCTCATTGTATTGTTCTGGTTTATGGAATTAATAATATTAAAATTAAAAAATAGTAATAAAACGCTTGAAATGACAACCGGAACCAACCTTTTTCCAGGTTTCTGATTGGCCAACAGCGCTTCGTTGTTTGTTTTTGCATTTTCATGTGGAAGGAGATTTTTTTTAAAAAGTGCTTGTGTGCACGCTATTTTTTATTTTATTTTTTTTAAAGGAACAACTCAGTTTATTAAAATACCAGTGTACGTGTGGTTTAGGGGCCATTTACACGACATTGTTTTCAACTAAAAATGCAAAATGTTTTATGCATTTTGGGCGTTAATTTATACGACAGCGTATAAAGAAAACAAAAAACTTTTGAAAACTGGTTTCAAAGTGCACTTTTTTAATAACGATACTGTTCTCCTTCTATACTACAAAAACGCGAATCTGTGATTCGGTGACGGTTACGTCTTTAGTCTATATATAGGCATGCGCGATTGGCGAGAGTGCTCTGTGTAAGAATGCGTGTAACGGAGGCCAGCTAGTAGTTGCTGTGCGAGTAAACCTCACTCCTCTGACCTCGAGAGACGCTCTAGCGATAGACGCTAGAGGTTGCAGCCTTTAGCCTCCTTGTTGGAGCGTCCGACTCCCATGCCGGAAGACCCGGGTTCGAGGTCGAGTAAGACCCGGGTGGAAGGGTTACATTGGTGCCGTGACCCGGATGGGAGTGAGGTTTAGGAGGGTGTGTGTAACGGAGGCCAGCTAGTAGTTGCTGTGCGAGTAAACCTCACTTCTCTGACCTCGAGAGACGCTCTAGCGACAGATGCTAGAGGTTGCAGCCTTTAGCCTCCTTGTTGGAGCGTCCGACTCCCATGCCGGAAGACCCGGGTTCGAGGCCCGCTCAGAGTGGGTTGAGTAGGACCCAGGTGGAAAGGTTACATTGGTGCCGTGACCCGGATGGGAGTGAGGTTTAGGGGGGTGAGTGTAACGGAGGCCAGCTAGTAGTTGCTGTGCGAGTAAACCTCACTTCTCTGACCTCGAGAGACGCTCTAGCGACAGATGCTAGAGGTTGCAGCCTTTAGCCTCCTTGTTGGAGCGTCCGACTCCCATGCCGGAAGACCCGGGTTCGAGGCCCGCTCAGAGTGGGTTGAGTAGGACCCAGGTGGAAAGGTTACATTGGTGCCGTGACCCGGATGGGAGTGAGGTTTAGGGGGGTGAGTGTAACGGAGGCCAGCTAGTAGTTGCTGTGCGAGTAAACCTCACTCCTCTGACCTCAAGAGATGCTCTAGCGACAGATGCTAGAGGTTGCAGCCTTTAGCCTCCTTGTTGGAGCGTCCGACTCCCATGCCGGAAGACCCGGGTTCGAGGTCGAGTAGGACCCGGGTGGAAGGGTTACATTGGTGCCGTGACCCGGATGGGAGTGAGGTTTAGGGGGGTGAGTGTAACGGAGGCCAGCTAGTAGTTGCTGTGCGAGTAAACCTCACTCCTCTGACCTCAAGAGATGCTCTAGCGACAGATGCTAGAGGTTGCAGCCTTTAGCCTCCTTGTTGGAGCGTCTGATCCCCATGCCGGAAGACCCGGGTTCGAGGTCGAGTAGGACCCGGGTAGAGGGGTTACATGCGCAGGCGTAGAACACACAGAACGCCTTTTTTGCGCTGCGGTTATTTATGTTGCTACCACTGAATCAGCTGTTCTGTCAGTGTAGCGAGCGCTCTTTGGTTTGCTGTTAAACCGTCATATTAGCGGAAGCTTAAAAAAAAGTACGTTACAAGCAAAGGGCTCCATCTTTGCAGTGTCCAAAGAACTGTAAACATTCGTCAGCACGACGGAAAGCGTCTCTCCATTCATTCGATTGGACAGTGGAAAAAAAACGCGAACGACGTCGGGCACTTTTCCTCTCAGAGTTGATTTTTTTTCAACTTCACTGATCGCGCTACTTCCTCCTCCTTTTGCTAGCGCTTTTCGAAGCGTTCGGGAGCTCGCGCTCCGGTGGCGTCTGTCGTTGCTATGCAACCATGAACAGCGCTCTCCACGACTACGTGGAAGTTTCAATGGATTTCCATCACCGAAAAGCCCTTGCAGTTGCTCTAGTACAAAAAAAACCTCCCGCAGTGTTTGTCTGCACCCCATCCTTGAAATATGTAAAAACCACTGAGAATTTCACAAACTTATCCAAGAGCTCCGTCTGGACGATGAGAGATTCAAAGCCTATTTCAGAGTTGACAAGGACCAGTTTGATAATCTAGCATCACCAAACAGAGCTTCTGCCGCGAATCTCTCCTGCACAACGGCTCTGCATTTGTCTGAGGTAAATACGCTACCGTTGGGGTAAGGGAAAGGGTGAAGCTGATTGGATGGTTCTTGTCACATGACCTGCGGTGCGCTGGCGGCATTCTGAAAAGTTGAGATGTTTTCATCAAGCCGCGGCAAAAAACGAGCGCGTCGCTTCCATTTTGAGCGCGTTTGTCGCGCGCCTACATTGGAGATAATGAATAATGAAAAGACGGGATATGTGAACGGCCCCTTAGTCTCTCTTTACAATATGATATCACTGACTACTGGCCTGGCGTGAATAATACAGCGTTTTTGCCAAGTTCACACAGAAACTATCATTTATTTTGGTCGTGTTTCTATACTGAACAACTATGGAAAAAATATTGAGACATTTATTAAAGATAATATCCAGCAAGATGTATCTGCAACTTTTAAAGATATTGTTTTTGGACATTTTGACTCTAATAAAAGCAAAGCTTGTTTTGTTATAAATCTAATTTATTTTCTTGGCAAATTTAATATCCGTAAATTTAAATTCACCAACAACAAACCAATTTTTCCTGTTTTTTTTTTTTTTTTTTTTTTAAGAATTGAAAATGTATCTGAATACTATTTCATCCTCCTTAAATAAGAAAGCGAGAAAACCCTCATGTTTTTTTCTTTCTATTTTCTCTTTTTTCTTCTTTATCTTTCTTTTTTAGCAGTTATTGTTTTTTTCTGTTCTGTATGTTCAGTTGACATTGGACTTATTGTTGTTACATGTTACATTTTGTGTATTCAATGCAAAATTGTATATCATTAATGTCATCTTTGTAATGTTTGCAATCATAATAAAAAAAAATACAGCGTTTTTAGTCATTTTCGCAGATCCGTACAAAAGAAAATCCTTAGTACATCATTGTTGTGTAAACGTACCCTTCCTTAGCTTTTATTATATTCATAATTTAGCTTAATTATACAATGAAAATGACTTTGTGTTTGTTGATGTGTCTAAAAATGGAGTAGGAGGTGCACACCTGGCAGCCCATGTAGCCAAATTTCCAGCTCCCGTGCAGGTCTGAGGCTGCTGACATGGGGTAACCAATACCAGCTACACCAATGTCGGTGAAAGCCAGATTGATGATGATAGCGTTTGTGGCTGTGCGCAACTCTCTGAACTTCACAAACATCAGCAGCACCACAATGTTACTAGACAAACTGACCACTCCTGCCATGAGAGAGAGAGAAAGAGACAGAGACAGGGAGAACAGGAGGTTAAGACATCTGTAGACGTTGTCTCACACATATTTCATCTCCTTTGAAAACATTTCTCGCTTTCAGTTTTCCATTTTACACACACCCCTGCTGGTTACCTCACGCGCCTGACTGGATCTGTAAATGTCAGTTTCAAGAAATGCACCGTTGACCCTTCGCAAAGACCCGCCCCCTTTAGTTCAACTATAAAGTATCTTTCTTACTATATAGTCGTAGTTTCATTTTCTCATTCAAAATGATTTACAGCACACTAATTACAATTGACCTTTCGCAAAGCCCCGCCCCCCTTTAGTTACTGTTGCTATGCCCAACAAGTCACATGCTCACGCCACACATCATGTTCTCACGCAGTGAAAAATACATCCCGGAGCAAAGAGGACACTGACAACACGTCGACAGACACATGAAATATATTTAATATATCGTAATTTTTAAAGAAGTTTAAACAATAAATAGCGTATAGTGTCTCTATCTATCGCTGTAGCTCCTTCAAGCGGCTCGTGAAGCGATCATCTCTTCATACTAGTTCATTTATAGCATCAAATAAACATGAATGAACATCAGAAGGAATGTTGTTAAAGACGTGAGTACACACAATTTTTCAAGTTCAAGTTCACCAACGTTAATCTACTAACTCCCCTGACTGCTTTGTCAGACAAAATGGCGGATTCGGGGTTATGATTGGTCAGATCGCCTGTCAATCAAACTGTTTGCGAAAGGTCAATTCTAAGAACGTTTTGCTAATTAAGTTATGAAAATGCTAATTCTTAATGTTCCCTGATGGTTTAAAATGTCCAGGTTTTAAAAATGTTTTTTTTTTTTAGATTTACGAGAGTTAAGGGAACGTTCCATTTTAGAATTTTGAAACATTATTGGAACGTTACTTTTTAATGTTCTCTGAACATTCTGAAACAAGCAGTAACATTTAATGAATGTCTAACATTTAACAAACGACGTTAGTGTAAAAAACGTCCAACTAAAGTGTTTTTTAGAAAAAAAAATCCCTAAACAATATATAAAATAAAAATGTTATGATAACATTTTGAGAACATTATGAAAGATCAGAAAACTCTTCTGTTACCTACTGTAAGAAATTTTGCTCATAACTTTGAGAGGACCTTGCCAGAACAATAGACAAACGTCCAACTAAAGAGTAAAGAAAATAAAATCCACGACTGAGGTATTAGTAACGTTTTTGAAAGAAAATTCGCAAGAAATTCGCCCGACCGTTGGACAAAGTTCTGAGAATTTGAGGTAGGCCCCAAAAGTAAGGCAATTCTCGGCAATACTATACTCTAACGTAATGAGAAGATATGCCAATTCAAAAACTTGAAAATTATTAAATGTTATTTAAAAGTTCATTTATAGCTAATTGCTAACATCAAAAAGTACACACACAATCTTTACCTGCTGTGATGAGGTATGCAGCCACAATATTGTGTTCTGTTTGTGAGAAAGCGCTCTTTTCACCGTATACGTTCTCATCGGAAGCGTTCAGAAATCCAGCTGCCATCTCGTCGTCACACATGATTATATATACTGTAGGCTGTATACACCACTCAGGCCAACATTCACATCTGTTCAAACAAAATCATGCAATAATTTGAAGTCCAGACTCCCCCGTCCTACCTAGAAAGAGATGATAAAACTGAGTGTGTGCTTAGGGGATGTAGAAGGTTAGGAGGTGACTGAGGGAATGAAGGGCTGGAAAAGCATTGGCCTGGATTATGTTCCCTAATTATGTTTTCTGCTTGGTTTGTGAGGACTGAAGAAACCGTTGTTTCAATGCTAATCCGCACATGAAAGCTTTTCATTCTACGCAATAGAAAAGCTTTATTGGAATGTGGAGTACAAGTCATTAGCATATTCCACCATTAAAAACAACAAAAGGGCAGAAATGTATTGATGAGCACAATTTAGTAGTTCAAACATTAGTGTTAAAAATCGTTTGAGACCCCAGCACCGTGTGCAAATGCTAAGTAAAACACATCTGCGGTATTACGGTTATTTCAAGAATGTTATTACGTCACCTTTGGATTAAACCGCTTGTTTAAGATGAAGTACAGCTTGTTACCTTGAATGGCCTATTACTAAACAGTTTGCGAAGTATCATTATTATAACAGATTATATGTGTGAGTGTGTATGAGGATCAGACTTGAAGTGTCATACAACGCTCACAACCTCCATTTTATCGTTACCGTTTTTTTTTTTTTTTTTACCGTTTTTAGCTAAACAACCTTTTTTGCAATAAAGCACTTTTTGTCTAATGGAAATAAAGGTTTGGAGCCATCAATTCCAATACATTTTAATATAAAACAATACATTTTTTTATTGTTATTGTATTAGGTAACACTTTAACGTGTCCTTGTTACATATTTACTATACACTGTAAAAAATCCAACTTACAAAAAGTTGTAATAACTATCATCTATTAGTTACCTGGACAATAAAACTAAAAAAAGTTGACTTAACAAGTGGAAATAAGTTGGTTCAATAATTGTCTGATCAACTTAATTTGAATTGTTGACTGGACATACACATGCAAGTTTACAAGCACACTTGTTGGACCCAACTTGAAAAAGGTTCAAATTACTGGTTTTGTTGTGTTGGCTCAGCAAAAAAATGTAAAAGTCAGTTTAACTATGTTTAATACATTTATTCAACCTAAACCAAGTTTCTTTCCATAAACTTAAAAAGTTTAGTTTTGTGAACAAGGTTTTGCAAGTTCTAAAAAATCCTAAAAAACTTCTGCCAACTTATTATTTAAGTTAAGTTAGAAACTGCCCTCCCACTAGCAAATACTAATTTTGGAAAATAAAATGCAACCATTTGTTTATGGGACAGTGTAGAAATTTTTTTTTTTCTTTTTTTTGAACTCACCATTTTGGTGGATGGTGTTTCCTTTGCTTGGGCACTTCATTTATATTATTGTATTGTATTGAAATCACAGTTCATATATTTGTATGCAACTGAACTTATAATTATATATATGAATAACATGACCATCTTAATTTATGCCAGTTAATGATCATTTAAAAGTTAACGGTAGCACTTATAAACACACAAACAGTTGGAAACTTAAGTGGGTTGATTATCAATCATCAATTTGTGACAATATTGTGTAATTGACTATACTTGAGTCACACAGACTTCAACATTCAGCATGCTAAACACAACGATGGTAACAATTAAATTACAGTGTACCAATTTCCGATAGTATTTTTTCGTTCACTCAACTTCAGACATTGAGTTCTACAGACCAAAAAAGTTGAATTGGCTCAACTTAAAAAGGCTTGTTAAAAAACAGTTGCACCTCTCCGCAAAACTAACAATCTTAAGTTAACCCAATTAAATATTTTTTGTATGACTGACAACTTAATTTCAGTCAGTATAACTGTTTTTTACAAAAGTTGAGTAAACTCAAAAAAGCTGTGCAGCGAGTTGCCTTGAAATTTTAAGTTAAGTCAACTTTTTATTTTTTACAGTGTAGTAATAACCATGAATTTGGCATAATTACCTATAACTAACCCTAAACCAACTCTTAACCCTATAGTAAGTACATGTACCTAATTAATATTACTCAGTACTTATATGTATAGTTACACAGTAATAGGGACAAGGTTAAAATAAAGGGTTACACTTTATTTTAAGGTGTCTTTGTTACACTGTAATTACTTAAGTACTGAGTAATGTTAAGTAACTATATGTACTTACTATAGGTTTAGGATTAGGGTTTGGCTTGTTTTAGGGTTAATTGCATGTAATTATGCATAATTTATAGTTATTACTAACTATATGTAACAATGTCACTGTAAAATAAAGTGTTACTAGAGTGGGTTACACTTTATTTTAGTGTACTTGTTACGGTGTAACTATACATTTAAGTAGTGAGTGATATTAAGTAACTACGTGTACTTACTATAGGTTTAGGATTAGGGTTTGGCTTGTTTTAGGGTTAATTGCATGTAATTATGCATAATTTATAGTTATTACTAACTATATCTAACAATTACACTGTAAAATAAAGTGTTACTAGAGTGGATTACACTTTATTTTAGTGTACTTGTTACAGTGTAACTATACATTTAAGTAGTGGGTAATATTAAGTAACTACGTGTACTTACTATAGGTTTAGGATTAGGGTTTTTTGGTTTAGGGTTAGTTTCATGTAATTATGCATAATTTATAGTTATTACTAACTATATGTAACAATTACACTGTAAAATAAAGTGTTACTAGAGTGGGTTACACTTTATTTTAGTGTACTTGTTACGGTGTAACTATACATTTAAGTAGTGAGTAATATTAAGTAACTACGTGTACTTACTATAGGTTTAGAATTAGGGTTCGGTTTGTTTTAGGGTTAGTTGCATGTAATTATGCATAATTTATAGTTATTACTAACTATATGTAACAATTACACTGTAAAATAAAGTGTTACTAGAGTGGGTTACACTTTATTTTAGTGTACTTGTTACAGTGTAACTATACATTTAAGTAGTGAGTAATATTAAGTAACTACGTGTACTTACTATAGGTTTAGGATTAGGGTTTTTTGGTTTAGGGTTAGTTGCATGTAATTATGCATAATTTATAGTTAGTATAGTATAGTAATGATGAGTAAGAGTGTCCAAAATTGTAACATATGTAACAATGACACTGTAAAATAAAGTGTTACTGTAATGACGAGTCAACGGGATGAGATCCAAGTGCGAGCTTTAATGACAAAACGTGGTCAAACAGGCAATGGTCAATAAACAGAAAACAGTAGTGGCAGGGAACAGGCAGACTTGTAGTAATAATCCAGGCAAACAGGTCAGAGGGCGGGCAGATAAACATCAAAAACAGAGAAACAGGCAAACAAGACAGGGATATAACGCTCGGAATTGTTATGCTAGGATTAACAAGACTTCGCAAATAACATGGGCTACAGAGTAAACTTAAATAGTGAACTAGATAGGCTACGGCTGGGCAGTAATCAACATGAAGGTAAGGGATTTATGGGAAATGTAGTGTGGTGGATAGAGTCCATGAAATGGGAGGGCGACATCTAGTGGCAAGTGGACGAAAGACAGAGCGGATGTATTTTTATTTACAATAATACATTTTTCGGAAAACATTCCATAATGTGGTGCACAAAGTTTATAGGTTAATAAGACCACCATGATGTAAGTTTTTTTTTCTTTTTTTACATTTATTTTCAGAGAATCTGATTTTATTCTTTTCAAAATAAAATCCAAGGCCAGACGATTTATATCTATATGCGAGATCATTTTGAAAGTGAAAAAAATACAGAAATGAATAAACACAGTTAGGCTGTATATTATAATTTGGTGACACTTTACTGCCTTATAATGCATTATAAAAGTATTTTGAATGCATTAATTATGCCTTATAATATGGTCTCATGAATAATCGTGACGACGGTTATAATAATATACCTTTAGAAAACATATAATGCATTAAAACATGACAAACAACCAATTTCAGATGTAACAAGGAATCTGGATTATTTATGAAAATATTTCCTGTAACAAGGAATCAGTGAACATTAAAGCATTTTAACTTTGGTTACTATTATTTACAAAAAGATATAATACATTATAACATACATTATTAATACATAATTTTATTTTACATTTTAAAATGACTATAACTTAAAAAAAATCCAAAGGGCTGAAGATAATCTCTCTGTTATCATCAAAACCCTAAATACCTCCAGCAGCCACCACTAGATGGCGTTGTACTCACTTTACACGTTATGTTTTACCGGATATTACGTACCAGGAAAACGTGTTTTCTGTCATGTGATGATCGCACATAAACAAGTGAGGAACTTTTTAGAAAACTGGGTAATATTGAAGGTAACACTATTGCATTTTGCGTATTATGCTTTCAGTATTTGTTTCCTCCGTTTATAGCAATGTCTGTATTAAATATGTTAGTGTTTAGTTAGTAATTAATGCACTTTCTCGTCTTTTTTTACGTTTTTTGTCACAGGGTGCAGCAGGGGAGCTACACAGTCAATCTAATCAATATGGCAGATGTGAGTAAATTTGTAATGCATTTGCTGAAATATCTTTTCTTGGAAGTCTCATAATGCGTTTAATTGAATCGTTACAGAATCTGAGGAGTTATTTGTATAAACAACTGCCAAGGTAAACGGATTAGCTTGTATTTTGGACACGTTTTATACTTCATTGTGCTTTCTGAGGTGTAATGAATGCTTTCTTGTCTCAGTGTTGAAGGACTGCATGCAATAGTGGTGACAGATAGAGATGGAGTCCCTGTAATCAAAGGTAACAGCCTCAGTTTTGTGTTTCGTGTGTGTTTGTATGTCTGCTGAAGCTTCATCTGAGGTTTTATTTGTGTTTTTACCTTTAGTTGCCAACGACAATGCCCCTGACTATGCCCTGCGGCCGGCGTTCCTGTCCACCTTTGCTTTGGCGACTGACCAGGGCAGCAAGCTCGGCTTGTCTAAGAATAAGAGCATCATTTGTTACTATAACACATACCAGGTACTTTATATTAAAACGCACATATACACAGAAATCAACCCTTTTCTCAGAGCGTAATGACGCTTTTCCACACCTAGGAACCTTTTCGCATTTTATTTTTGTTCTTTAGATAAGATTAATATACATTTATAATGCTATACTGTGTTGTATTACCTCGGCAGGAAATTATAAAACGAATTAACGCTGCTGCGAGGGTGTTTCTAATATAACGGCTCTATATGTTTTTTCGCTCTTTTCTAAAGTCATGAAATCACTGTCATGTTTTTTTTTTCTTTTGCTATTGGAGCAAGTGGGAATACAAAAATTCATCTATCATAAGAAGTTTACTCAATATTAGTATTACATGGATTGGTAATTATTTCCAGAGCTTCTCTGGGATTTTAGTCCCGTTCAATTGGAGAAATGTCTCGCTGCAGCCTAACCCTAACCTAACCCTAACCCTAACCTAACCCTAACCTAACCCTAACCCTAACCTAACCCTAACCCTAACCTAACCCTAACCTAACCCTAACCCTAACCTAACCCTAACCCTAACCTAACCTAACCTAACCCTAACCTAACCCTAACCCTAACCCTAACCTAACCTAACCCTAACCCTAACCCTAACCCAAACCCAAACCCAAACCCTAACCCTAACCCTAACCCTAACCTAACCCTAACCCTAACCTAACCTAACCCTAACCCTAACCCAAACCCAAACCCAAACCCTAACCCTAACCCTAACCCTAACCTAACCCTAACCCTAACCCTAACCTAACCTAACCTAACCCTAACCTAACCCTAACCCTAACCTAACCCTAACCCTAACCTAACCCTAACCTAACCCGGCCCACATCCGAGTGTGAGGTGAGAAGCCAGCTCCATGCTGCACGTCAGTCGATTTTTTTAGTCATGTCAATCACTGTATTGTAGCTTATTGACTACACCCAACACTGATCCCTAAACCCACCCGTCACTGTAACCTTAACTATTTAAATTAGCTGGATTTCTGGTGAAGTGGTTTGGGGGAAAAAAAGCACGCTTATCCTCATTAATCAGTCCCTCCAGAAAAACACAGATTTTTTTTGTGATTGTTGTGGGCAAAAATCCTTGTTTATGCGGCACGTTTTCTTAAAAAATGCAATGGAATATGCGGGATATTTTTGCAATTTAATGCGATGAAATTGCGGGAACTTACAAAAACTGCGGTTTGATGAAAAAGAGGAAAAAAAGGTGATTCACCAACACCCTGTTCTCTCTAGACTTCATGTCAAGAGTCATTTCTTATTACTTCCTATGATGAGCAAGCTACTAAATCACAGAATATTGAAGTTCTCATTCTGATTTATTTCAGACCTTCATTAACACATGAATTAAACTTACAAAACATTGAGTCAAACAAGTTCTGTCGCTTTACAAAAGGAATATTCAACAACTTCTGTAAAAATGAATATATAAAATATAAAAAAATAAAATGTGTGCTTCCTGTTTTACAGAGGTAGCTGTACAAAACACACATCTTCTGTTAAATTAAGTGCTTCCAATGCACAAAGTGCATCTCTTACTGCAACGTGAATTATTTTACACACTACTAATATACAGCGTCGTCTGCGGTCCGACACGCAGTTACACAGAGTGCAAAATAATTTGCCCCCACTGTCATGTGACACACCGGGAAACTGCTTCGCGCGGTCTTTTGCGCTTATTTTTGTTGGCAAATGAGAATGATTTGCGTTCTTCATCACGGTTTCACCGCGGGGTTTGCAGATGATGTTCACGTTGTGTGACTTTTTTTGCAACGAAAATACAGGGATTATGCTACCATTACGTTTAAAAACCCTTTCTATCGGAAACCTATATACAACAAATAGGGGTTTGCAGGGCGACACAGGGATGGGGAGTCACCGTATACATGTCTATCATGTCACGGGATGAATGAACGACTCGGATCGGGAGATGAGGTAAAGCTGAACTGACAGACCCAGTAAAGCAAAGCATTAATCGTTTCCGTTTCTCATTATTTGTTTTTTTTTCTTACTGTAAATGTGATAAATATTGTGTAAGTTGGTGCTTTGGGGAATATGGCTAATGTTATGTAACATTTTAATTATTTTCTGCTGACATGAACGACATTCGTTCGTTTTGACGAATGAGATTCAAAGATCCGAGTCAGTAAAATGATCTGAACTTCCCATCTCGGGCGTGGCTTCCGATGTCATACTTGGATGTGGGCGGAGTTTGACGTCCACCGCGGGCTGCAGCCCGAGTGCCATCTCAGTAATCATCACAGACTATGTCAGTAAAGATTACGGCGATTTTTTTTTTTTTTTTTCTTTTTTTTTCCCTTGTGTAAAAATGTGAGGGAAAAATTACCTGAGGTATTCCTAATCCCGTCTGAATGCGAATCTCTGCGTTTGCTGATGTTTTATTTTCCTAACGCTTCTCCTCGTGTGTTTTTTGACCTTTTGCACACCAATCTTCAGCATGCTTTCCGCTCATTTCAATATGTATAGTGTATATGACGAAAAAATAAAATTATAAAATTAATAAATGCAGCCAAATCGCAAAAAAAAAACAAAAATAGTATTTACAATAAATTAAAAGTATATTAACAAATAATGAATCATACATATGATGCATCATAGCACATGACCCTCGGTAACACCCATGTCTGAAAAACACACCTCTAATGTTAGTCCCATCCGAATCGGTACATGAAATCGCAGACATCAAGTGATGCAACTCGAACGTTGTTTGGAAAACTGGTCCCGTCCGAACAGGGCTGATGACTACTTCCACTTATGAGAACTTTGGAAATGTGAAAAGTGTCCTTTCTTGTTTTAATATATACGGTTCTGTATTTCTTTGGCAGATTGTACAGTTCAACCGATTACCCTTAGTGATAAGTTTCATCGCAAGTAGTAACGCCAACACGGGTGAGTCTCTCCACCAGGACAAAAGCCATAGAGCCTCTTCAGTTGAATGCTCACGACAATAACAGCTGAAGGTTTCATTTCCCTGATGTTCTCTTTCTTTCATATTTAGGTTTGATCTTCAGTCTTGAGAAGGAGCTGGTCCCTCTGATTGAAGAACTCAGGCAGGTGGTGGAAGTAGCTTAGTTGCTATTCATCTCAGCACCTTCGGGAATCAGACATTTGGATAAGAGTCACAATCGCCCATCCAGTCTGATGTCTTGCCGTTCTAGCTCACACACATACATGTACATATATAATGTTGGCTGGTCTTGATGCTGTATGTCTTTTATGAATGTAACATGCTCCTTTTTGTCTCCTCGTAATTAATAAATTTGTCTAAAGCTTTGGTTTACAAAAATAAATTTTATTTATTGACATGTTACATTTGTACAGTAGGAAAACGGGTACTAGTCCATTGTCAGTTCACATCACATTAGAAGTAGTATTGCCATTTTGATAAATTATAATTTTATATTTTAACTTTCATTTTGGTCATCTTTAGCGTGCTGCAGGGATTGTGTGTTTTTGTAGACCAAAAGCCAGAGGTCTGTGGTGAACACAAGTGTAAGATATTATGTCTTATACAATGACATAAAATACAGTAAAACCCCCTTGTGATTTTTTTATTAAAGCTTTTACTTGTCTTGACCAAAAAAAGCTGCTGCTAACAAATGGTTCACTGGCACTAAAGATTGTTGAGGACATTAAACATCATGAATTCAAAGTAGCACATCCAAACATCACTTCAGCAGGTGCTCGATCAAGAGAAAACTCGGCTGAAGTTCAAAAGAACCGGCACACTGCTGTTTCTGCTGCCAAAGAAGTTTAATAAATTGCAGTTTCGACCACAAACAATCTGTGTCAGGCCTGGCCTGACATTAAACGTTATCACACTGAAGAGGAAAACTCATCTACTCGCTTTCATAGCTTTAACCCTCTGGTGAAAAAAAAATTGCTACTTCATTGGAATGGCAGTTGGACGTTATTTGAAAAAATTAATCGTCATTAAAAAAAATAGGCACACTTGTGGGGCAGCAAGGAAGTGGTTACACTTGAAAAACAGACCCATTAAAAGACACACACACACACACACTAATGATCTGGTGTGGCTGTAACAAGTCAAAATTGATGCAGAAGACTCAAATAAGAGGTGGTAATGATGTAGCTCTGATAAAGCATTCCTGTTCATTTTGTTACTTTTTTTAAAAAAAAATTGTGACATTGTGTAACAAAATGTCTTTCTTTGTGTTCAGGTTTGACTAGAAACAAATGTAAAAACCGATGCTTCAAATCAACATTTCAAACAAAAAAAAAAAAAATCCTAACCTTGATAAAAGAGAAGTCTTTGAGAATCCAAAATCCACAACTTAATAATAATAATAATGTCTAAAAACAATGAGAATTTATAAGCCTTTTTATATAGAACTGTACAGGAATCTGGTAGATAAACAAAGGCATTAAAGAGGTTTTTCTAGTTTTACACCCACCAGAGGGCACAAATCTGCCTTCAAAAATTGGATTTTAAATGTCTATTTTAAAATGAAATACAGCTTTTAATTGAAAAATGTTTTTTTTTTTCAATGGGGAAAAATTATAATTATTGCATATTTCTAACTCAAACTTTGAGGGGAATTTTTTTTTTTTTAAATAGCGACGTTGAAGTTGTTATTTTATAGCCTACATTTACATCTTACATTATTATCAATGTACAAAATGTGCAAGATTCATAAATTTTCATTATTTTGTTGGTCACAGATCTCGTTTTCTCCAATAATTCAAAAGTCAATGGAAAATCCTATTGGATTTTTATGGAGGTAACAAGAGTGACGCCAACTTCTAGGTCAGCCTACAAAATACATAATCACTGCAGCGCTTGATTGTGGAAAAAAAAAAAGTATATTACATCAAAAGGTCTTTCAATGCTTAAAATTCATTATATTTTATATGTTTACTTCTTCATAGTCACAGACATATATATATATATATATATAAAGGAGGGTATTGTACATACGTTTTGAACCATACACAGTTTAAAGTACGTGCATATTTTTGTCCCAACATTGGTAATGCTCCGCCTCCAGACTCTTTTTAAAGCATGATAGCATGGTTCCTCGGGACTTCACTTGTCTTAATGGAAAATCTTGCATGCGTGATCCAACGCCCAGATGATATGATATCTTATGTGCAATGAAATGTACAACCGTGATGCCAAAATGCATCAGATGAAGTTAATGAATCCTGTGTAATTACTACCATAAAACTGCACACAGCTCACAGCTCCGTGTCCAACATCACCGACATTTCTTTATCTGTGACTGGAAATACAGGGTAGAGATAAGGGCAACAAAAAGACAAATACATTTATGATTAGACTGCTGCATTGGCTCAGATGAATTCATTTCCACTGGAACAAAGAAATAAGTGACTATTTATACTGTCAACCGTTACGTACGTATTCATAGTGACTGTTTCTGCACGGTTAACTTTAGGTTCTGCTTACCAGTTTCCATCGAAGTATCTTAATCCATTCGTCTGCCTCAGCACCGGATTTTGCACACAAATAATACGTCCTCTCGGGGAACACCAGACTATAGGAAGGAGACGGAGAAAAATTAGAAGAATATCAATAAAGAGTTGCATAGTGAAGTAAAAGGCTGAAATTGAGCAGCGGAAAATATGTGGGCAGGAGGAAGTCTGTGAATAGGAGCTTCTGGCTGCACTTCCTCATTCCACTATACTTCACTTACAGTACATGTTGGAAAATATTAGACATGCAATCGATTGAAGACACAATTTTAGGATTTTGAAAAGAGATTGAATTCTCTCCTATCATTATCTCTTAGTGACAGTGTGAATTTTGTCATTCAGATTCTCTCTGATGCGGATTTAATGAGCTCAAGGAACTGTGTAACGCTGTAGATGTACTCCCTCATTTTCAGTTGTCAAAAATAGCCAGTAATTTTATGGTTGGCCAATTGCAGAAGTTTCAGATGTAAAAACAAGTCTAGTTTAGCACGTTAGAAAGAGTCATTTTTCTTCAGAAAAGCACCATTAGCATTAACATTTTAGGCACCCCCCCCCCACACACACACAATGCCTTTATGGTTTTATCGAAAAGTAACACCATTTTTTATGAAGTCACCGTTATTTTTGTACAATAGAGCTCGTTTCAAAGCAGCTTCACAATAAGAAGAAAGTAACAGAATTATGATGTAAACTTTATCAAATATGAGATTCAAAATCTGCTGTAAAGCAGAAGTAAGAAGGTGAATACAGCTGCGAGCAGAAATGAACAGGCTTCAAGCGTGTTAGACCTTCATGCAAACAATGCGGTTAGGGTCGAGGCCAACCCGAAATATAGGGCTGACAGCCTGACACCATGACATATCATTGATGGAGAATACACTGAAACACATTCACAAAAGAATGAAAGGTTTAAACAAAAATACTTGATACACACATTTTGTTGTAGATGTAGATATTTGAAATAAATGATAGGTAACAAAATGCTTACTGCAGTTCTTCTCTGTATAATACCATTTTCAGGGTTCACAATAATCATTATGTGGCACAATTGACTCTTCGCAAAGCCCCGCCCCCTTTAGTTACTGTTGCTATGTCTGACAAGCCATGCGCTCTCATGCCACACATCATGTTCTCACGGAGTGAAAAATACATTGTGGAGCAAAGAGGACACTGACAACACGTCGACAGACATGAAACAGTTTCATATTTAATGTCATCATTTTTTAAAGAGGTTAAAACAATAAATAGCGTCTAGTGTGTGTTTAATGTGTGGTGACAGATCGCTGTAGCTCCTCGTGAACCGATCATCTCTTCATACTAGTTCATTTATAGCATCAAATAAACATGAATGAACATCAGAAGGAATGTTGTTTCAAGCGCGGAAAGACGTGAGGACACACAATTTTTCAAGTTCACCAAAGTTAATCTACTAACTCCCCTGACTGCTTAGTTGGACAAAATGGCAGATTCAGGGTTATGATTGGTCAGATCGCCTGTCAATCAAACTGTCGGCGAAGGGTCAATTGTGAAAACTGAGAGCTCAGTACATATGAAGTGATAAACTTTGACAAAACGTGATGTTATGTGTTATAATAGTGATTTTATAATGTCTACATATGAATGCAAAAGCAGCCTGTGAAAAGAGTAAGTGGAATGATAAAATTACATTTAATTCCCAGCAGAAATCGGAAATATGTTGTTAGTCTTGAGCCAAGGATTCACAATAATAAGAGAAATGATATAAGACACTTGAGTCTACGACAAACGGTGTACGAGTTATGATCGGGTGCCATTGCGCTCCCTATTGGCCAATCGGGGTCATACCTTGTCAGTTTCTCCCCAAATTGAGACCTACCATCTGGTCAGGTTTCAAGTCTCTAGGCCTTACAGTTTGGTCTGCAGTTTCACGGCGGAACATATATTACAATAGCATGAACCACTAACAATGTCATTATTCAGCTCAGTTCAGTTCAGTGATGATTCCATTCAATAACTATGTAAAGATCATTCATTAACTCGATCCGCCCTCGTCACAAACGCATGGTTGTGCTCCGTTCTGAACAGAACTGAGAAAGCCTTTTAAACTACAAATCCTAAATTTGAATGAATGCAGCATAGAGGATGTAGAACTAATTCCTTAATTAAATTTAAGGAAGCAAACTCAAATTTCAATAAAATTCAAACAGATGTACATATCCCATTTATAGACATCTGAAAGAGTTTTGGATTCTATATATTTGGATTTTTTTCACAATACATCACCATTAACAAAAGGTATAAAGTTATATATATATTCTGTACCAAACAAAAGGGAAGCCTATTTTCTGAATTTCACCTATCCCTGACACCCAAAAAGGGAAGAAAAGAAACAGATAGTGCAGACACATCATAAATCTCTCACCAGAAGCAGTTGACCCTCTCCTGACTGTAATCAAACTGGACCGCAGAGCACTCCGTCAGGTCCAGGGTTCGTATCGGCTCTACAAACTGAGGGGACAGTTTTCTGTGAGACAAAGTCAACTTATAGAACTCTAAATCTTAGTGTACAAAATACATACCATTTTGTCCTTGAAA
This sequence comes from Zacco platypus, assembly GCA_038088235.1. Lineage (NCBI taxonomy): Eukaryota > Metazoa > Chordata > Actinopteri > Cypriniformes > Xenocyprididae > Zacco > Zacco platypus. The sequence goes on along the minus strand of CM076078.1, from coordinate 4,580,503 downwards.
TATTTAAGTTCATTTCTATTCAGTATAAACCATCTCTGTTTCCAGCTCTGCCCAGAAAATAAATAAAGAGAATCCCATCAGCTGACAGAACTAGGTCTAGGTTTGCTCTAGAACCAGTTTAACCCAGTCACAATTTACCTTATTAGTTCGAAACCGGCATTTACTGCAAACATTGGTTTGAATTTTTAACATTACTCTCTGTATATAGTAACTAGTGTAGCCATACCTTGATAATCGCTCCTTGTTTAACCAGATAACCCTCTTTTGTGCCAAGCTGTTAACAACATAAAGACTTTCAATGATTCAGAAGCACAGACACAGATAAATACCACTCACTGCATGCATGTATTGACTTTTAACCCAATCCGAAGTGACATTTCTCGCATTTCCTTCAGCCTGAGGCTTATTTATGTCACTTTTGTTGTGAAAGAGTCTCTACATTTGCCAAAAATACAACTTGTTTGTTGTTATTAATAAACAAACAAGCAAGCCCAGGTGCGAAA